>JAJGRX010000109.1:0-323630 GCA_025461125.1 Carex kokanica
TTAAAGTGAATCCGATAATTTATGTAGAGTTGTGCTCACCAAAGAGTTTCTCTTTGGTGAGCACATCACACCCTAGTTCTACTCAACTCTTAATACAAGTATACAACAAGGACAATGCCCTGCGCTCTGGCAAAACAGTGACCTCGAATCGGCGCTTTGCCTGATGCTAATTGTCTGTGGCAACAAGCAAACAAAAAAAAAAAACGAAAGAAAAAGAAAAAAAGGTTTGTGGCACTTCCATACGGGTCCCCCACCCCATCACTGTCCCCACCAGGCACCCACCGACTAAAACTAATTCCCAATCCAGCCTTCCTGCAATCCTGCTTATCAAATAGGAATTCATTCGTCGCTCCGAACCAACGCTAAAGAAAATTTCATGACAATTCAAAATTTATTTGTTATTATAATTAGTCCAACATAATATAAAAATCTATATTGAGCTTTGATCTTAAAGTTTATAGTATATATTTGTTAATTCTGTATTTCAAATATTGTAAAAAAGAACACAGTTTAATTTGAGAAAAAAATCCTTTGCATGATTGCATCGTGCTAGATTTACTAGATATACCAGTCAGACAAAAATCACATTTTAATATAACTCAAAATAATATTATAATTCATAAGTGGTATTAGATTAATAGTATTGCTCATAGAACACTGTTACATTTAGAAATAAAATAATAATAAGAAATGTAACTAGAAAAAACTTTCAATTTAATCATACTTTTACAATTCTATGTTTAGATAAAAAATAAAATGACATCTGTGTGTACTGTAGGGGGGAACAGCTGGAGCCTGGAGGTCCCAATGGTTTCTCTAACGAAGATACACTGACCCACAGTCTCACCAAACAGAAACAAAATCCTTTGCTCCGTCCTGGCGCTCCCAAGTGTCTCCCAAACTCTACTTCTACCACCACTAAATAAAAACCCGCTCACATTCAGTTCTCTCCTCTTCTGTTCATTCCTCTCTCCTTATTTTATGAAAGGGTCGAGGTTGCTTTGAGCGCTCGATCTGACGGTGATCGGATGGGGAACTCTCTCGGTTGCTCCGCCACCGGAGAAAGGTTGGTCTCGGCGGCGCGAGATGGCGACCTGATTGAAGCGCGTATGCTTCTCGAGCTGAGTCCAAGTCTCGCTCGCTACTCGACCTTTGGTGGTCTCAACTCGCCTCTGCACTTCGCTTCAGCCAAAGGGCACACTGAGGTGACGACAGAGATCGAGCGTTCTCTCTTTACCCTTTCTGTTTCTTTGAATTTTCTTTGTTTGTTGATGAAATTTGTTTCCTTCGGTGTCAGATTGTGTCTCTTTTGCTGGATAAGGGAGCGGAGGTGAACTCAAGGAATTACTGTGGTCAGGTGTGTTTTTGCCTAACCTGCAATCCTCTCTAATTTTGCTAGTTTCAAATTGATCTCAGCGAATTAATCTTCAATTGAAAACTAAAAAGCCATATCCTCTTTCATTCTCTTTAACTCATCAACTGGTAAAGACTGCATTGATGCATGCATGCCGGCACGGTCACTGGGAAGTGGTTCAAACTCTCCTCCTCTTCAGATGCAATGTATGCATAATCTTTGCATTTCTTCAAGTTTGTTTTTCCTCAATTCTAAAAAAAGAAGGAAATTTCCATAAGTAGATATATTTGATTTGAAGGTGACTAGAGCAGATTACTTGAGTGGAAGGACAGCTCTTCACTTTGCAGCACATGAGGGCCATGTCAGGTGCATCAGGCTCGTGCTCACCGACTTCGTACCGAGTGTTCCCTTGGAAGACGGCTCTTTGCGTACTGATTCTGGAGATGCTGATCGAAACAGCCCCAACAGAGAACAGAGCAGCCCCAGCTCGTCAGTTGGCCACAAATTTGACCAACCGTCAGTCCTTTATCTTTGCTTCAACTTAAATGTTTACTAAAACTAATCATTTTAAGGTTATATGTTTGGATTATATGTTTAATGCAGTGCACGTGTGAAATTTATGAACAAGCCGGCTGATGGTGGGGTTACTGCATTACATATGGCGGCTCTAAATGGTCACTTTGAATGTGTACAATTGCTGCTTGATTTAGGCGCAAATGCTCAGGCTGTTACATTTCCTTATGGAACATCAGCTAATTTAATTGGTACTTGAATAATTTTAATTTTAGTTATACCGTGCTATGTCCCCCCCCCCCTTTTTTTTCTTTTGCATATTTGGACATACATGATTATTTTGTACTGAATCTGTGAATCAGGAGCTGGGAGCACACCCCTTCACTATGCAGCTTGCGGTGGAAACCTTAAGTGCTGTCAGGCAATATATCTATTTACCTTTTAATATCTTAATATTTGATTGTATCTTTAATTTGCTTTAATTAGTGCAATCAGCCTATATATATATATTTTTTCTGTTTGTCCATTGGCAGATGCTTCTTGCTAAAGGTGCGAGTAGGGTGACCTTAAACTGTAACGGGTACATCCTTGTATTTTACACTTGTCAAACTTTTATTCGCTATATAATTGATTCAATTGTCAAAATTCACTTTAAGTTGCGGTTTATGTAAAATTTATTTTGGTTTATATTTATATCTACAGGTGGTTGCCACTAGATATTGCTAGGATATGGGGGCGGCACTGGCTTCAACCATTGCTAACTCCTAATTCTAACTTAACCGTCCCTACATTTGCACCGTCTAGCTATCTTTCATTACCTCTCACGAGTATACTTAATATAGCTCGGTAAATACTTTTCTTCCATTTTTTAGCAACTTAGTAAAAATCTGATCTTTTATGTAGATCTCGCAAGATTTGATTGCGATTGTGTGTTGTTATTGAATTTTTAGAGAGCATGGATTGCATTCATGCCAAGTTTCATCTGACGAAAGCGATCTGTGCGCTGTTTGCCTTGAAAAAACTTGCAGTGTAGCTGCAGAAGGTGAGAAACTAGAACCTGAAAAATATCCCTATGCTCTTGAAATAATGAGATGTCTTTCAGTTACATTTACTGAGCATAGAAATTACGTATATACCCCATATTTACCCCTTGTCAGTTTCCTTAGTAGATACCAAAGGAACCTGCCCATCCAAAAGGGTAGTTTGGGCATTTTGCGGAAATTCTGTGATCTGATTGTTTACATTTTGTATGTTTATGCAATGAGATTTCTGATTTCCTTGGGTTATCAGGTTGTGGCCATCAGCTGTGTGTTAAGTGCGCACTGTATCTCTGCTCAACAAGCACCATCCACCATGAAATAACGGGTCCACCCGGGTCAATACCTTGCCCGCTTTGTCGCACTGGCATTGTCTCTTTCGTCAAGCTCCTAGCTTCCCCAGTTAAAACAGAAATAAAATCAAATCATGTCCGGAGCCTCTGCAATCCTTGCATTCAAAACCCGATTGCTGAAGATGAACCCGCTATCATCTCCAAATCTGAAATACGAAGAAATCGAGTTGCAGCCGTTTCATCAGAAGTTGTATGTCCACTTACATGCAGTCCATTTCCCTCTGCGTCTCTACCTATGTGCAGCTGTGGAGATGGCCCCTGCACGTGTGGCGATGCAGCAGAAATAGATAGCGAGGTGCAGTCATCTAGACCTTCGCATAGTGGATTGGAAATGGAGAGGATAGATGAACAAGAACTGGAGAGCATGAGCTGTTCGGGCATGTTTTGGGGTAGTAGGAGAAGCTGTCATAGGGAGCACCAATGCAATGCAGAAATAGATGTCTGATGTGTTCATCATTGGTTTGTTCTTTTTGTGAATAGTTAAATTGATAGCAATGAGAGAGAAGATAAACATAGAAGGATTTGTAATACTCTTTCCATGACAGTTAGCGTGATTAAGCTTGGTAACTTTGTTTGTGTAGTGTGAGTAAAAGAAAAAAAATACATACCTGGTATTTTAGCTGTGTCAATTGATTTTAAGAGATCTTCATATCTGCTTCTAATTAAATTTGCATTGCAACGGCATTGAAAAATGCTTTATCCAACATAGTGCTATCAGATTCTTGCCTTGAAAATAGCAATCTTGTAACTAAGTAATATCATGAGAAGAACTCTCCAAGCACATCAATGGATAATCTCATTAATGAAATATATCTATACACTTGTAACTATTTAACAACTACAATTAGGGTTTTAAGCTCACGAGTCAAATTCCATCTCCAAACAAATATATTGATAATGTAATTATTTGTACCATTTAACCAGTAAATCTAACAAATATAGGGAACGACGATTCCCACCGTCAAACGCAAAATGGAATTCGCGAAAACGCAAATTCTCTGATCGGAAGGCCATATCAAGGTGGAGACAACGTGATTTGAAGAGGGAAAATCTGCGTGGAGAAATCCTTGTAAAAGAGGTCGGATTTGGCAAGAAATGAATTGGCGCTGAGAAAGGACACTCATGCTCTTCCTTTTCGGCGTTCAAAACCGATAACAGTATCAACAATTATAGCTTCTAAGAACCTCTTTATTCCATCTTTCGTCCTACCTTTTGTTCTCAGATAGAAAACCCTACTTAAGACTTAAATAGTTTAATGTCACAATTACTAATTATGAAGAAATTTATGAGAATTTTTTGCTAATAAATTAATAATAGACTGAATTCTCCTCATCACATAAAGCTTCTGATTAAGAAACTTTAATTCTAAATCAATTCTATTTCAATGAATTGAAATGAATTTTTGTTCGATTTTCTTCCTATCATAGTGGTATTAATTTCAATTTTCAACCCCAGCCAATTCCGCTCCAAGTTAACAGAAGAAACTAACATGAATTGGAGGCCCAACGGGAATTAACCCATAACCCAGGACATCCTACATTGATCACTGGTGACTTGATCTCTTGAAATTAGTTCAAAATTTATAAAAATAAACATCTCTTCTGCGTTCATCATGCTGTCAAAAACATCTACAATTTTTGTTTTCGTAAATATTGATATATTTTTTTTTATTATCAAAATTGATCTAATAAATCTTAGCAATCTCACTTATTTGGCATCATGAAATTGGCACTATGGCATTTGACGTTGGGATAGTTACAAATAAAAATATCTCACTTATTAATGGGTGAATCAAATAAAAATATCAAAAGCAGATCAGGTAATAGGTAAATATCAAAATGGATTATCAGTAGAGTTTCAGGCACAGTCAACTTTACCCCAACTTACCTACACTATACATCCACATTTAGTCAAACAATATTATTTTTCACAACAAAATATGTATGCAACCCTTGCCAGAAAACCTATCCAAGTGCCCTTCCTCCATATTTTTACCCACCTGCTGAATTGAGCCAAAAAAATAATATCAACTAATCACATGTAATTACTAAAAAACCCTTATTCGGAAGAAGGGTTACCAAACATGGTCCTAAGAACCCTGTCACCTAACCCCGGTACAGATGATAAGTAATGACCGGTACTTGGCAACTCATGATACTTAATCCAGCTCAGTTTATCAGCTATGTATCTCTGCAACGTGACTGGCACGAGCCCATCCTCGTCTCCTTGGAAGAGGTGCACCGGGAAAGGTGGCTCAGGCAGGTCCATCGGGTCAAATTCCCATTTGCCAAACATGACCTTCATGTCCCGGTAGATCGACTCATACCTCCCCTGCTGCGTTGCCAGGTCCATTTTCTGTAACAACAAAATTGTAATACTTATGTCAGCACAAATTCTCATACTTAATTTTAATTGGATACTGTAGTGTTAACTGGGGCTAGTTTGGTTTACCTTTTTGTGACTGCCGTCAGCCATTCTGGCTTCGCGAATCTCGGCATCGCTTTTATTTGGGAGGTAAGTGGTGCCCTTGATGACTGTAGAGGTAGGAAGCCAGCTTTGCTCCATCCACCAGTGGAGGATACTGGGTGCATTGTAGGCAACACGTAACGCCCACTGATCCCCCACTTCCTGCTTGTTGTATGTTTCACTGGCCAGCTCCGGAGGAAACCCTGGCCACCGGTAGTTTATCACTGGTGCCATTAGTACTGCTCCAGCTAGCCTACAGGAGTTGCATTTTTTCTTTTCTCAGTATATGTAAAATTATTGATTTGTGAAATAATAGAAAATGAGCAATGAACAAAATTTGATAAGATGGGTCTGTTTCTGCCTAATTCCTACCAAACAAATATCTCCTTTACTTTTTCAAAACAAAGTATCCAGCTTCCAGTATATAACCTTCATCAAGAATTAATTATTCCACCTCACTTCGGAGTTAGTTTTATTCCCGAAAGAGAATAAAGTTAGAGAGGAAGGTACCATTTTATTTTGGATATGAAAAACATAATAACAGTGCAACTCTCTCTATAATCACATTCCAAGATCCTCAAAATATAATTGAGAGGAAAGTGTCTTTGACTTTTAAAGAGAAGATGCAAATCCAATAGTAGATATAATTTTAGAGATAGAGAAAAAGGGTTCACTTTCCATGATTCCAACTAAATGATTGCAATTTTAACCAACAAAGAAAAGATGGACCTAAACAGATAGAAGCAATTTCTTTCTTTCACTATTTTTAGTTATAGCTAAAAGGATTTAACTAATTACCTTTCTGGGATATACTTGAGTGCACCCCAAACAGCATGATTTCCCAAAGAATTACCAAACAAGTAAAATTTGGGTCCCAAGCCCAATGCATCAGCAAGCTCTTCCACATCTAATGCCGCACTCCTGACATCACGATTCGGGTTCGGGTCACTCTCCGCATACCCGGGCCGATCAAACCCCACCATGTACACTCCCAATTCTTCGATCACTTCCTGCGTATTAACAAAAGAATCTCTTTAGTTAACAATAATGCTTTACTATTTTCACATAGAAAATAATATTACTATTTTAGATAAAAAAAATTGATAATATTTTAGATAGATAAGTCAAGTGTTAGATAAAAAGAGACAATGCAAGTACCATCACCACCTACCAAAAAACTTGGAATCAAAGTTAGGAAAAGTGGTCGAATGGGACAGCATATGAGAGATAAAATCATTCTTTTGACTAAAGCCTCTTTACATGGTCCTAATAAGTTAAAACTTGCACGAATTGCTCTCCTCCCCACCACACAAATTGAAAGCTAGGAATGCAAGGAACCATTTCTTCCATGAAAATTGAAAAAGAAAACACTGGTACAAAATGATTTCACTCGCTAAGTCAGTCAAAGTCACTAAACTGTAACTGGCCACATTTCTACTATACCAACCACTACGAAAACGACATGTGCTATTTTGAAAGATGAGTTTTGAACCGAACTGGTGAGGCACCAAAAGTATCAAATCTGGATCCAGTAAACCCGTGAGAAAACACGATCTTGAACTGGGCGTCGGTTTTCTTCACGCCCGACTCGCGATAGGCCAGATGCCGACCGTCTCTGAGCCGAACCCGGTTTGCCGTGACCGGCGGCCCGCCATGAGAACCACAGATCGTGGTTGGAGGAGGTTTGATCGAACGGACGATCCAGCTGGAGATCGACACGAGGCCTAATCTTCTTCTGCCACGTGTCATCTGAACCCCGGTTATGAAGCGTGGTGACGTAGACAGCATTTTCATTGTACGAGTTTGAAATTGGTTAGTGAGAGGAGAAAAGAGAGGTTAGGCCGTTAGGGGTTTGTTTAGGTCGGCTTCTTTCACCTACCTAGTGAGAAATTCATATCACCTAAGGTAAGAGGATATTTATGTTTAGATCCGGACCGTCCGGTCAGAATCCTGACCAATCCAATGCAAGGTTGAATGCACGGATTCCCTTTAATATTCGTGCGGATTTTGATTGAACGGTCCGGATCTAAACATAAATATCCTGTTACCTTAGACGTATGAATTCCCTAGTGAGAAGTTTTGGAATGATAGATGGCCCAATGGGCCTCATTTAATCTTAAAAAAGGTTCAACATTGGGATAAAGATTTTAACAGAGTAGTTTTGGCTTCATGCAGCGCACGAACTATAGAAATCACAACAGCACTACAAATGGTTCATGCGCTGCATGAAGTCAAAACTACTCTGTTAAAATGTTTACCCCAACATTGTCGTTGACTAGGTAAAACCATTTTAATTTTCAAAACATAAAATTTGCGTCACCCAAGTGAAAACATTTTTTCACTGGCAGAGTTGAAGTAACAAAATGTTCCTAAATTGAATTAATGTTTTGGAAATACTAGACAAATATTACAAAAACAATAAATTGCAGGGGTGCATGTGCAATGATCCACAATTGTTGGAAGCATGTCCAGGGGCGGACCTATGAAGGCCCAGGGGTAGGCAAGTGCCTACCTCTGGATTTAAAAAAAAATTTAGACCCAGTGTATTTTTATTTCTGTGCCTACCCCTGGTCCAATACTGTGCCTACCCCTGGCTCAGAATAATAGATTTGTTGCTCTAATTTATTCATTGGCCAAGTCCACTGCTTCGATTAATTCATTGTGCCTACCCCTGATCAAATTCCTGGGTCCGCCCCTGAGCATGTCAATAATTGCAACATTACATCAGCTATAAATTAGGCTGTTGTTGTTGTGCCTTTCCCATGCACTATGCAAATTAAACATGGTCTTCTAAATTTTTTTTATGCATTTTAATATTGTATGAAACTTATCATAAAAAAAAAAAATTACATGCTGTCTTTGTAGCAATAAAAAAGTTTAAAAGCAAGTAGAGCCGTAGAATCAACAGCTGGTAAGACAGGTGTTTCAACAATTAACAGGGTTTAACATTTGATTTAAAATTCATCAAAAACTGTTAATCGAATTTTTAGAGCTCCCTCTATTTCCTCACAGAAAAACACAAACTTATATATTGATTTTAAACTAAATTAGTGTGAACTAAGCAAAATACCCTAACAATGATAACATTATTTGTATTAATTTGTGGAAAGCTTGAATTAAAAGTTAGGAATCCCAAGCTGCTAGCCGACACTTCCTAAATGGAGACCACGTTTGTACAGCTGTTCTTTGAAAATATCAATGTGCCTAATTTTTTGTATAGACTCAAACTTTCACATTCAAAGTAGTTGTGTACAACTCTTATGAATCCAGTCTGTAGGAGGCCAGCATTTGAGAGTCAACATCCTAATTTATTGGTTTTATATTTCTTCTCAAATAATACTGTTGTATAACAGTTGGAAAATGAGATTTCAACAAATTTGCAATTTATAAAATAAAATCTCTTCGAAATGACCATGTCAAATTCTCATAGAAAGATCTTGGTAACTTAGGCCTATCATTTGACTAGAAAAACCAATTTTTGCTATTATAATAATATATGATATTGATGAATTCTTTCTAAGTTTGGTGGGTGAAAATGACAAAAAAAAATATTATTTTATTTGTATGGAATGTTCTCCTTTCTCTGACTGTGCCACCTAGGAATGAAAAATGGGGCCAACAGAAGTTTGGTAAACTAGGTCTAATTCTTCTAACCGCTTCTGACCCAACTTTGAAACTTAATTTTTTTTTTATTCTCTGTTTCATTCTGTATCTTAGTTTGGAGAAAAAAAAAACAAGCATTTCATGCATGAATTATACATCCATCTACATCTATACAATATAATTAGATTATATTACACTACAGTCGTTTCACCTAACGATATATCGTGCCCCTAACTCCAAACCTATCTGTCCAGACGCAATCCTCTCTTATCGACACTTGGCAAAAGAACAAAAACATGAAAATTAATTTGGGTAATTAATGTGGAGTACCCCAAAATACGGGTAAATATATTGGCAGAGCACTTTTGACTTCATGCAGAGCACGAATCATATGAAGTGCTCTTTGACTCTATTGTCTTTGCGCTGCATGAAGACAAAACTACTCTGTCTATGTATTCAGATGCAAATTTCTTTTTGAAGTTTGGCAAAAAGGCACAAAACATGCAATCTATATATGATGGAAATGTGGAGTTCAAGCAAAGTATGATCTTATGAAAGAATGAGCAATCAGAGGAAATTTTTTCATTCATTTCTAAGGAATTGAAATTGGAGCAAGCCTAGCAATAATAATTTTGATTTGATTTGTGCTTCCCAGATGCTTCACATGAGCTTTTAATGAGTTCAATTAAATATCTATGTCACTGTTATGTTATGACCTACATCTTAGTCAAACCTGTAATCTAGATCCATACCATACTAGTTTTAAAGAAAAACAGCATTTAATTTATCTACTAATAAATGAGAAGAAATAATATCTGGTCAAACTGGTAACGTGCAATGAATTCAGAAACAAAGCAAGGACAAAATTCATAAACATAATAAATGCATGGTGAAATTCAAAGTTGCTAGCTAGAGAAGTATGAATTTTTTCTCTGACCTCTGAAGCTCGAATCGAGTCCATACGGGAACCGGTGAAACCATGAACGGAGACGATCTTGTATTTCGCCTTTTCCTTCGGCACACCCAATTCGCAATACGCAAGATATCTACCGTCTCTCAACCGAAGCCTCGGGGCAGTGATAGGGGGCCCACCCTCGGTCCCGCAAAGCATAGGTGGAGGTGGTTCCACTGCTTTGTAGAACAATTTAGCAACTGCATTGATTAATCCTTCTTCTCTCTTGCTGTTTTCTCTGTCTTTGTCTCCCCAAATTGCGGTGCAAGAGAATGTATCCATTATTTGGAGAGAAGAAGAGAACTTGGGATGCTTTGTTTTTTTTTTTTTCTTTGGGTTTTCTGAACTCTGTTTTGGTTTGATTTGAGAGGCGGGTTATTTGGGGCGGGGGATTTTATAGTAGAGAGGAGAATTGGAATTGATCTTGATCCTCTAGAATTTTATAACCTAGAATTAATCCAGTGTAGATGCTGAACCCGGCCACTATTTAATTAAGGGACATAATATAAATGATAAAGAAGGCAGGAATATTAAGAGGAAAACATTTATGACATGATTTTTTTCAATATATAAAGAGGATCTAAAGGATAATTTTAAACAGTTTAATTGGATAATTATATAAATGAAATAGGTCATTATATTTGAGGATATAAATACTTCCATAAATTTAATATCTATATTGAAAATTATATTTCATGACCTTGCATCATTTAGATGCTATTGCCACGAATTGAACATGCATATTTCTGAAGAGAGGAGAGAGTTCTGATACTGCACTAAGTTTACAGTTCTCGAAAATTCAATCTTAATAATTTACCTTCTCAATCTTACACTTTCAATTTTCTAATACGGGAGGGTAAAAATAGTGCAACCACTGTGGATCAAACTTGCATTTTTTATCTTCATAATTAAAATACATTGTTCTCTAAGTCGGCATATGATGTGAATATTGTGGAGGAAGAATTGCAGAGGAGCGGGTCATATTATAAATGGATGTGATTGGTGGATTGGGTGATTGATGGGCCTACTCACCTACTCCTTCCCACCAATTCCATGAATTCCAATGGGAGACTTTTTCTCTGCGTTATCCTCTGCATTAATTTAAAAGGGAATCTTTTAAGTTAATGAATTTCAACCGTCTGATTTTAAACGGAGCCAATCCGGCTCGTGTCAATAACATAGGAGGTCTTTAATATTAGTGCAGATTTAGTTTGCACGAATCTTAAAACAGATTGGATGGTCTAGATTTATTAACTCAAAAAATTCTCTTTTGAGTTAATGCAGAGGATATGAATTCTTTTAATCAATCTTTCCCTGTTTCCATCACTTAAGCAACTTAATCATATTTTGATTAGCATGCATGTTAAACTTAAGTTTCATTGACAAAATAATACGAAGAATTCCCACGGAGAGCGCGTTTCAACTTCAAGTGCTTTTCTTTTCACGCGGAAAGTTTCAAAACAAAAACACTCAAACAGGCAGCATTATAAATAAAATATTTTTTTAATTTAGGTTTTACCACCGACCCACTCAACTACATCTACAGTGAAACTGACACGAGGCATTTGGTAACATACCAATGAAAATTTAACTCAACTTTTTAGTGCTGTAATTTTTCGCTTTCTGCGGTGGATGTCAGCGATGCCATCTTTTTCCTAACGATATGCGAATCGAAAAAGAAAACTGAGAAAATTCGCAATGTAATTCGATTTTCATGTCACATTAATTATTAAAAAAAAATTGGAGGCATGGAGCACGTAAATCTCTCTCTGCAATCTTTAATACGGACGCTTTATTCGCAGAGGAGAGGAGAAAGAAAAGGAAAGAAATTGGGATGGATCATTTACATGACAGCCTGACAATTTGTTCTCCGGTCCCGATGTGTACGCCATTATGTTTGTTCCCCACTAATTTAAATATTTTTACTTATCTGCAGATAAAATATAATAATTTATTTATTTTATTCGTCGCACCGATTCTAATTCCTAAATCCATCTGTATTATACATTTTAAGTGAAATAAAGAAAACGGAATCAGGTACTTCAATTTATTGTATCTAATTAAGTATGGATACACTCCCGGAAGGGGAAGAATTATATATTGTATCTAATTAATTTTTTGCATTAGAGTTGTTTTGTTGTATTTGTGGATATTGTATGCTTTTGTTGAACTTTTAGTAAAAGACTGTCTTATATTAGACAAATGTATCCTAAATCTTGCTTTCAAAAAGTAATGAAAGTCAGTTTTCTGTATTGGGGTAACATTATTTTTATTTTAAAGTATGGATACATTTATCCAACTTGTTAGGTGAATTGACAAGCAAGTCCTCATCTTTTACCAGTTAACAGAGTATCTCTTATGACTTTATGAGCAATGAATAAGTTCAACAGAATGTTGAAAAAAGCTTCCTCTCTCTCTCTAAGTCTGAGGTAGGCAGGTAGCTCATATGGATAATTGTCAAGTGACATCGAGCTGACGATGTCAAGGTGGTCCTAAATGAGACAACTGGGCCTGAGGGAGGAGGTTCCCTCGTGACCAGGCCGTAAGGTTTTGGGCTACAAGCTTTTACCACTAGTCTTACAATATGGGCCGTTCTTGGGCCAGACCATGGACCATTTCTCATGTCTTTTTATCTACGAGCTTATGAACTTCTCTGTACTCGACCTTTTTAACCTGATAATACCTTGATATCACCGTTATATGGTTTCTATACCCCTCTCCCGTGCCATGGTACCGGTTGTAGGTACGGGATTTGGCAACTTCCTGTTTTGCACATCATGTAAATAATACTAATTTGGTACAGCGCAAGGCTCCAGATGTAAACCAGCTCGTTTCCATTACCACCAGATAAAAATTGGCACTGCTTAAAAGCACCTAGAGAAATCTAGTGTAGCTATAAACCTAAATTTCAAAATTTTCATACAAGATAACGAAACAATCTGCTTGAATAAGACAATCAATTATTTAGGAGCTGATAATAGAAAATAAACCACTTTATTCTAAGCATTTTAAATATAATGATAAACTGGATGATACCTGCCAATACAAAACCAGCAGCAATAATGCAACTGGCACAAGTTTACATCGGTGCAATTATTAATCTCTCTGTTTCTTTCAAAAGAAAGCAAATAAACAAAAAAAATTGGGAACTAAATATTTGCTTCAACATCTATTTTGCTCATATAATGCCAAAACTTGATTAAAAAAAAAAGTGTAAAATATAATTTTACTAGTCTAAAAGGCTCACCTCCTCTTGGCCTTTTGTCTGGCCTTGACAGTCTTCTCAAGTTTTCCTATTCTATGACTGATAGCAGCCAATGAAGAGGCCTTTGCAGGATGCTGAGGTTGTGATTGCTCAGTTGGTGTATTGACCGGTACCGATGATTCTACTCGAGCAAGCGGCTTGGATAGACCCAAAAATGAAAAACTTGGTGGAGCTGATGGTTGAGGTGTTATTATAGGAATGTTCAGAAACTTTTTTACAGCAGGCCGCTTTAGTACTGAGAAGATGAAAGTAGTTCACTTTAATTGCAAATTAACAAAAGTTTAGTGCAGTAAATCAAGGTAAAGACAAAGAACTCACCGGTACCGTAAATAAGAGAGAAGAGATTTGAAGTGATCCAATAACAGAAAATTGCCTATGAAGATGAGCAAAAATATTTTCCATTAGTTCTCCATGGGTAAGGTACCTTTTAAAATGTAAAGAAAAAGAGGTGATAGTATTGTTTCTATATACCTTAGGAAAGGAGGCTGTGAAAGGTACTGTTAAAAGAGCGATAATTCTAGAGAAGTTCTTCATGGTTTTTGCCATTGGATTTCCTTCCAAACCTTCTTGCATATTGAACTACAATCAAATTAATCAATATTATTAACTACCTTCTTTACTCACTAAACACTAAATAAGTGAAGGTACCTTGTGCATAATAGATGGATAAGTTTCTGTATTAACACCTAACATTTCTAGCTTTACAACTAGCTCCACAGTTTCCTTTGTTAGTACTTTTTGCAAACAAAAAGTGACTACTAGATTACACTAGTATACCATGAAGTTTATTCCATTGGATATTGTAAACTTTGGCCTATCCTCTTATTGAACAGTAAATTAAATTTAGTTTTTTCTGTGTTACTCCCGAAATCTATATTATAGTAATAAATAACCCGTCCTGACCCCACCCCCCCCCCCCCCCACCCAAAAAAAAAAGAAAAAAAGAAAAGAAAAAAAAAAGGCTACTGGGGTCATTAATACCAAAGAAGCCATTTTCAACTGGAATAATGTTTTTTCAGATTTGCATCTGATAAATTAGAATAATTTCAAAAAAATAATGGTGAGCTTTGTCATTTAGTGTAAACAACTTAGAACAACCATAGTTTTTTAACAGCAACGTGTAATTTTCGCAACAGGAATACATAGCAACATACATATTATTAAAAAATAAAAAACATGTAAATTTGATAAAAAAACTGACAGAAGGTTAGCATGTACCTCAACAGTAGCCAGGAAAGCCAGAGAAGTTAACACAGGAAAAATATACATCGGATCAGGTGTGGTCAAGTCTGTGAACCATAAAATGCCACCTCCCTTTAGTGAGGGCACCTTCTCAACCATGTTTGAAATCTACAATTTTTTACAAAACTTCAGTGGTCATAAACTAAGAAAAATGAAATGCATCTATGAAGAACTTTAAATATCTTACTTCCAATTGATACTAACTAAGACATAGTGATACCAGTAAGACCAATTGTATGGAGCTGGCAAACACAGTAATCATATTTTTTATACAAGAATCAATACAATGTAATTTCTGTAGCTAGTTAACTTACCGCAAAGAAAAAGCTCATGAAAATTGGGCCTTGAATAAATAACCCTTTTAATGGGGAGAAAGGAGTAACTCCGTGCCTGAAATCAAATACATAAAACATATGTAATCAGGATGGTTTAAGAGTATATTGTGCCACTGCTTGCCTCGACCAATAATCAGAGGTTACCATCTTATATTTCGAGATGCCAATCCTTTCCTTTCTATTTTTGGCAGTTCATTATTTTGTCAACTTTTGTGATACTGAAGAGAGTAATCCTGGTTAGTATTGCCTAAAACTATTTAGTACCACTGAAACCATTCTAAAAATTGATGAGTGCCTACTTGTTGAATAAAGCTTTCATTTTCCTTGAGTTCTCCTGCATGATATCCGGATCCATAGACTGCATCATGTAACAAGGGCGTTATAATACACTGATAACAAATTTATGCTCAAGTACAAATGAAAAGAGTAAGTGCTTACATTTTGCATTTCATCTTTTAGTTTCTCAAGCTCAGGTCTCAAATTCTGGACGAAAAAAAAAAACCAGAATTTAAAGAGGCAAAAACAACATGAGAGAACAAATATTGTGCGAGTTATACTACATCAGGCTATGAGACCACACCAGTACAGTAAATACTGCACAGGTATCAATTCGATTCAAAGAATCCGTCTAAAAACTTGAAAAGAAAAATTAAACAGACATAAAATTTGAGGCAAGTCTACCCAAATGGCAAGAGCTAATACCACACAACATATAAGGTAGAAGAATCACCCGCAGCTGTCACTAAAGACACAAAAGAACAAAAATCTACTATCTAGTATTGAAAGATGTCTCTTTAACCGGGTTGCACAACCTAAATAGCTTAATCTATCAATACAAAAGGTAACAGAAACTTACACCCAATTTAATAGTGTCCTTCATTTGCTGTATCAGAAGCGGGATAGTAGCACCTCTGATTAAAATTGTTGTCAGTGCAATAGCCGCCCACCTGAAATTCACAAAGCCACACAACTCTTATAAAAAAAGAAAAAAAAATGATGCAAATTGAATAACTCTTAACAAGGGTTTACCAATTAAGCCCAGTGAAAGAGTGGACCCCATCAATCAGGTGCTGAAGCGCCGCCACAGGAAAGAAGCTATCTGCCGCAGCTGCAGCCACTTCACCGGGAAAAGACGCCGGTACAGCTGCTGCAGCGGAAGCAGCAGCTTCTGTTGATGCATCTGTTAGCACTTCGGTCACGTCCTTTATGTACTCGATCTCGTTCGATCCACCGGTGGGAGCAGGAGATGACGAATAACAACGGATGGATGACATATGGAACCCTAGAGGGAGGTAGAATCCGAATCCGAATCCTCTAGGTTGAGAGGGAGACGGCGAGGTGTGGAATTGTGAAATGGATCGGTAAGGAGAGGGAGAGGGGGTTTCTGCGGAATCATCACGAGAGAGAACATGGGGGAGAGAGGGGTGGATACGGCGAGGAAGGTGTCGGAATGCGGTGGCGAGCGTGCGCCGAGTGTAGGCCATGGAGGAAGAGAGATAAAGAGAGAGGTGGCGCCGTGGCGGTGATGAGAAAAACCTGGAAAAAGAAAAGGGGGCTTGGTTTCGGTCGATCAATATCCTCTGAGGTAACAGAATATTTTTGTTTAGATTAGGAGCATCCGATCAGAATCCGGGCCAATCCGACCACTTTAATATTCGTGCACAGTCCTTAATATGGGTGCGGATTCTGATCGTACGGTTCGGATCTAAAACTGTTACCTTAGGTGATATGAATTCTGGTTTCGGTTCCGTTAATTAGTCCCACAAGTGATAAGTAGAGAGAGCGGAGTCCGCGCGGGTGTATAAATAATGGGCCTTGGGCTACTGAAGAAGTTGCCTTAAACTAATGAGTAAGGAAAACAACGCGGGAGGTGAGAGCCGACCGCTGAGCGCTAAGTGGAGCTGAATTAACCTAGTTAGTTCAGTTACCGCGCCATTTAATTTTTGGAGGGGTGAAAGGCTGGCCAGGCGCTGACGCTGCTTACTTTGCAGAACTCGCCTGTGCTGGCCTCCCTTTACCCTACCAACCATTTCTTCAATTTACAATCTTTTGGGCCCGAATCGTATTTGGACCTATACCAGATCAGTTCTGGCCTTCTGGCAGAGAGGATGCAAGGCCCGGAATTTGAAATTTACCAAGTGTCGTGGTCTCGTGGCTTAATTTCAAGGTCCAAAATTAAATAAGGGTGATATATATATTTTTTTCTTTGAAGAAGTGTGATGATAGTTTGTTATATTTTTGGTAAGGCAAATGCAAATAAGTCGTCTGTTCTTCTTAATACCTTTTAGAAATTAGCAACGAAGTTCTCCGTATTATACATAATTATTATTTTTACACATACCATATTATTCATAAAATTTATGACCTTTTTTTTATTTTATAAAATTATTAATACTTTGATATTATTTAAATTCTCAATCATCTATTCACGTAGTTATTTTTTGTATATATCATCCATCCTCGACGATCGCATAATAATTGTCTTAGAAAGGAAAGAAAAAAAAAGGAAACCCTCATTAATCTCACTGTAATTAGAGTGGGAAAAATGGCAAAGCGGAGCCAGTTCCGTCACGGAATGACACAGTACGCATGTCGGTTACGTGTCGTGACTCGCATGTTCCGTGCCGTGATCATTCGCGTGGCGTGACTATCTTTTGAAAGATCTAGTCACGGCACGTCATGCGAAATATCTGGTCACGACACGAAACTTGGTTACACGAGTCACGTGTAATTAAGACCGTTAGATCTTGGTTAAATGGTGAATCTTTAACAAATTAACCTAAATTATAAAAAAAAATAAACGTGACCAAACGTCACGTTTGGACATGACAGGTTTGGTCATGGCACATTTAGACACGACGTGACTATTCACATGTTGTGATCACCCCTCAACATTTGATCGCGGCATGTGAAAAATTTACTTAATCACGATACGGCTCACGGCACAGCACGGAATCAAAGTCATACAACGATGTTCAGAGAAATAATAAGATTTGATTCTGTTTGGGTTAGTGTGAACTTGTAATTAACATATTTGTTTAATGGTAAGTAAAACCTATCATACACCTGTCATATAGGATTTGGAGTCGGGATAAAAATATTGATTGTGATTCATTTTTCTTTTTAGATGAAGATTGTGATTCATTAAATAAGCATGTATTGCCCTACAAAGACAAGTTGAACCAAATCAAACAAAAATCACATGGAAACTTTCCACGCCTTTGGGCTTTCTTTATTTGTAATGCGCGCTTCACTCGTCTCATCAGTCATTTCTCTCTCTCCAAGTTTCCATGGCAACAGTTACAGACCCTCTCCTCTCCTTCCTCCAGCGCATTCAATCGGCCGCACTCTGTTCAATGGGCCCCACCGACTTCGACCCCAAGCGCTACGTCGATCTCCCTCTCAAGACCGACCTACCCGCTGCCATCTCCGCATTCAATTCCCTCCCTCGCCAATCACAATCAGGCACCATCCCCATCTCTGATTTCAGTCATTTCCTCAAACAGTTCTTCGACGAGGCCGGTTCTGATTTGGTATACACCAAACCAGTCGATTTTGAAACCGAGCCTGAGGGATTTTTGGTGAAAGTGGAGAATGAGGTGATGAGGGAATGGGCTTTGGAGGTGCATGCCATCTGGAAGAACTTGTCGAGACGGATTTTGGATGCTGTTAAGACACAGCCCGAAAGACATACATTACTGTACTTACCGGGTACGGTTATTGTTCCAGGGTCACGGTTTCAAGAGGTTTATTACTGGGATTCCTATTGGGTTATCAGGTGAATATCCTTAAAAAGAAAGATACATACAAACGAGGGAAATCTTGCACAGTAAATGCAAAACTGAGGAGATTGTTGTTATCAAATTTACCCAAATCAAAGAAGGACGCAAAACAGTGTTATTGGTTCTATACTAATATTAATTGTACCAGTATTAAGAGGTCTAGTTATTGTGCCAGGATAGTGGTTCTGACTTCTGAGAGGTTGATTTCCAGGATTTTTATTGGTTGTATCAATAGAAAAAATGTTTTAACCAAAAAACAAGGAATTGTGAGTATAGTACAAATGCATGTTGCTATTACTGAAATTTATCTATTAAGAATTAAGGGCACTCAACTGATTAGTTTCTACCTATTCTGATAAAAAAAATGGTTTCGCAACTCCCAAGTGATCTCAAAACAAAAAAAGAATAAATGTATGTGATAAAAAGCGCTATGTACTGTAGTATGTACAGTAGTTGGTTCTGCTGTAATAATGTAATACTAACCTTTAAATCTATTTCTATATTGTAGGGGCTTGTTGGCAAGCAAAATGTATGAAACAGCAAAGGGAATAGTATTAAACCTTGTATCTTTAATTGAAACATATGGGCATGTACTGAATGGTGCGAGAACCTACTATATTAACAGGAGGTGATTGTCATTTAAACATGCAAAACAATGATGCCATTTCAAATTTGTATTTGTATTGGCAAAACTAACTAATCGCTTTCATGTAGCCAACCTCCTCTACTAAGTTCTATGGTTATGGAAATATATATGAGAACTGGAGATGTAGAACTTGTTAAAAGGGTGCTTCCTGCCCTGCTGAAAGAGCACAGCTTTTGGATCTCAGGTTCTTTATTACTTTCTTTTCTAGTTTTGTTATCTAGCTTTATATTGATATGTCATTATATCTGAAGATATTGTGTAGATATTCATCAAGTGACAATTCAAGACCAAGGAGGCCGCAAGCATTGTTTGAGCCGGTACCAAGCCAGGTGGTACCAACCTCGGCCAGAAGGTGCAATCAAAGTAAATATCTCATCCCCTAAAAGAAAAAAGAAGCAGAATTTCATGGATAACATTACAACTTCTATATATTTATCCTTCAGAAAAAAGAAAATATCATGATTACCCTTGCAAAACTCACAAGCTCTTACATTTAATTTACCTAATTTGAATGCTTTTTACTTGTGCTAGCCTACTCTGACATCCTATGGATGGACAAATTTGAGAGCCTCTGAGTTTTGGATGGCTAAATTACTATATATGATATTTTCATTTTTTGGGAATGGTAACTATGTAATTTTGGAATCACAGAGGGGTATATATATAATTCTGCAGAAGAAGAAAATAATGAAACAAATTCTATATTGCAGCACAATACCGAGTATTGATGTGTTGGACTAATGCATAACTCCTGTTATCTACTGAGTACATACCGGCACCTGACCTGACTTTACCAGTACTGAGATACAAATTGTTGCATAGGTTGAATTGCCATGTTTTCCTGACAAAATAAGTCTGACACTGAATGTATTAAGCAATACTGGATCTAATCAGTGGTTCCTAAAGTACACAATTTTTATATTGCATTATTTTGTACTAGGATGAGAAGTTGAGTCTCAAGTTTTCAACCCCTTCTGAGAAGGATGCTTTTTACCATGAGATTGCATCAGCAGCTGAATCTGGTTGGGATTTTAGTTCTCGCTGGATGAGGTAGGTTCTAAACTTTTTATCAAAATATGGAAGTTTGCATTAGAGTCGTAATTGCTTTATTCCTTTTAAATTATTTAAAAGTACTGCTCTTTTTATTTTAAAACAATGTGAAAGAAGAAGCCTTTTACGATAGTTGCAAATAATACAAAGGTATTATTCTAAAATGACAAAAAAAATGTTTCCTTTTGTTCTACCCTAGATAAGTTACCTTTGGGTGTGGTTTTAATTTATGTTCTTCTTAATTTGTTTCATAATAATAGTATAAAACTTATATTATATAGGAATTCATCTGATCTGACAACAACGGCAATTACGTCAATCATTCCTGTTGATCTAAACACATTCATATTAAAGGTAAATTTTGAAATTTGAATGATACCAGAACCAATACTTAGCAACTGCCTAGAGGTGACAATACCTGATCTTACTCGACCCGATAATTCTGAATAGTCAATTGAACTGAACCCGACATCGAGATGACCCAAATTCGTGTCAATCCGAAGCCAGACAAACCATAATTCAACCCTACCTGAACCAAACAAATTGAATTAGAAAATAATCCGAAATTGGATGATCCGAAACCCAACTCAATGCCAAATGACCTGCCCAACCGGATCCACCAGATTGCTACCTTTAGGTATTCTGTAGGTGGAAAACCTTAATCGAACTTGAGCCTGCCTGACTTGGCCCATGCCTAAATCCGATCTGACCCGATCTGATAATTTGAAATGTCAAACTGACTAGACCTGAGACGACTTGAAACTCTTGTTTCTCCAAATTTGGATCAGGACAACCCAACTAGGCCCAAACACGATGAAACCTGAAACCCGGAAATGATACAAAGCCAGTTGGCCCTAACTTCAACCTGAGACCCACCTGAGCATGACCAGATCCCGACCCACCGAACCCAAAATCGTAACTTGACCCTACTCGATTGCTACTTGTAGCAACTGGTGTCAGTCCAATTGTGCATAATTATGCTCCATAGATTTTCTACTGGCACCATCTATGCATAAACATCAATCATGAACAATAGTACTAAAACAGTGATCCGCGTTCATTATGTACTGCAGTTGGAGCAAGACATATCCACATTTGCAAAAATCATTGGAGATAATTCAACGTCACAGAAATTCATTGGGGTTTCTAAATCTAGAATAGCGACAATCAGATCCCTTTTATGGAACCCTAATTTGGGCCAGTGGGTCGATTATTGGCTTGATGAGCATGATGCCCATCAGGTGCTTGTTTAATGTTTGCTTATCTTTCTATATCCTCTACTAGTCCCAAGGTTTGCATTTTCTTATATTGGTACAATACCAGACAGACATTTATTACTGGTTCCTAGACCGGGGCGGAACCAGGAATTTGGTCAAGGTAGACAAAATATCTAGGTAACTTGCTGTGCCCATAAGATACTGGTACAGTCTGGCCGTGATATTAAGCCTTGATAACACATGTAATGCAAATCAACGTTTTTTTTAACACTTTGTTTTTGATATTTTACTATCTGATTCTGCTAGGGTGTTTATAACTGGAATCCTGGATCTCAAAATTGCAAAATTTTTGCATCAAATTTTGTGCCTCTGTGGCTTCTGGCACATTATCCAGGTTTGTCCTCTGATCATATTATATTTCATAGACAACCAAATGTCACAAAATCTTTTAGCACCATCAACTGAACCATTCTTGTTGTATACGATATATTGCTCATGTTGAAATGTTATAAAATTTTCTGAATTCTTACTAAATCATGCTTTTGTATACTCAGATCAACTTACGGAGGAGTACAATGAAGAGTTGATTATGAACAGTCTAAAGAAATCAGGGTTGATTCGTGAATACGGGATTGCTACTTCCCTGTCAAATACTGGGCAACAATGGTTGGTTATTCCTTTATTATGAAATGAATAAAAATACTACAAACTGATAATAGTAATACTAACATCTTTCCTCCAGGGATTTCCCGAATGGATGGGCCCCATTACAGCACATGATAATTGAAGGGTTGGCCAATGCCCATTCGAAAGAAGCAAGACAATTGGCAGAGAGTATTACCATAAATTGGATTAAAACAAACTTTGCTGCTTATAAGAAGACAGGTGCAATCCATGAGAAGTACAATGTAGAGTCGTGTGGAGAATATGGGGGCGGCGGTTTATATAAGCCCCAGGTAAGTGTAATAATTAATCCCGATTTGCTTGTGCTGCAGCTGTACCAGTTGGGGTCTTGATATGTCAGGGTTTGGGTTAGGTTGACATTTGTTTATTAAAAATAACAGGCCTGTTCCGACCCAATGTATAGGCAGATCAACAAAAAACTGATGCAGTGTTACTTTAGTGTTTGGCCGAGTTGAGGAAACCAACGCAGAATTTGTTCTCTCTTTTTCTTACATATACATATATTGAATTTTTTTTTTATGAACATTTGTAACTATTATTGGGCTTAATTGGGAGGTCGACCTTGTATATTAATAAACAACTGAACAAGTCCAAATGGGTCCCAAGTTTCAGTGTGTGCCTGTTGGTACATAGTTCATTCAAAAAAGTTTATTTTGTAATTTTCGTTGCTTAGTCCCTCACAGTTAAACAAATATTTTTGGTGCAGACTGGTTTCGGTTGGTCGAATGGTGTGATCTTGGCATTATTGGAAGAGTTTGGATGGCCTCATGATAGAGATGTTACCACCAGCTAAGCTAAATTGCAATGTAAATTTCAATCAAATATATGTACACTGTTATTTATACACATACAATGGATAATCCGTCTAAGGAAATAATAAGATTAATTTCTCTGGTCTTTCTCTATCTCTATCTATGTATAGAATTGTAGAAGCAAGCACACGTAGTTTATATGTTTCCCGACCAAAAAACCAATCACTGGTTAGATAAAAGGTGCTTAAATGTTTTCCAGCTATAATCGATGACATAAAAAGTTGGTTAGAAACATCGGTCGTGGCCCAAAGTTTTGGCGAAAAAGTTGTAGATCATGAAACAAGTTATGTTCAATCCGCGATTCGTCCCTTTTACAGCCATGTGTAGTGCAGTCTGACCGACCCTTCTTGTCAGTTCATCGAGCAGCGCCTTTACTACGACCTAGCTTTATGTGGCCTTTGATGTCACATATCAAAGAGGTCCGACTTGTGCTCAAGTATGATAGTAGTAGCTAGATTGAGTGTCATGAGCGGGGTTACTGACATCAAGGGGAGAAATTGAATTAAAATAGTTTATTGGATTCAAATTCATTAACTAATTATAAGTTAGATACTAAATAAAATACAATCAATATAATAATAAAAGACAATAAAAATAATATACTCTTACATAATAAAAATTAACAAAATAATATTATTTTACATATTTAAAAAATAACAAAATTAGTTCGGATTTGTAAATTTCTATGACATTTCTATAAAAATAACAAAATTTCTTATTAACAGCGCTTTTTAAACTGTCTGGCGACTTTCCAGTTTCTGAGAGACCAATTTCAGGAGGAACAAAACAATTTTCAAAATGAAGTAAAATGATACCGTATTTTTCCCTGGCTTTGACGGGCTGAATGTTATGCTCAGCAATCGGAAATATGGGCCTGTTTGAGTTGAATTTTCGGTGTATATAATTTGATTGCAAAACTGTACAGGAAAATAATTTTGGTCTGCTGCTGTTGTCGCTGGTTTCTTCATTCCCCTCTCTCTGTCTTCTCTCCTCCCTAAACCCTTCTCTCTCCGCCTTCGCTCTCCTCTTGATCTCTCCTCCGCTCCTTACCAAGGCCTCTTCCGCCTGCTACGCGCTCCCTCCACCTCTCCTCTTCTTTAAGCTGCTCTCTATTTGCTCTCTCTTGTTTGGTTTAAGCTGATCCTTCAAATTTGAAAAGCGACATAGAAATAGAGAAAGAGGGAAAACAACACTAGGATGAGAATCGAAGAGATTCAATCCACCACAAAGAAGCAACGAATCGCGACTCATACCCATATCAAAGGCCTCGGCCTTGATGTAATTCCTTCTTTCTCTTCTCTTCTCCTCTGATTCTGAACTACAGAACTAGGGTTTATAGAAATTTCAAAGTGTTTATATACCCTTTACCCTTACAGGTCAATGGGACCGCGATTCCTATGGCAGCAGGGTTCGTGGGACAGGTGGCAGCACGAGAGGCGTCAGGACTGGTTGTGGATATGATAAGGCAGAAGAAAATGGCAGGACGAGCTCTGCTTCTTGCGGGACCGCCTAGTACTGGCAAAACGGCACTTGCACTTGGTATCTCTCAAGAGCTTGGAAGCAAGGTCCCCTTCTGCCCAATGGTTGGATCGGAGGTATACTCAACTGAGGTTAAGAAAACCGAGGTTCTCATGGAAAATTTTAGGAGAGCTATTGGATTACGTATTAAGGAAAATAAAGAGGTCTACGAAGGAGAGGTAATGCAATACATCTCTTTTTACTTTTTCATGTTAGGGTTTACGAAGGAAATTATTGACTTTCATTTGTACTAGGTTATAATAAAAAAATTAACAATAATTTTTTGTATATTAGGTGACGGAGTTTTCTCCGGAAGAAGCAGAGAGTACAACAGGTGGCTATGGAAAGAGCATTAGCCACGTTATTATCGGTTTGAAGACTGTTAAAGGGACTAAGCAATTGAAACTGGATCCTACTATTTATGATGCCTTAATCAAAGAAAAGGTGATTATTTATGATCCTACTACATTGACCAACTACTGTTTCTTTTTCTTTTTTTGAGGGGAAACTCCCTTAGGCTTACCAACTACTGTTTCTATTATTTGTGAAATAGCACCCTATTGTTTTGGAAAAAATAATGGGTAGCTACTGGGGTTGAAGTGTAACAGAAGCCACAGAGAGCAGTAAGGTAGACCGAGTTCGTACAAAAGGTTTTTCATCTAATATGCGGGTCGCCTGGCATTCTTTCAGTTTTCTTTCTGTAAAAGAAACTGTAAAAATTTGTTGAAGTGATTCAGTCAATTATAGTTGAAATTAAATATTATCAGTCTTAGGTGATGTGTTATGAATAGATCCTTTAATCATAAATGTTTTATTGATTAATATTTAGAAAACTTTGTTATTTTATATTAAGTATCACATCTTGTAGTTTATTTCGTTTTCAAAGTATAATAGTGGTTTGTGTTGAAGAAAAACCTAACAGTGAGGACCCTTTTCTGAATATCCTCTATTATGTAGGCTTTTGTGATCTATCTAGAATATGTATTTTATATTTCTTATGTAAATATATGTATGTCTAGGTTGCTGTAGGTGATGTGATTTATATTGAAGCAAATAGTGGTGCAGTAAAAAGAGTTGGCAGATGTGATGCATTTGCAACTGAGTTTGATCTCGAAGCAGAGGAGTATGTACCGATTCCCAAAGGAGAGGTGCATAAGAAAAAGGAGGTTGTTCAGGTATAAATGTTTCTGCGAAAATGGAGAATAAAATAACAAAAACTTAATTTTATAACGAGTTAAACATTTTTTCTCTCTCTCCTGAAAAGGACGTAACACTGCATGATCTAGATGCGGCAAATGCACGGCCACAAGGAGGCCAGGATATTTTATCGCTAATGGGTCAAATGATGAAACCAAGAAAAACTGAAATCACAGAGAAACTACGCCAGGAGATTAACAAGGTTCAATTTATTTTAAATTCAATCTTAGATTCTTAATATCACTTGTAAGATGACACTGTTATAACTATAACAGTAGTACAAATTAATTATTTTAGGTGGTGAATAGATACATTGATGAAGGAGTTGCTGAGCTTGTCCCAGGTGTGCTGTTTATTGATGAGGTTCATATGCTGGATATTGAATGTTTCTCATATCTTAATCGTGCTTTGGAAAGCTCATTAGCCCCAATAGTGATTTTTGCTACCAATCGAGGAATTTGCAATGTTAGGTAATACAATTATATATATATTGAGTGGGGTTTAAATGCCCCAATACTGTCTTTCATGCCTCAGAATGTTTAACTGTCATTTGTCTTTTCAGAGGAACTGACATGACAAGCCCACATGGCATACCAGTTGACTTGTTAGACCGGTTAGTAATATTACGAACGGAAACATATGGCCCAACTGAAATGATTCAGGTTAATATCTTCAAACTTAAAAAGTACTATTTTGTAAAATCAAATGTATCTTTTAATTTTATTTTTATTTAAAATAATCTAATTTTGCGGGCAGATACTTGCAATTAGAGCACAAGTAGAAGAGCTTGAGATTGACGAAGAAAGCCTTGCTTATCTGGGAGAAATTGGACAGCGTGCTTCTTTACGGTTCTAAAATAATTTATTTATCTTACTGTTTTAATATACAATTGTATCTATATATGATTTTACCGTAACCTATTTAATTCTGATTGTTTACAGACATTCCATTCAGCTGCTATCACCGGCTAGCATTGTAGCGAAGACTAATGGAAGAGACAAAATATGCAAGGTATATATGTACTCTATTGATATTAATTTATCCAGCATAGTTCCATTTCCGAATGATTATTCGTGCATTTTTTTAATTGTTTGTAATGAATAGGCTGATATAGAGGAAGTCAGTTCTCTCTATCTGGATGCAAAAACTTCTGCAAAACTACTACAGGAGCAGCAAGAGAGATATATTACCTAAATTGCCCTTTACCTGTTTGAGGGAAAACATGGTATTTTACTTATTTTACAATTTTTGTGGGCATGTAGGAACCTGTTGTTTCCTAGTATTTAGGTATTTTTTGACATGTAGGACCAGCAAGATATTTTGTTTAAGTTGTTTGATACTAATTTATTTTCCTATTTCAATGATCTGCTGGTCTGATTTCCACAATTTTGGAGCTTATTTAACTATATTCAGTGTTGCTGGTTTTTCCGAAAGAAAATATAGTACTTAAAATAAAAAAAATTAACAGAATATAGTACTTAAAGATTGACACTTACAATGCTTAGTTGATGTTTAGCAGTACAAAAGAGCGTAATTTGTTTTATTAAGTTTTATGGAATATCTACTGTTAGCATATAAACCATATTTACAGGGTTCAATTGAAATTCAAGATGTGTTACAATTTACAAAGGTTACCATATAATATGTAATAAATTGAAATTTTGCAATTTCCTAAGTTATACTTGTTCCTGATAAAAAAAAATGAGGTAATTTAATTATCTAAAGTGCATTAAAATCCACTGTTAGATTAAATTTTATATCATATTGTACTTGAAGAACACCAGCAAATTTTTTATCATATTGCAATTTCCTAGTTTTGTTTGTAAGTTTCTTTCTTTCGAAGAAACAAGCTCTTGAATTTGCGAGCATAAAAATAAAAAGACAAAAAGAACAACAGGTTGGTGTTCCAAAATACATGTTATATCTTGACGAATTATTATGCTCCTAACAAATATTTTATGAGATAATACTTGTACCTCGTACCAGTATTAACACAAGAGAAAATGTTTCATCTGAGTTCAATATTTAATTAATTAATTAATTAATTACATCTCACATTCTCACTGCATGCATTTCAAGTCAAGCTAAGCATTTCCAGTTTCTCACACCATTGGAATCCCAAAACCACCTACTATACAATACATAGAGATATATATCTTGTTATTAATTAATAAATATTGTGCAACACAAGCACAAGACAGTTACAGTACGTAGTAGTAAATTAAATACAACCTAGTAGTAAAATTAATTTAATTACATCTCCATGTCAACTAGGACATCATCCTCATCCTCGTCAAAAGCCGTGTTACGTAAGAAGCTGTCTCCTCCCAAATTGCTGTCATAAAAAAAATATTCGCATAGTTTATTATTAAAAACAAAGCACCCGATTTTTGTGATAATAAAAGCATTCTAACTATTAAGTTAGAACAATGAAAAACTGATTGGTTTGGTTTTAATTATTGACAATTGTTCTTGCAAGTAGAAAAAATTAATCTCCTAAATTGAACATTATAATCAAAATCAAGTACCAATTTGGTTGCTTTTGCCATACTAAACCTTTACCTGGCTTTTTAGAATTATTTACTATTTTTTCAGATAGGTAGAAAATCACTGCTTTTGGATGGTCCAAAATTTTCAAATCATGTGATTTTCTACCTGCCTAAAAAAAGTACAAAAATTTAAACAAATGTAAAATTTGATCTAGAAGTACATTTTCATACAAAGATCATGTTTAATGGTTCAAATTGACTGTTTGGACTTTAAAAACGAAGTTATTACCATAGCCTCACTCTTATTCAAATATTATTTCTAACATTTTACATACCTGGTACAAAAGCAACGAAAGCTAACAACACGCTTCAGCTTCCTGTTGTAAAAAAAGTAGTTGAAGGACCATCTGTATAAAAATAAAACTGGTTTTATTGCACTATCAGATTATACAAATTGCTAATAACAGAGTGATATTTCGGAACTGTGAACAAACAAGGACATGACATTACATGGCTCCTTTCTCTAAGAAGGGGTCGCTGTCAGAGTCAGGGTCATAGCTGTAAATTTCGCATTCCTTGATTTTAATCACCTACAACAACAACATAGCAAATAATACATGAAAGTGAACACAAGAGTCGATCCCTAACTAGGGTTCCAATCTGAGTTAATATCATAAATAAATTGTGCACCTCATCAATAGCCTTGGTCATGCTTTCGATCAACGAGCTGTCCCCGTTACTTGCTACCCATTCCTAAATAAAAGCAACGGGTAGTTATAATTTTAATGCCATGCGTGTGAGCAACTTTTTTTCTGTCTTTCTTGCACACGCTTTGTAGAATACACACAAACTACTTTTAAAATGTGTAAAATTGAACTCTTCAAAGAATAAAGTTTGAAAAAAAAAAAATCAATTGCAGGTTTATCCTAATCATTACTCTGTTTTGACAAAGTTCGACAAACGTGGTTTCTTTTTCTTTCTCTTTTGTGAGAGCATATTTCCATACAAAAAATTCACAAAGCAAAATTATCACATTATAAAAAAGAGCTCCATCATTCCTCACGCTTTAAAAAATCATAAATCATGAGTTTTTCAAGACTAAAAGACTGTACCAGTTCGATACTCCGAATAGAAAAACAGCAACAGAAATTACCCTCCTTTTGAGATATAAACAGAGTCCTTTTTGCATTTGAAAAAGAGTGAGGCTATGGTACTATGCATAGCACAGATTGATCTATACTAACGATCAATATTTTTGTTTCCATAGTCCAACAAGTTGATCTGAACCGTTCAACATAATTTTCATATGAAAAAGTACTTGCAGGCTAAATTTTACATTTTTTAGATTCTTTTTACTATTTTTTTAAAATAAGTACAAAATCACTACTTTTGAATTGTCTAGAATCTTTGGATCAAGTGATTTTCTACCTACTCAATAAATAGTAAAAAAATTCTAAAAATGCAAAATTTGTTCTACAAGTACATTTTCATGTGAAGATCATGTTGAATGGTTCAGATCAACTATTTAGACTTCAAAAATAGAGATATTGATCTATAGTACCGACCAATATGTGCTATGCATAGTACCATAGCCTCACTCTTTGAAAAATACATTTACAATGCTAGTAAATGCTAATATAGATACAAAGACTATACCCTAGAGGCATCTGACAAGTAGGTGTCAATAGTTTGCTTGAAGCCATCCCACTCCTCTTCCTTGAAAAACAGGTGAGCTCTCACAGCACTGTTTTGAGTCCATATAACACCAAGTTTTCACAATGCAATAAATGTTAAACATCTATTATATCTGTACCAAAAAATAAAACAACTACACCAAAACCATCAAGAAATGCATGAAAGAAAAAAATAAAAGACATACAAGGGAAATGGAGAGAATTGAACTCTCAGGCTCAAAGAAAGAGCGACGGTATAAAGTACCATCTGTCAAACCACTTGACAACACTCCCAAAAAATTAAAATAAAAAATAACTAATTGGGTCAGGAAGTAATAAAAAAGCGGGTTGACACGTCGCCTATTAAGCTGAGCATGTCATTACCCATTTATCCTTCCTTCCCTTATATTTCCCATAATACAAAAATGACAGACTTAAGTACCTCTTCGCAAGAAATGAAACAAATGTACCTGAAATCATAGTCGGGATACAAGTGGCCAAGAGTTAGCACGAGATAAATCAGTGTCTTTCGGCTGACATTTAACATGAATAGAATAAGTAGTAAGTACATTTGGAATAATAATAATAACAAAGATGATACTAATATGCATCATAATACATGTTTGACAACATTACATCACAGTACCTTGTTCTACATGCTAAGTGATCCACTGGGGAAGCCGGGTCAGCGTCAGAAGACTTGTCGAGGTAATCAAGGATCTGCAATAAATTGTTGATTTCTCTTATTACTCCATAGATCACACAATTTAGGAAGTAGAAAATCCATTTGACCACAAATTGCATCATCAGGTTTTTTTTTTTTTCTAGAACAAAAACATAATTGAAAAGAATCTTCTACTTAGATTCCTTTACATAGTAACACTAAACCCGTAAAGGGGGGGGGGGGGGGGGGGGGGGGGGAGTACCTCATGCTCCAAACTCATGGAAAGCTTTCGATCGGTGCCAGATTGCTTGCCTGCATTCATTTTCAATTAAATGTCAAATTTGATACTACACAATTTGGATGTAATCTAATATAAATACATACATGTTATGCATCTGAATAAATGATCGTTTGGTGCACTAGCAAATGGCACTAAAGTTGCATAAATATATTAATAAACTTGTACATAATTATCCTTTATTCAAAATTGTGAGTGATGCCATTATAAAGATAAATCATATATCATATAAGATGACAAACAACACTTACATGAGAAGGCATCCAGACTGCCCTTGATCGTACAATCGCCAAGATTCAAGTGGTCGAGAAACAAATTTATGCTGATATGATGACATAATTAATTAATTAGGTCAGTTAATAGTTAAATACTTTTGCATAGATCTGATTAGGATTTGGTTACCTGTCTAAAGGGGTGTATTCTAAAAACTTCATTTTTCTTGTAGACCTCCTTTTGCATAGAACTTGATGAGTTTAGCTACTAGAAGCTCTCAGAAATTGTCGATCTGGCAACGAGTAAGACAAAGAAAGAGTTAAAGAATTGTGAATCGGGGCAAAAGGGAGGAAGCACCACCGGCTGCGAGAGAATAGAATGGATTGGATTGGATTGTTGAGATTTAAAATTTGAAGGAAGAAAGAGGAAGAAAAGAGGACAGAGAGAAGATAGAGCACCTGGTTTCAATTTGCGATTTGCTAGTGACCGAAGGAAGGAAGAAGGGGAGAATATTTCTGTTTAGATCCGCATCGTCCCATCAAAATCCGCACGAATTTAAAGGACCCCATGCATTTCATCTCCGGCCGGATTGAGTCAGATTCTGATCGAACCGTCCAAGCAGGACCAAAAGGTTGGTTTTGCGAGTGACCAAGGAAGGAACTAAAACTAGTAATTTCTCTATTCATATCACCTAAGGTAACAGAATATTTCTGTTTAGATCTGCACCATCAAAATCCGCACGAATATTAAAGGGCCCCGTGCCTCCGTGCATTTGATTGAGCAAGATTCTGATCGAACGTCCATATCTAAACACAAATATTCTGTTACCTCAGAGGATATGGATTCGTAATTTTTGTTAACAAATTGTGAATCATTTTATGAGGTACCGGCCCAAAATCGGGTTCATTATACACCGACCTCAACCGTCGTTTCCACTCCCCGTCAATTTTTCCCAGTGCCCGCCAATCGAGTCCGCATCGTCTGCATTAACTCAAAAGAGTATCTTTTGAGTTGATACATCTCGGCCGTCTAATTTTAAATGAAGCCAATCCGATCTCTGCATATAACACATGGGACTCTTTAATATTAGTGCATATTTTGTTCGCATAGATCTTAAAGTGGATCGGACAGTTCAAATGCATTAACTTAAAAGATTTTTTTTTTTGAGTTAATGCAGAGGATACGAATTCTCGCCGATCTCTCTCTTTCTTTATTATTTATTTCTTTGTTGATTGAAGTCCGTAGGCATAATATTAACTTAAAATTTAAGGCCTGAGAATAGCCTAATAAGGTGGCTGTGTGGTTCTTCTGCTTATGCTGCTTCTTCACTCTTGCTCTACTGTTGCTTGTACAGTGAAGAAATTGTGATCAATTTCTGTTGTCAGTCGAAGGTCCTCTCTGAAATATGGTCCCGGAATCGTTTGAAATGTGCTGGATCTTCTTACCCAATTCGCAAGATTGTGAGCCAGTACCAGTGCCCTTCTTGGCACAAATAACAGTAGTCTCCCATGTGCTGCATTTTGGTGATACATGTTTCCACTAGGCCTGCTGCCTTCCAGTATGTTATCCAAATTGGCAGTGTGGACCACTGTTTCCAGGATTTTACTATCTGTGTAGATGTTATCTCCACTGATTCACGCATTTGAGCCCAATCTTGCAGCGCACAGCCCAGTAACCCAGTTTCTTTTATTGATTTCGTCGCTCAACCCAGGCACAGCCCACATCGCGCAGGACCGAAAAAGAAAACATTCACAGAAGAGCGACTTCTGACTTCTCTCTCTCGTTCTCTGGCTTAGTGGCTCGCTCTTTATCTCGCGCCTCACTCGTCTGATCGTCTCACTCCGACCTTTCGATCCGCCTACTCCGACTCGGCCTGAGCGCGCCACCAGTCGCACCTCCTCCCGTCTCGCTGCCTCTCCCTCACTCAACTGTTCTCTCTTCCTTCTCAAAGCCGCGCCGCCTTCTCAAAGTCGGATCGCTTATCTCAGGTCTCTCTCGACGTTACATGCTTCTTGATCTGTAGTTCAACTTAATTCTGCCATGAATTGTTACTTTGTATTTTTAACCTAGGTTTCGAGCATTATAGTGAATAAACTGTTCCAGCTTTCTTTTTCTACTTTTGGTGCGCACAGGTAGCACAGAAAGGAAAGAACCAATGGCCGCGTCTTCTCAAGCATTCTCTGGAAATCTCAAGGTAACTGATCGAATATTTCACTGCTCATTTCACAAAAAAGGAATCACTATTTGGAAGGAATTGTACAAGTTTGGAATTTGAGGTTTAGGGTTTATGCATTTTACAGTCTAACAATTTGCTACTCCCTGTTTCTAGCTCGAAATTCTAAAATTGTAGCTTAAATTTATGCTTTTTTTTCTTATATTTCGTCTTGTAATAAAATTGCAGAAAGCAATGGCTGGGTTGAGAAGAATTAACTTGGAGGGTTTGCGTTGGCGCGTATTTGATTCAAAGGGACAGGTTCGTAATTTCCCTCTCTATGAATTGAATTTATATCGCAACCTCAGCACCATGCTGTCATTGTTGTACCAGATCAACCAAGTTTTTTCGTTTTCAATTATTGATTGGTTCAACCTGTGTTGCTTGATTTATACATGTAGTGTTTCTTGTATCTTAGGTGTGTTAGAGGCCAACTAAATTGTGTCAGAGGAATCCACGTAAAATAATATTGAAGTTGTTTCAAAAGTTAATTGTGTACAAATTGGAATGACACCATCCCTTAAGTTATGTTTTTTTTCGGATAGAAGCGGCCTTGGTGTGCCACCGATCCATAGAACCATGAACTTAAGTCTTTAAGTTAGTTTCAAATTGAAAGAAGCGTGTTTATTAAAAAAAAAAAAAAATTCATGTGCTACGAAGAAGTGAGTGATTATTGTGAAGTACCACGCATGAGTGCTTTGCAAGTCTTACGAAATATAACTTCATAAATATAAAAAAATGTTATTTGCTGTCATTCCTTGCTGAGAGGAACATTTTGGAAGGAGGGTATTTTGGTCAACATTAAAGAAATATAGGGAATCAAGGGGCATTTTCATGATATTTCTCATTTTAGCAGGTTATACACAAAAACTTTTTGGCTGTGTTTTAGGTACTTGGTAGGTTGGCATCTCAGATCGCTACAGTTCTTCAAGGCAAAGATAAACCGACATATGCACCAAATAGGGAAGATGGTGACATGTGTATTGTACTCAATGCAAAGGATATAAGTGTCACTGGCCGGAAAATGACTCACAAATTTTACCGCTGGCACACCGGGCAAGTTAAATAATTTTTCTTTTTGTCGTGCGTCATTGCAAACTCAAAATTTTGTTAAAAAGATGGATAAAGCTTCAAATTAGCTGAAATTATTTCATGCCAAATTTACGTATTAAAAAAAATAGGAGGGTTCAAATGCCTCCATTTTATGCACCTCCATCATGCCTCTACTTTTTAATTTTTCTAATAACAAAAGTTCTAAAATTTATATGTCAAAATAAAACTGTTAGAGTGGATTCTACATTATTTTCTCTACATGCACACAAAAAGTTATCATTTTTGGGATTTTAATCAACAAGTTAAAAATCATTGTCCAGAAATTGTTCACAACATTTTATTTTTGCAAGCTCTTGATACCAATCAAAATAAAGTTAAAATGTCGTAATCTTTTACACGTGCATAGAGAAAATAAGATAGATCATATCTAACGGTTTTATTTTAACATTTAAGTTTGAAATTTTAAGTTATTGAAGTTTTAAAAATGGAGGTATGATGGAGGCACATAAAATATAAGCATTAGAACCCTCTCAGAAAAATAGGGACAATTATTAATTAAAGGCTGTATCCAGTATTTAACCTACCTATCAGTCAGGTTGACCTTATCATACCTGATGTGTACTAGGTAGGGTTAGATAAACAATTGGGGTTGTGTCAGGTAAAGTCGAAGTTTCTCAACTGTATTCTTAAACAGAGAACGGAGACCAAATTGACCCGATCTAACAATTGCCAACCCTATTTGGACTGATATATAATATTATATAAACTGTGATTTGATTTGATTTTTGATTTGAGTTTGTAACTGTTTTCGTGCTATAGTTATATTGGCCACCTTAAAGAAAGAAGTCTCAAAGACCAGATGGAAAAAGACCCAACTGAAGTCATACGTAAAGCAGTGCTTCGCATGCTTCCTCGCAATAAATTGCGTGATGTGCGTAAATTTATTGACAAGTGCATGTATTTTATTATAATAAACTTCTTTATCATAGCGCAGATTGGTCTGTACTATGTAATCGATATCTTTGTTTTCAAAGTTCAAATCTCCATATGAAATTGTATCCGCAGACTTAATTTTACATTTTTTAGAATTTTTGTTACTATCGTTTTAGACAGGTAGAAAACCACTATGTTTGAATGGTCTTGAATTTGTAGATCAAGTTTTTTTTTCTACCTATCTACAAAAATAGTAAAAAAATTGTAAAAAATGCTTAATTTGATCAACTAGTACATTTTCGTAAGGGGATCATGTTAAACGGTTCAGATTGACTGTTTAGACTTTGAAAATGAAAATATTGATCCATAGTATGGACCAATCCATGCTATTCATAGTACCATAGCCTCACTCTTTTATCATTTATGGTTCTTTTGTTCTACCAATGAGTGGTTTAAATTTATTATTTTTTCTTTCATTTCACTCCAGGATAGAGACAGAAAGCTACGGATATTTCCTCCTCTAAAATTCATAATATCAAATTTACCCCTCTAAATTTTGAAATTCACAAATTTACCCAATTTATTGTCTTTTCTATTAAAACTCTTTTTAAGGACCCGTTTTAGAGGGGTAAAAAATATGTATTTACGAGATTTTTGAGGGGTATACATGAAATTCCCCCTATTTTGTACCTATACATTTATGGTTCTTTCATTTCAATTCCAGGATAGAGATAGAAAACTAAGGATATTTACTGCGAATGATCATCCCTTCAATGACCGGCCACTCGAGACGTTTGTGATGCCCCCGAGAAATGTAAGGGAGATGCGGCCCCGTGCTAGGCGGGCCCTCGTCAGATCCCAAAAGAAACTTGAGCAGGCAAGTACCATGGTCAATACCAAAAGGAAGAAAGAAGATGCCGATGCAAGTTGTGATCAAGTTAAAAGCACCAAGGTGATGGCCTAAAAATATTTATGCTCTTTCGTTTTGAATTGGATTCATGAAATAATGTTTTTAAGTATTATGAATTGGTTGTTTGATACACCTCTTTTTATGGTGTATGGTTTTGTTTTTTTTTCTCCATGAACAATATATGTTGAAATTTAATGCATGAGAAATTTTTTGGTCTGGCCTATGTTGGCTATCATGAAATAATATATGTTTTTTATTTGTTTTGAATTGAATTCTTGATGCCTTTTGTGGTATCATGAAATAATGTTTTTAAGTGTTATGAATTGGTTACAAGAGGAAAACATAATTTTCATTATCTTTTTCACTTGGTCAATAAAGAATAACCAGATTCTGCAAAAGAATAACATTCATAGTAATACTAATGTAATACTCGTAGTACTTGCAATGGATAAAAAAAAAACAGGAGCTCTTAATTCCTAAGGAGGAATTTCATGTATATCCCTTAAAAAAATTTGAAATTGCCCCTTCTAAAATTCATAATATCATGTTTACTCTTATAAATTTCAAAAACTCACAAATTTACCCAAGTTATCGTCTTCTTTTTATCAGTATTGTGAATAACGGTATGCGCTCATCGGATGGACGGAGTATCGTTAAGCGATTAAGTAGAATTTTGCAGATAATTTTGCGTCTTCATTAAAATTATGTGCATATACTCATAATTATTAAAAATAATTAATTTAACTCGTCAAATTTGATAAGTTAAACAGATTTCCCGAACAGACTAGTATGCAACCAATACTCCACTTGTCACAGGGAGGTATAAGAAATTGAGAAACAAAGAGGCGCACGGTAGTGTCGAGTCGATACTATATAAGTGTGATCCTGGTGCTCGAAAGTGGTGCTCCCAAAATCTAGTTTTATAGCACTGTATTTTGGGATGCTCTTGAAAAAGGCTCCAACCTTCGTTGATTTTGAGAAAAACAATTTAAAAGAAAATATTCAGATCGGTGTGAATAAGACGCAAATCATGCATAAGTACTATATCATGTACCAGTCAAGCTAATTTATTGATAAAACTAACTTTATTTGTTGAGAGGGTTCAAATGCCTCCATTTTTCATGCCTCCACCATGTCTTTATTTTTAAAAATTTTAATAACTCAAAATTTAGAACTTAAAAGTCAAAATAAAATCATCAGATATGATATATAAAATTTTATCTATGTGCTCATAAAAAATTATCACATTTCGATTTTGTTTTTATGTGAATCAATAAGTCGAAAAATCAACATCTAGAAATTATCCACATTAGTACAATTTTTGCAAGCTCTTGTTGACAACCAAAACAAAATTGAAATGTCATAATTTTTACACGTGCATAGATAAGATGATGTCGAACATATCTAATGGTTTTATTTTGACTTTTAAGTTTTAAATTTTGAGTTATTCAAGTTTTTAAAAATAGAGGCATGATGGAGACATGAAAAATGGAGTCATTTGAACCCTCCTCTTATTTGTTATACGTCTATTGAGAAGTTAATTAAGTTGGTGAAAAGAACAAAACAAATAACAATCTTACCTTGGTATACATTTGATACGTCCTATCTCCCGTGGAGAGTAGTCCGTATGAGAGAAGTGATTGGGACGATCTCGCCCTGCCAGGAGATGGCAGTCCGAGATGTGCGGAGTGTGTGAGAGTTAAAGAGCGAGGTGGGTGTAGAGAGATTCTGACTCTGACCTATGCGATATCTCTCTGTGTGTAAAATCTCGACCCCCGTTCAATGGAGATTTTTGCCTTATATATGCTGAATCATAACCGCTATCTCGGTGGTTATCTCGCCTTAAGGCGGTGAAGCGGTTATTGTGACCACGTTGGGTGGTTATCCCGCATTAAAGCGGTACAGGCTTATTTCGGGCCGAGTTTGACCTTTATAGGGCCTTCGGCCTGTTCTGTGCCTAAGTCTTTTAGGTATCTCAGGCTTTGGGCCTCTTTACATTGGCTCCAGGCTGGCTCCTATAAGGAGGTCCGAATCCCGGTCTTTCATAGGCCTAAAGTTTATTAATAAAGGGCCTTGGGAACATGGCCCTATCAACATTAATAGTTTTTCACCTGTTTGTTCTGGCATTTGTAGTGAACCAAAGTTCAGATATTCCTAGTCCAAAAGAATTTACAAAACTATGGTTGGTTTTCTGATAAAAACAAAGAAAATATAAACTTTTGTTATAATAAATATTTTTTTAGAAACAAACAAAGAAATTATCTTGTAAAAATAAGTTGTAGAAGTTTCTAAAGGTAGCCTAAAATATTTGAACTTTAGATTATTTCTTAGCTTACATAGAGCATATATAAATAGAATAATGCAGTAGCAATTAGCCATTAAGTAAAAAATCAAACAACTTTTCTTCCAACTAATAAGTATAATAATAGCTTGAGGTGTATAAAATATTAAGTAATAGAGGTATAGTTGTAAGCTAGAATTATTAAAATAATTTGGAGTGTATATTAAGAAGAGGAGGGTTCAAATGTCTTTATTTTTTGTGCCTCCATTATGCCTCCATTTTTAAAAACTTTAATAACTCAAAATTTGAAATTTAAAAGTCAAATAAAACCGTTGGATATGATTTACATCATTTGATCTATGCACATGTAAAAAATTACGACATTTCAACTTTGTTTTGGTTGTAATCAAGAGCTTTTAAAAAATAATGTGGATAATTTCTAGACGTTGATTTTTCAACTTATTGATTCACATAAAAACAAAATTGAAATGTGATAATTTTTTATGAGCACATAGAGAAAATAACATAGATCATATCTAACGGTTTAATTTTGATGTTTATAATTTAAATTTTGAGTTATTAAAGTTTTTAAAAATAGAGACATAATGGAGGCACAAAAAATAGATGCATTTGAACCCTCCACTGTTAAGAAGAATTAGTTTAAATATAATTCTCTACTCAAGCGTAACTATATGAAAAGTGTATCTCCTTTGACTTCGAGTTAGCTTACACAGAGCATTTCCCTCAATTAGCTTTGTTGCATATGGATTTAGTATTGTTTTAATTAAATTAACTTAGTTCTAATGAATTATGGGTGAATAAGAACAAGATGGAGAGTCAAAGGAAGAGTAGAGTTAGCGTGTATTATCCTCATCAAGAGGGTTTGGTAAGCACAACTTGAAAATTTATTGGGATAAATTTAAACTATAGAAACTGATATATTTTATGAGTGATGTGTGTATATGAAATTTGTTGAAATTTTCATAATTATTTAGTATAAAGTCAAGTGGCAAACAAAAAAGTTTTATAAGTTACTTTTCATGCATTAATTTTTCATCATATCTTTACTTCTTGACTTTGCACTAAATAAATTTTAAAATTTTGAATGGCACGCATCACTCGTGAAGTAAATCAGTTTCAATGGTTCAAATTTGTCGTTTGAAGTCAATCCGATATATTTTGGAGTTATGCTCACCAAAAACAGAATTATGTTGTGGGAAAAGGGCGCTAAGTCCCCCTATGAATATTTTTTTTTCTCACTTTTTCCCTTTAATTTTTTTAATTTTTACAAAATATATTGCTATTAGTCTCCCATTATAAAATGAAATTGCGTGACGTATATTCATTCAGCCTTCCAATTTTAATTCTCTGATTGCACATCATGATGCTCACCAAGCTCTCTTAGTGAGCATATCACACGCTACTTTGTTAAGAAAGAAATATAAAAATTTAAAGAATTGAGAGAGATAAGAACTAGAAAAAGAATTAAAAAGGACAAATTATAAATTAAGTTAAATATATAATGGTGGATGCATTTTTTAATAGTTTGCAGTTTTTTCACCGAACTAATTTGAAGTAATTATACAATATTCTTAAGTTAGATATAATTTTCACACCTGACAACAAAAGTTAAACAATATTCTAGTAACAACTGATATAGGATCCTCTACTAATCAATTTCATTTGGAAGATCCTATTATTCGGTCAAAAAGGAATTTCCTTTCACTGGCACGACTTGGCAGCAAATGAACGAAACACTAGTCTATACTCTATACAAATTCGAATTCCCTGAGGTAACAGAATATTTCTGTTTGGACCTGGTCCGTCCAATCAGAATCCGCACGACTATTAAAGCTTCTCTGTGCGTTCCACCTGGATCGGATTGGCCCAGATTCCGATCGAACGGCCTTGATCCAAGAAGAAATATTCTGTTACCTCAGAGGACATGGATTCTACTCTATCCCACGTTCCACTAATCAAGATTCAAGGCTTCGAGGGGCAATAATATCTCCAGTTCATGCTTCGTTTTCAGATCTCCATTCTATTTCAGAAATTCAGCCTGAGTCCGGATTCACTAGAGTAACTCAAATTTTGTGTTTAGATCTTGCCCGTCCGATTATAATCCCGGCCAATCCGGCCCGAGGTGAATGCACGGGGATACTTCAATATTCGTGCCAAAGCAAATCTGACGGTCTGAATACAAACTTAAAATTTGAGTTGCTTTAGGTGAATCAATCGATTCCTTAGTCCTGACACCATGAGACTTGTCAGTACAGTACATTTCAATCACCATTATAAATTCATCGATCAAACTAAACAGAGAAGGTAACCTTCTCAAATAATGGAGTTAACAACCCCAGATCATAGTCGGAGAAGGAGGAGGAGGAGGGGTCAAACAGCGGAGGAGACAGCTTCGATCCTGCGCAATTCATGGTACCATCTCAGGCTGTCGGTGAGGGACCCACAGAGGGTTGCTACCTGGGACGCCATCGTGCTCACGGCTGCGAGCCCCGAGCAGGCGGCGCTGTACGAATGGCAACTTGCCCGGGCTCGCCGGATGGGGCGGATCTCCGCCTCCACCGTTGCCATTGCGGTGCCTGATCCAGATGGATCTCGGATTGGGTCGGGTGCCGCCACGTTGCACGCTCTTTCCACACTTTATCGCCATTTTCTTACAAAGGCAAGTGACGAGAGAGGGGATGGCAGTTCTTTGAGAGAAATGGTGAAGTTCATGTGTAAGAAGCATGTGTTGTTACTTCATGCGGGTGGAGACAGTAAAAGAGTGCCATGGGCTAATCCTATGGGTAAAGTATTCTTACCGCTTCCATACCTGGCCGGAGATATTCCTGACGCACCTGTACCGTTACTTTTCGATCATATTCTTGCAATTTCCTCTTGTTCAAGACAAGCCTTTAAGAATCAAGGTTAGCACAGTACTTGAAATCATATTAAATTTAGCACTAGCATGTCCAATTTTAGTTTCCTTGTTGTTTTGTTGATTAACTGAGGCTTAACTGATTCTTACTGTTCAAGTTCAAATGCTACATTATCTTCAAATCAAGCTAAAATGTTTAGTTAATTAATTGAGATACTGTTCTTAAATTAGGTTTTCTTTTGTTAACCATTAATTAGCTTTACTGGTCCCATGTCAGATTGTTCCTTTGTTAATCCATTACTAGAGTAGAACTCGAATCATGTACCATTAATAAATACACTGAAATGGTCAGGTGGAATTTTAATAATGACTGGAGACGTTCTCCCATGCTTTGATGCCTCTACATTGGTTCTTCCAGACGACTCATCATGCATCATAACAGTTCCAATCACACTTGACATAGCCACAAATCATGGTGTCATTGTTGCTCGATCAGACAAAGTTGTAAATGGAGAAGACTATGCTCTCTCTCCAGTAGACAATCTCCTTCAGAAACCAACCATGAAGCAACTATTAGATGGACATGCCATTCTAGAAGACGGTACTGCACTTCTTGACACAGGCATAATTGCCGCTAGAGGCAAAGCCTGGGAGGAGTTGATGCAACTGTCTCTCTCTTCAAGTGAGAAAATGATAGAGGAGTTGATTGATACCAGAAAAGAGGCAAGCTTCCATTAACAAGTTTAGTATTCCATTTGTAAGCCTTTTTATCTTATGCAACTGAAATTCAAAACGGTAAACTTGTTTGTTTTTGTGAAAAATTTGGAGATGGGTTTTTGGTCATGATTTTTGGTTTTCAGTGTCGAAATAATCAAGCTGTTTCTATTCATAACAAAGTGTCAACCATCTATTTTCCAAGCACCATGCCCCTTTTTTATGTAGTTTGCTTTAGAGTGTTGATTGTTATGTGATTTCCTATACCTGCATGAAAAAGACAGTTATATTTATAATAGATCTTACAAGAGAGAACATATTTCAGATGAGCTTATATGAAGATCTTGTAGCTGCATGGGTCCCAGCAAAGCATGAATGGTTGAAACAGCGCCCTTTAGGGATGCAACTCATTACTGCTCTTGGTGGCCAAAAGATGTTCAGCTTTTGTTCATGTATGCCTTTTCTAAAATGAAAGAATGAAAAAGGCCCTTTTCAGATTTGCTTTATAATAATTTGAGAAGTTCCTCTTCTTTGCAGATAGCTTGTCCTTTATGCATTTTGGTACTTCAATTGAGGTATTGGATCACTTTTCTGGTACTAATAGGGTACTTGTGGGAAGGAGGCATCTATGTTTGTTACCAGAAACCACTGCATGTGACATTGCATCATCGGCCATCATTTTGTCCAGTAAAATTTCACCTGGTGTCTCAGTTGGAGAGGATTCAGTGGTCTATGACTCCTCCATTTCAGGTCGGATCCAAATCGGATCCCAATCCATTGTTGTCGGGGTAAAAATATCACCAGATTTACACTCTAACATCAACTCGACGGGATTTGTTTTGCCTGATAGGCACTGTTTATGGGAAGTACCTTTGGTAAATTACAAAGGAACGCTACTCATTTACGGTGGCATACATGACAACCCAAAGAAGTCGGTTAAAGAAGGTGGCACTTTTTGTGGTAAGCCATGGACAAGTTTATTACATGATCATAAAATTAATGAAACTGATTTATGGAGTTCTCAAAATAAATGCTTGTGGAATGCAAAACTATTCCCAATGGTAACTCTTCGTGAGATGCTAGACATTGGCATGTGGCTAATGGGGCTCTTGTCTGATGAATCTGGTAAAATGGTAAATTTATGGCAAAATTCATCGCGTGTGAGTTTAGAGGAGTTGCACCGGTCCATCGACTATCATAAGCTATGTGCAAGTTCGAGTAATCACCAAGCCGATCTGACGGCTGAGATTGCTCGAGCTTGCATTGGCCATGGATTGCTTGGCCGGGATTTTTGTCAGTTATCCGAGGAGATATTACAGAAAGATGAGGCAGGAGTTGAAATCTGCAAAGAGTTATTTAGTTTATTTCCGAATAGTTTGTACTCTAGCGTACTCCCTTCAAGTAGAAGGTATCAGATACAGACCGATCTTTTGAAGGCTTGTGGAGATGAATCAAGTGCTTCTCAGATGGAGAAAAAAGTTTGGGCCGCTGTGGCCCGTGAAACTTCCTTGGCAGTGAAGTATGGATTTGAAGGTATAAATGTTATTTACATAAACAAGTAAAATTGTCCTCATGCTTTTTCTTATTTTTCTTTCTTCGAACAAAAGTTGCTAGCTTCTTAAAATTTCTGTCATTACTGGTCAACCTCCATATTGTATATTTTTATCTCAAAAAAACAATCAGCATTTTAGTACTCTTATCAGCATTTTTCTACACAGATGATGGAATGCCTCTGACCTCAAGTACTGGGACAAATATTTCTTCATCAAATGGTAAAGAATGCCAAAATGAATCTGCCATTTATCCCAAAAAGGCCATTGTCAAGTTACCTGTTCGTGTTGATTTTGTTGGCGGTTGGAGTGACACGCCACCTTGGAGCTTGGAACGAGCCGGTTGTGTTTTAAACATGGCAATTGTTCTAGAAGGTTCCCTTCCCGTCTGTGCTATCATTGAGAGAACCCCCAAACTTGGAGTTCTTATATTTGACGATTCCAATAACAGCATTTTTATCAACAACCCGGCATCGATAACTGCACCATTTGATAACGACGATCAATTCCGTCTAGTCAAATCTGCTCTTGTTGTAACGCGAATTGTTAACCACAGAGTTTTGTTAGAGTCTGGTTTGAAGATTGAAACATCAGCAAGGGTCCCTCGGGGCAGTGGTTTGGGGACGTCTAGCATTTTGGCAGCAGCAGTTGTTAAAGGGTTGTTTGAGATCATGGGGGAGGATGCTTGTAATGAAAGGGTTGCAAGGGCAGTTTTGATGCTGGAGCAGATAATGGGTACGGGTGGGGGGTGGCAGGATCAAATCGGGGGCCTTTACCCGGGAATTAAATGCACAAGCAGTTTTCCAGGGCAGCCGTTACAGTTACAAGTTATTCCTTTGACGGTTCAGCCTCATTTGGTCGAGGAGTTGGAGCAACGGCTCCTGGTGGTTTTCACGGGCCAAGTGAGTATTTTTTCTGCTTCCTTTTTTTTGTGCTATACATGAGAAAATTCAAATTCTCTGTGCTAATAAGTAAAAGTTATTATCAGGTAAGGCTTGCATATCAGGTATTACAAAAGGTGGTGATGCGATACTTACGCAGAGACAGTCTTCTAATATCAAGCATCAAGCGCCTTGCTGAATTAGCCAAGATCGGAAGGGAGGCATTAATGAATAGTGACATTGACGAGTTAGGTCTCATAATGCGCGAGGCATGGCGGATACATCAGGAACTAGACCCGTTTTGTAGCAACCCTCTTGTGGACCGATTGTTTGCATTTGCGGAACCCTACTGTTGCGGTTACAAACTGGTAGGAGCTGGTGGTGGTGGTTTTGCATTGCTTCTTGCCAAGGATCCAGAAAATGCACTGCTACTCAGACGTGGTCTGAAAGAATGTACAGATTTTGTTGTTGAGGTGTATAATTGGAGCATTTCCATGTAAAATTGTAAAATGGAATGTGTCATGAGCCATAATGTAAAATAAATTAGCTCATGGCCTTGTATGCTTATATTCAGACTGAAGTATAGAAATATTTTTACTAGTTAAACAAGTTAAGGTTGTTTTCTCTGTTGTAAAATACGAATAATGGAGAGCCCCTGTTTATTAGGTCTCCTTTTGTTAAACTCGGTTTCTCAATTAATAATGTGCCCATGAATTTTATCATCTTTTATTATTTCAGAAATCACTGGTTGACAATTGAGGGTTGAGGCTACTTAACAGTTGGTTAGCATGCCTCTTCTGAAATTCGCAGAAATGAACTTGGAAAAATACCAAAAAAAAAAAAAATTATACCAATATTTCGAGTAAAATCGAGAATCAATAACTACAAAATTAACTTGCCTAGATACAAACCGAGTAGGTAACATTTCACTGTGGTAGATTGGATACAATTATTTTCTAGTTCTTGCACATTTCACATATGTTTGGATGATGAAAGAATAGCTAGAATAGCGAAAAAGTTGAAAATAGTGAAAAAGGTGTTTTGCTATTTTATGTTTGGATGAAAAGTTAGATGAAAGAATAGCTAAAATAGTTTGGATTAGCTTACTATTCTCTATTTCTATAATTTGTTGGGTTAGCATTATTCTCAAATTCTGATTAAGCTCGCTAATCTAGCTAATCCCACTTCTACTTCTAGATGGACCTCAAAGCTATACCAGTTCACCCAATTTCGTTCCCACAATTAACAAACTAATTTGTAGGCCAATGCAATTATGATCAAATGAACCCCAATCAAGTGACGTTAAATCGAAAGAGTGAACTTAAAAAATAATTATAGAAACAAAAAATATCAGTATCTTCACAAAAAAGGGTAAACCTGTTAACTGATTACAACAGCTAAAGAACATTTTCTTGTGGTGTTTTGAGAGGAGGAATAATCACAGAGCCTCCTCTGTGAACATAAAACTGAGAATTCAAGCAAAGAGACACTATCTATATTATTATTTTCAAAGTACATTCAGTCATTAAGCTCAACAAAAAGACCGGCATGTGGATGCAAACCGGCTTCTTTGAGTGTCAAAGAGTGCTTTTCTGGGCTGTAGACTACCCGAGGAAAATTTGAAACAAGGCTATATTTCTCAGTCTTCAAGCAACCCAATGAATCGACATAGTCGTAGAGTGTACTGATAGTAGCTGAGCTCGGGAACCTCCTCTCTTTACGCTCTCCAGTAGGAAACCGTACAAGAACCTGTCATTCAAAAAAAATTTGGTTACATGCATTATAACAAAAGGTGCTTTTGCTAGAAGAAAATTATGAAAAGGGGGCAATTTCACGTGTAATTTATGCAAAACATCATGTGCATCATTCAAAAGTGAGAAATACCAATTATTTTCAGTAAACCTTTTATCACCATTGTTTTCAAAACATGCTCAAGCTTCACTTTGTGGCAATATTTAGAGATTTGCCAAGAGGTTCACATGAAGTTTACCTGGGTAACATCAGGGCCTTTTTCTGGTTCTGTTCCAAGTGACATAGCTTTCTCCTGCTGTCTTCTTGCTAAATCAGCTTCTTTCTCTGCGGCTTCCTGTGCTGCCCTTTGCAAAGCTTCTTCTTCTTCCTTGCGCTTTCTCTCTGCCTCTGCAGCTTCTCTTTCCTTCCTCTCTTGTTCTTCTCTCCTCTGCCGTTCTCTTGCCTGGTCACAACCCAAGAAAACAAAATGAAACAAAATGCTGGGTAATCTGAAAAACTAAAACTGAAACAACGAAAAAATAAATTTAATGGCGTTCATAGGTCATATCCAAGTACAAAGCATTTCTAGGTTTATTCAGCAGACATGTGGCATTTATTGAATATCAAATCAATGAATTCAACACCCAAATATTACCTCAAGGATTATTTAAATTGCCAGAATACTAATTATCGACTTTTTAATTTGCCTGCCACTGGCACACATACACATGTTCACAAAGAAATATAAAGTACCCGGTCAGCTTCAAGTGCAGCTCTATATGCAGCATCTTGTTCATCTCTCAAGAGCTGGTTGTTGCGCCTTTCCTCTGCCTCCATCCGTGCAGCAACCAGTGTAGGGGCACACTCCTCAACCACTCTTTGAAGAATTGATAGCATCTCTTCTGGTGATTTGGGTCCCTCCATCTTTAAAACAAAATAGTTATACATTGATGCATAACTACTAGTCCTTAGTTTATGCTAAAATAAAACTAATCAGTGGTATACCTGCTGAAGAAGCACAATTCGTTGCTGGGTTGAGGCCATGACAGCAGCACAAAATGGAAACCGAGAAGCATTAAGGCTATTGCTCATTTTAAACCCCTCTGTCCTCCTTATACTGCCTCCCCATGCCACAAAATTCTCATTGATAAAGGCTGCCACAGGGGCAGAACACAGACAATTTTCACAGAAGATCGGCACATCTGGGTGATCTGGTGAGTGGAGGTAAACAAATAATAGTTTGTACTCCCTTTGAGACCTTTGGAGTGCATCCATGAAATTGTCAGGCACAAACCGAGGAGCCGTACCTGTTATTATTGGTTTAAAACAAAACATAGCTTACTCGATTGTATGAATTCTTTTTTTTTTTTTCTGTAACTAAACTTATTATGTAAATGTCTCCATATCAATTCCTTTTCTATCACCATGTATAAAGTCTGAATTCTCTTTCTGGAGTGACCGTTTCACATAAAGAAATCATGGTTAGAAACTGTTGAATCGATTAATCCTGTCTTAGCAGATGGGAATGAAAGAGTAGTGCTCAAATCTCTTTTCAATTAGATCATTCCAACTCCCCATGCCATATATCAATGCTACCTTAAATTCATATTGAATTTGGTTGAACGTAAATGCAATAACATGAAATTTGCAATTACCTGAGGATCCGAAATCCCTGGTGAATTCGGTTACAAACTGAGCAGCTTCAGCTGCTGATGCTGATGGAGTAACAAGCCGATCAGAGCCATCAGCTGAGGGTGGCCCCGAAAGGCCGAGTATAGACAAAGAACGGGACAACACACTCCCAGCAACCCATGCCCCGAGTCGAATGGACCCCACAAAGAGGCCTACTCCACCAGAAACGACATAGAAGGGTAAAGTTATGAGCCTCCACGCGATCCCAGGTGGTGGCGGTGGTCCTCCGGTTGGCACGACGGCGGATTGAGACGGAGCCGAGGAGGGAGGAGTCCGAGACGAGTTCGGGTAGCCGGAGGTAGAAGTGGCGGAAGGTGGAGACGTGAAGGAGGAGACGGCTTGTTCGAGGTCCCAATTGTGCGCAGAGAGGATCTCGGCACAGAGATCCGGGTCGTCTAAACCAGTGATTGCCTGGAAATAGGCGATCTTATCGTGCGATTCATCCGCCATGATTGCAGAGAATAGGGTTTAGAAGCGCAGATCGAGAGAGAGAGAGAGAGAGAGGTAGACGAGTTGGATTTGATAGAAGAGGAAAGAAGGAAGGGTTTTTTCTTGGGAAGTAGTATGGTAAAGATTCTTTGGTTTTTTTTTTTTTTACTTTTCGGGGTTAGATAGACACGTGTGGTTCAGTCACAGGCGGGTTTCTTTTTCCATTTTATAAGTAACTGGCGAGTTAAATCATCGTCTACTGAATCCATATCCTCTGAGGTAACAGAATATTTATGTTTGGATCAAGGCCGTTCGATCAGAATCCGGGCCAATATGGCCCGACGAATCCGCTTTAATAGTTGTGCAGATTTTGATTGGATGGTGCAGATCCAAACAAAAATAATCTGTTACCTTAGGGATACGAATTCCTACTACCGACTCTTCCTTCCTGGTGCTTCAGAGAGCGAGAAACCGATTCAATCAGAAAAGAGAGAAGACAATATAAAGAGATAAACGGGATGACATATGTGTGGAAGTTTCTAGTCTGTTAAGAGCTGAAACAAAGGAATTCGTATCGTCTGATGAATCTGGACCGTCAGATCTGTGTTGGCACGAATATTAAAGGAATTCCGTGCATTCCACCTCGGATCAGATTGGCCCGGATCCGGTTTCGACGCGATCAAACCGAATAGTAAATATTTAAGAGGGAAGCGAAACAGAAGGCATGGAACGAACGAAGAAAGCCTACCTCTCTTATCAGATATATAAACTGAAGGAGATGTGTTTTTTTTTTCTTGATTATTATTTTTTAAATAAGTACTTATGTCAATTATTGTATCTATTATTTTTTAATATTTAAAAAAAAAATAAACCGGCGTCTTTGCGTTAAAAAAAATGAATCCATCATTAATTGATGAGTGATTATAATTTATAAATAAATTATAAATTAGGTTCAACACAACACAACACTAAAAAATTAATTTTAGATCAGCAATAAAGCAAATGCCAAAACTAAAGAAGACACAAATATCACCAAAACTAAAAACTTTTTGATATACATTACCAAAAATAAATTTGGTTCAACACCAGCCTCAACCATAGTCACAAGATTCACGAATAATTTGTTTTTTTTGTGATGACAAACCGAACGTCGAATTATTCGGTTGACCGAACTTTGACCGAATTATTCCCGAATAATTCACGAAGTTTACGAACTTTTTCCCAAATTTTTCCCATAACATACTTTTTTTTTTGTTTTTGTTTTTGCTTTCTTGTAGGACTGAGATTTCTGATCCGGATAATTCCGAATCATTCATGAATTATACCCAAATTATTTCTGAATCACAAATTTTTGACCTCGCCAAACTGAACCCAAATAATTCATTTGTCACTGTGGCCTCAACAACATATCAAGCTTATATTCAGCTCACCGCAGTATGTACCAGAGAGAGAGAGAGAGAGAGAGAGATGCCTTGTTGAGGTTTTCAGACGCTCGACGCTTCAGGGCTCAAAATGGGGTACAGTGAAGAGTATTGGTTACTGATTTGCCATACCTACATGCATAAAGGTTGGTACCAGTATTTACCAGGCTGGTTAATTTCCCGAGTAAAAACCTTTTTGTTTTTCCATAGTTAAAAGCTAGAGACTGATTGGTTTGCTTTTATGTAAATTTCCCGTAACGGGTTTTGTCTGGGCAAGACCGCAAGAGATCGTATACAAGCCTACTACTGAGAAAACCCAATAGATTTTATATGATACACACAAAAAAAAACTAAGCCCAATTAATCTTCAAAGCCTACCTAACTAAGCCCGACTAGTTAACAGGCTACCCGTCAAAGAGAGATCCGCTTGTCAGCTCGTTTCTGCCGTTGTTCATGCCTTGAAAAATCAAATCTTATAAAATTCTCTTGTATTTATACATTTGGCATATCCAAATTTAACAAAAATAAATGAAAAATTATTCTTTATTTATACTGTAACAAATATAAGAGCTATTAAAATATTTCCTGATTATATAATTTACTATATCTGCTAATTAATACTAATTGATATACTGTCAATATAATCGATATCTAATTGATTTTTTTGTCTCCAACAAAGACAATCATTTTCTTTTTGATAAACAAAGACAATATTCCTTGAGCTTTTGATCTTTTCAATCATCTCCATCTTGGCCTTATTTTTTTTTTTTTTTTTCTTTTTTTTCTTTTTTAGCACGTTGTCATCATGCACCGATTTTTCTTGAAAAAAATTAAGTCCCTGTACGGCTGTACGGCTGTACCAACCGACAGGAGTTTACCGGGAAAAAACAAGCATCCCCGTAGAGACGTGCAACAACCATGAAACAAACAATGAGATTAAAAGAGAATAAAAAAGTAGTTGCAAAATTATTAAAGAGTCCGACTAGTATAATATTAGTGTCATATGATATAAATTTCAAAATTTATTGAATAGACTTCAAATAACTAATTCAAATCGTTTAAACTGATTTACTTCATGAGTGATTTTTTAAATGTAAAGTTTTTATTTTTTTTCGAGTTACTTTAGTATTAAGTCAAGTGGTAAAAAATGTTAAAAAATGAATGCATTAAAATTAACTTAAAAAGTCCCGCATTTGACCACTTGCTAATACTAAATAAATTCAAAAATGTATAATTTTGTATGTAAACACATAACTAATGAAGTAGATTGATTTGAATAGTTTGGATTCACCGTTTAAAGTCGATTTGATAGGTTTTGTAGTTGGTGTTATATAGGTTGAAATAACACTGATATCATACTAGCCAGACTCATTTTGAAGTCGGTTTAATTGACTATGTTATATCTTTTAGTGTGTTTATTTCTCATTTTTTCTGTAATTGTAAAACTTAACATCTTAACTTTAATATATTATGACATTTTTATTTTACTAAAATGGTCAGTTGGTAATCACCATTCAATTTTAGGAAAATATCTTCAAAAAAAGGTAAGCGACTACAAATCCATTATAATTTATTCATTGTTCCTATTTTTGGTACAAGAAAATGTTAGTAGATGAGTCTAAAAAGACGATGAATTGTTCTTCTTCAAATATAGATTCTTTGCTTATTTTAATATCTTATGTTACCTTTTTTTGCTCTAAAAATTATTTTAATTTTATAGAGTTTAATGTTTCATTTTGTAAGGAAGAACCAAAACGAATCAAAATAGAGAAATTATATATGTGATTTTTAAATATTTTTTAATTCTTACCACAAAAACGCTCAAGAGATGAAATTTCTTACAAAAGCAACACTAACAAAAGTTGATAAAATTGAATATATGGTACTCATAAAAAGACTGCTCTAAAAGCCCAAACTATTAAGTTATTAATATGATGAATTAATGAATTAAATTGAGTGAGTTTATGGTACTATGCATATCACGATTTGGTCCGTAATACGGATCAATATTTTCATTTTCAAAATTCTATAAGTCGATCCGAACCGTTCAACATGATTTTTATATGAATATGTACTTGCATATCAAATTTTATAATTTTTAAATTTTTTTACTATTTTTTAAGATAGGAAGAAAATCATTTTTTGGATGGTCCAAAATTTTCAGATCAAGTGATTTTCTACTTATCTCAAAAAAATAGTAAACAAATTCTAAAAAATATAAAATTTGGTCTGCAAGTACATATTCACATGGGGATAATGCTGAGCGATTTGGTCGACCGTTAGAATTTTGAAAACAAAAATATTGATCCGTATTACGGACCAACCCGTGATATGCATAGTACCATAGGCTCACTCAATTAAATTTGTACATGCGTTTTCCATTGTTACTATATAACATATAAAAATGAGTTTATGAAATTTGTAAAATGATGAAGTAATTCCTAAGATTGATGAATTAATCGCTAAAAATGAGTTTATTGTCTTTTCGCAATTATATGAAGATGATATTGAAGAATGGATATGCTGCGTTGGATGCAAATTCATGTATCTTTTTATTTAAATTTAAGAATCGATATGTAAAATTATATCATTACATTGATGTTAATTTTTGTTATTATATGTGAGAATGTATTATCTATTTAGAAATAAAATATTTTCTAATATTTTATATAAACATTCTAAAAATAGTTCAACATATCTATCTATTATATATAAAGAAATATTTATTTGTTGTTAATTTATTTAAAGTTTGGAATAACCAATTCAAAGTCCAGACAATCGGAAATTAAACTATTTACCCACAACAGAATCCATCAATAATTTTAAAAAACACAGCATACAATTCAGTTGTGCATGATTTGTACATGACATTAATTAACAACAAAAAAATATGGTTTTAAATTTTTGAAGATAGAAGAAATAGTAATACATTTTTGCAATGCAATGTAAATAATATGTCTATAACATATAATAGTATGTATATGAATTAGATATTTTTGAATTCATTCTATATATGTTTTCATTCAAATTTTTTGGGCAATAATAAAAGCATCTTTAATCATAGTTTTTTATGCTTCGAAATAAATTAGTTTTATACAATAATCTATATTAAATCATTATTGATGGTTGCCGTTTTTTTACTCGATATTGCACTCAGTTTTTGTTTGTTCATGAGATAAGATGTAATAAAATGTAACTTATTTAGATGGCTACATGAAAATTGCATGAAACATTCATGTTGTTTGGTCTCTCCTCTCCATTTTTCTTGCACCTTTTTATGAATATTATCATGTGAGATGAGTGATGCTATAGTACTTTGCAATGTGTACAGTGTACATAGATTTGTGTTATGAATTCATATTTTTATTCTTTAAGTTTAAATTGTCAATATGAATCGCTTAATACGATCTTTATATGAAAATATATTTTTGAGATCAAACTTTATATCTATTTAGGATTCTTTTTATTATTTTCTTATATATGTACAAAATTACATGATCTAAAGATTCTAGACCATTTGAAATGAACAATTTTTTACCTATCTAAAAATAAGTAAACAAATCTTAAAAAATGTGAAATGTTATATGCAAGTACATTTTTGTATGGAGATTATGTTGGTCTGTTTGAAACGACTATTTGAATTTTTGAAACAGAAATATAAATCCATAGTATAGACCGATCTACGTATTACAAAATATGATAGCCTCACTCCATGTGAAAGTATATAATAATTAGTCTAAATGAAAGTACGTATCCAAGGGCTTTACCATACTAAAGTCTTCTTTCAACAATCCAAAATCATGTCTTAGCTTTCTTTTTACTGGTACATACCAGCTTTTTTTTATGCTGCTTAATGAAAAAATAAGAAGAAAAAAATCATCAAAATAAGTTGTTATTTGTTGTTGTTGTTGTATTATGATATTCTGTTGTTATATTATGGTTCTTGTTATTGTTCTAAGGTTTATCCTTTTCTCCCTATGATTGTTGTATCATGACATTATGTTGTGTACCTAAAATAAAGAATAAAATCATGGTTACTTAAATGAGATTATTAAATGACAAATGACATTCCTTATATGATATAAAAAATTAAAAGAAAATGAAGACATGACCCATCAATTATCAATCAATCCATAAATTTCTTAAATGACATTTAAAAAATAGAAAAAAATCAGAATAATAAGAAGGTAGACTAAATAGACTTGTGATGAGTACGTGTGGTGAGTATGTATCTAAATAAATTTAGACTTCTACACGTAAAATAAATAAATAAAATGCATAGAATCAAAAGAAGCCAGACTATTTGACAAGAGAGTTGATATTCAATCTGAAATTTCATCTTTAAATCGCAGTTGTTTGATGGATCAGAAGATCTACGTGCTTAATATAAAAATAGAGATATTGATTCTTCCTAAACATAAAATAAGGCATATCAAATATATTTTCAAATGATGATAAATTTTATATGAAGACCACTTTTCAAATATATTAAAAGTTTCCTTTTATGCTGCACTTCTTATAAGATAATTACCGAGTCTATTTAACATCCTAATTTATAACAACATTTAATTATAAGCAAAAATAAGAAAATATTTAAGAACGGTAAAATTGTATTTGCTCTCAATAATCTAATTGTTACTTTCAAAATAACACCTCCTTTTTTTTTATAGAAATACAATAATCTGCATTTGTTTCATTCAACGTTGTAGTTTTTAGGTTGTACTTCACAAAAATACTAAAAATGGGTTAACATCTACACTTCAATTTTAAAAGAAAAATAATAATTATTTCATACTTGGTTGCACGATAATTTTGTTTGAGCATTCAGTTGACTTATTATTGTATTGTATTTATAACTAAAATAAATTAATGAAAGAATTAAGCACTCAGGATTCCTCTTACCAGTAACTACCGGCAAAGAATTTGTCTTGCATTCATTATTAGATGCAATGATTGAAACATTTTGTTCACCTCCTGTTTCTGGTTACTGACGAGTTGGGTCCAATTATCTGGACACCCTACTCCTTAAATTTATGAAAAATTGACTCGCCACACGAGATCAAACATTCGCTACAACACCAAATCACAAGAACAGCATTCATTTTGGCGTACAAGATACAACACGCTATCACAGTTTCCTCAATCCACAGAATTTTTTATTTTAGAAATTATATAAAATTAATATAGAATATTAGATAAATTACAGTAAAATTTTGACGTAATAGAAGGAACCGCAGCGTTAGTCTGATTCTTTGAAATCACACCAATAATTCGGTTTCTTTAAAATAAACTTTATTTTTTATTTGTAAAAACACGTGTGACATTTTAATTTTAATTTTGTAGATTTAATGTAATTTACAATTTCGAATTTTTTTATTTTTAAATAAATCACTTTCTAATTGTTTTAACTGTCTCTTGTTCTCTCTTCCATAGTAATAATTGCTGACGTGATTTTTAGAAGAAACTGAATATTAATTGCACGAATGTAAAATAAAATTAACTTAATTTTTATTTAGTGCTTGACTACTATTTTTAATTTCTTCTTAATTTTACTGACGTAGATGCTCTTAGCTGCCACACCAAAATTTAGAACCACACGGTAGGTCACTCCAGAGTTCAGCCTCTAAATCGGGACGTATCCAAGATTTTTACCAGGAGTAGGCAAAAAAATTTACTGGTACGACTAGTGGGTTGTGGACTACCATGTATTAACTAATTCAGACTGTGAGTTGTTCAAATATAAGCAAAATTTTCTCCATAGGTAGACAATAATCCGATTATACATAAATTTATACTTGATTTTCAAAATTCATGAGTAGACAGTTGCCTACCCATGATTCAATGTGGCTATGCCACTGCTCTTAAAGAAACATATACATGGCTTCTAAGGAGAAAAAAAGAAAGAAAAAAATGAGGTTGCATTGACATTTAATAGGCTAAAAGGAACCGAACCAGTTAGTTATGAAATTTTCTGTAACACTGCCCATACTTGCGTGCAAAACTAAAGAAACTGAACCACTAGTTCGGTTCCTTCTATTGCATAAAAATTTCACATCAATTCATCTAATATCTTATATTATTTCTTTATAACTTCCAAAAAGTAAAAAAAATTATGTCCAATCGAGCTTAGGTCGTTTTAAATTTTATATTCCGAATTAAAATAATAAGGCCTTACTTTTTCCTTTTCAGAAAAATAAAAGATACGGATTCCCTCCTATCAAAGTCGGCGAAAGTGGGGAGCCACTATGGCACCCACCAATAAAGCACTTTCCCGCGCGGCCGGTAGCATCTCCTCCTGAGTCCACATCCTCTGCATTACCGCACCATTTGAGTGTATCTACGTACCGTCCGATCAGAATCCATGATCTTTAATATTCGTGCGGAACTATATCTGACGCTCTAGATTTAACTTTAAAACTTGAGTTACTAATGAGGGACCTAATTCGAATCCCCTTAAAATCGACTCCTCAACCGATCCAATAAATACTCATCCACCTTTCTCCGACAAAACACTCAATTCCGAGCAGAAATAGAATCAATCAAACAAACACTGGTATGATATGAACACCGTCGCCGATCATCCAGAGGAACCGATTACGCCGCGCTCTCTGCCACCTGTGGGGGAGCGGAGGCCGAGGTACCGAGACGTCGCTCAGGCGCTGCGCTGTGGCCTCCGCGAAGCCGCCGCCGATTTCTCGTTTTTGCGGCTGAAGGGTTTGAGAAGTATTCTTAAAACGCTCCAATCTGTCGCGGCCTCTGAGGCAGCAACAAGGCTTTTCAGGTTGTCACAGGCCAGCCGTGAACTCCAAGGTATTGCATTTCAATACAATTGTACACATGGCATGCTGACATGTCATTGCTGTGTCAGTGGGAATTTTGGTGATTATTGTCATTTAATCCTCCAGATAGGGGCATGAAGCCATGAACAGTACTGGTACAGATAAAACTTGTTGATATTTACAGAAGAGTTAGGCTATGGTACTATGCATAGTGCGGATTGGTCCGTACTACGGATTAATTTTTTCATTTTCAATGTCAAAATAATCTATCTGAATAGTTCAACACGATTTCATATGAAAATGTACTTGTAGACTAAATTTTACATTTTTTTAGAATGTTTTTTACTATCTAAAAAAATAGTAAAAAAACTCTTAACAAATATAAAATTTGATCTACAAGTATATTTTATATATGGAGATCATGTTGAATGGTACAGATTGATTGTTTGGACTTTGAAAATGAAAATATTAGTTACTATAACCAATGTGTTCTATGTATAGTACCATAACCTCACTCTTTACGGAATGTAGACTGGTCTAATTCAACATAATTTTTCCATGAATTATTTTTGTTACCTGTTTAATGCTTAAAGTTTGAGATCCATAAACGGAGCTAAAAGAAGAAATTATATGTAAATTTTGTTATGGTACACTCCCCATAAAAATCATGCAGTAGCATTTGTGCCTACTATTTATGTTAATTTTATTGGTTTATTGTAGTTGTCCCTGTTTTGTTCGAGAATAGTTTCAGAAAAATGAAAGATGATTGTAATTCGTGTGAACTTGGTGCGGAGCCTATAAAGCTCAAACGACCTACTGCCAACTCAGAAATAACTCTTGCTCTGAGAGTGTTAGAAGGATGTTGCCTCCTTTGCAAGGATTCTGCTGACTCAGCTTACCGCTACAATGCTATCAAGGCATGCAACTATCTATGCAGCTATATATATATTTCTACTTTAGAATTTTTGTCAGGCTTTCATAACAAAAAATCGATGCGGTGCAGGTGTTATTGAATTTATTGTCGACTCAGGAAGTAATTGAGCAGAGAGCATGCTTGGATGCCCTTGTAGCTCTTTTGGTTTTTTCTTCAAAAAATGAGATGGTATTGTTCTTACAATTTGACGTCTCATTTATTCTAACAATTAATTGATGCTATTATTCTCACTGCATAAAGGCATGTTTCAATATTCTGTGCTACATTTATTGCAAAATAAAGCAAATAACCTATATGCCAGTGCTCTGATTCTCTGAAAGCTATATTATTATTTTTATTTAGATGTCCTAGTTTATATTTTTGTTGTCAACATAGCATGCATAATAAACATAATTGTTTCCCCCGTTGATTGCTCTAGGATTTTATGGAATTGCAAGGAATAAGTAAAGCTTCTGAGCTCTTGAAGGATAAGCGGAGGGATACTGGTATCAGGTATACATACTGATCTACATAGTATAAATTCTTTGCACTTTTGCACTTTAGTATAAATTTCAACTTCTGGTTTGATTACTCAATTTTTGTATCTCAGGATAAAATGTGCCGAATTCCTTCTTTTGATAAGCGGGAATGCCTACGAAAAAGGAGAAACACACATGTTACCAAAGATATACGAAGATATAAACCAAGGTTTAGGAGAGAAATGCACAATGCTTATACAGGCTGCTAATCGATTTGCCTCGTCTCTAGAACTGCACAAGAGACAAGATGCTCTAAATGCCCAAGCAAGGTGCATCATTGAGTTATCTAACAGGACATAATTAAATTAGCATTTAATTATAGGGATACGAAGCTATAAGATTACATAGGTTCTTTAAAGGACAAGTAAATTCAAGATGTATAGGTACAACGATACTATAAAAACAAAAATGTTATAGATTATGTCTTACTCTTTGGCTACATGGTTTCCTATTTATTTTCTTTGATACATATAAGGATCTTGGGTAAAGATATTGATAGAGTTAGTTTGATTTCATACAGCGTATAATTAATAGAGAAAATGAAAAAAAGTATATGACTAGTGGGTTGGTATGAAATCAAATTAGCTATATTAATGAAAAATGGTATTATATATGAAGCAGAAAAAAGGATTTTGAATGCATATGCCCAAGTATTAGATGTATTTTTGTCTCTCTGAAAGAAGAGATTCCAAGATAGAAAAAAAAAAACTCAATAAACTTTCTTTGTTAATATTCTTGTACGTGTAGTTATAATTGTTTTTCTGTGGATGCTTAGCAGAAACTTTAATAGCAAATTAAAAGAGCACCACTTTCATGTAGAAGCTAATGAGATGTAGAAATAAATTATTATATAAATCAGGAGATTCTAAAATAGTAAAAAATTGTACATTTTTAAAATATAAATGTACGCTCTTTACAGAGTTGTAATAACCAGTTTGTAACACACGTTAATTTTAGATTGATTTCAAAATTTTAAATTAAGTACATGATGCATCTAAAGTAGAATTGAAACAATTTAAACAGAGTTAATTTTATAATTGTCTAGTAATATCACGGTTGCATTTTTGTATAAAACGTTCAGATTGATTTTTTTTATGCACTATTCTAAATATTTTTTAATTAGTAGAGTGCAAAATAGAGAGATGATTATTTTATTTTGATTATATAAGCTATACTTCGGCTATATACAAGCAATAGTCTACCTCTAGATATGATTATTTTGAATTTAAAAATAAATCTATGTAATATATCTAGTGCATAACTCCTTATACAATATCACTATCGAAAATTCATTGCTTTCAATTATAATATCCTAATTTACATTGTTCAACCATTCTAAGAAAAAGCTTAAACCGTACGGGAGCGGACTTTGACGCCATTTTATACCAATATTTTTATTAATCGAAACTAAAAAAATATCGCGAGAGGATTATTTTGTTGGAAAATCGAAATATAGAAAAAACGAGATGGTTTATCCCGTCCACACATTGTAGCTGGAAGGGATAAATCATCTCGTCCCATTAATTTTGACCTAATTAGCGATTTAACTAAAAAAAAATAGACGGGATAGACCATCCCATCCAGCACTATAGCAATTTTTTTTAGTTTTTTTTTCATTCATTTATATGAAACCAAATCAAAAAAAGATTTGCCATAGTGTTGGATGGGATAATTTATCCCATTCAGGAATTTTTTTTTCATGCTTAGCAGAGTTAAGGATTTGGATTAACGGGGTATTAATCTGGACAGGAAATTTTGTACCGTTTGGGGGACAGGATAATCAATTCCGTTTTTTCTATATTTCGATTTTCCAGCAAAACGACCTCCTTTCGCGATATTTTTTTTATTTTCGATTAATAAAAGAATCGGCATTTTATATATACGAGCGTCCTTGACTATTTCTTATGTTTATAATTTTATTTTTTAATCTACTTATCTATTTAGAAATTATATTTTGTTTCTGATGGCGACGGTTGTTGATCTTGGTCAACCGTATTGGAACCGTTACCCCGTTCAAAGTTTAATCACTATAAACAAAGAAAAAGTTGCAGCCTTAGGTTGGTCTTATGCTGTTAGCGCTGACCCTGTGATTATGAAAGGATAACAACCTCATTACGCTAATTTTTTTTAATAAAAGATTGGAGTTCAAAGTTATATAATTATTTCATATCTTCAAAACAAAAATATTCGAATTTCAAACTTGCTTTCTTAATGTAGAGTGTATTGTATTTATCACTAGATCAAAGACTCAGTTCTCCTCAGCTGGCTAAATTAGTTACTATGGTAAATAATATATTTACTTGGAGCCAACAACATCTCCAAGTATATATTTTAACAATGTTTAATAAAATAAAAATCATGATATAATAAGTTAATTTGATGATTTTGACAGTTGTCAAAAATAATTTTTAATTTGGAATCCCAAATTTTGAAATGTGATATATACTAAATTTATGTCATGCACATAAAAATGAATGATAAAAATTTGATAAAATATTAATAAATCATTAAACGATTTAATTTTGCACTAAGATATATTTTAATGATCTTTGATAAAATATCATACGATACTCAAATTGCTTGAATACAAAATTAATATATAAGGTTAACTATATGTGTGTATATTTTTCTAAATCATTTGGTGTATTTTTTTTTTAAAGTGCGTTTAGAGATCATGAATTAAATTAAAATTAACTGGTTTTTACATTTGGAATTTGAATATAGTCCAGCAAGATATACTAATAAGTGTTCAATTGATTTTTTTTATTATCCTAGTTTACATTTTCAACAACCGTCACTAACTTTTAGTTTTTACATGATTCTTTTGTTTCATTTGATAAAAAATTTAGATCTTTTATTTTTAATACTTGACCGAAATCTAATTGGTTTCATACATGCATCTCTTACCAGAAAAATATATCCAAAACATGGTTATGAAAAAAAAAAATTGACATTTTTTTTCCTTCTCAAAGCTATTTGCAGAAACATCTTAGTTGTATAAATAAATAGTCCGTTTTTGTATATTTTTAAAATTTTCAAACCATAATTTCCGATCCCTAAATTTTTTGTAAAATTTTACCTACGTAAATTTTGTATGGTCAAAATTTTGTGTAGACCTAATTTTCGGTTATGGACACTCAGCTATTTTGACTTAGGTTTTTATTTTTTTAATTTGTTCTTTTCTTTTATAATATTACATATATTTAATTTAAGGATAGAGTGTGTGTATACATGAAAACTTAACTTTTAAATATTTGTCGTCTAGATTTTCACATCTAAAGTTTAAATTTTTAATATTTGTCCGTCAAAGCCTCAATACCTTTGACTCTACATAAATTGTTTAATGCCAGCAAAATTGACCAAAATTTTAAATGCCCTTTCTGTCTCTTATTCCAATTTCTAGGCTATCTTCCAAATTCCTTTTCCTCCCTTTAATGAAGATACAAATTATTCTACATATATCATTTGTAATTTCAACTAAAATTGACATACTTGCATAAAAAAAACAAATTTTGACTTTTAATAAATTGAAAAGAACTTTTTTTTTTGTCTATTAGTTATTTAACGAAATTCTAGAGTTAAAACAATTTATGAGGAAGAATATTAAAGTTAGAGTGAGTTATCCCTATTGATATTTTTTGATGGACAAATCTCCAATTTGAACTTTTAATTAAAAAAATCGAAAATGTAAAACTTTGATAAATATACCCTTAAAATTTCCCAATATTTAATATTGTACGCTCAGTGTATATAGTGTATAAGTGAAAACAGGTCGGATACATATCGGATAGTGGTAAAACCATATCCATATTTGTTTTTGTTTTTCAGATACGGATTGATTGGATCAGATACTTATTAAAATGATAAATAATATAATTTTTTTATAATATATATTAAATTATATGATATATCTACTATTGAGATACATATAATTAAAATTTAAAATTATAGATATTCAGATATCTGTATCTAATTTTTAATAATAAGTGATCAACATAATGTAATTACTGCAATTTTATTCCTTTTAATGTCTTCCCTGTGCGGTGCACCTGGTCCCGGTGCATCTCTCTCTCTCTCTCTCCTTTCTCTCTCTTTCTCTCTTTCGTTAGCAATAGCAATACATCATCCCCCTTTGAATCTACCTTTAGCGACCAATTCAACCCCCGAAGTCGAATCTTAGCCCAGCTATATAAAAAGGCAGCAGAAGCTTAACCAATCGAGTCCAGCCATGGCGAAGCTGTACGTTCAGGCGGTCCCACCAGCGGATCTAAACAAGAACACCGAGTGGTTCATGTATCCCGGCGTATGGACCACTTACATCCTTATCCTCTTTTTCTCCTGGCTCGTGGTGCTCTCGGTCTTTGGCTGCTCCCCTGGCATGGCCTGGACCGTCGTCAATCTCTGCCACTTCGCGGTATTTCCTTTTTTTAATTCTTACTTTTTAAACCAGCAGTGGTCCCTATCAGTAGTGATTTCAGATCCAAAAGGGGACTGTTAGCTTCTGACAAGGGAAAAATGCTTCGACAAGAGAAGCTATTTGATTGAATATTGATTGATTTCAGATAACGTACCACTTCTTTCACTGGAAGAAAGGGACGCCATTTGCTGATGATCAAGGGATGTATAATCGGCTGACATGGTGGGAGCAGATGGACAACGGCAAACAGCTTACTCGCAACCGCAAGTTCTTGACTGTCGTACCAGTTGTCTTGTATGATTTTACCTTTTCAGTTTCACCCCTTCATTTTTTGTTATTAACATACATCAGTTATCAGGTACTGGTACCAAACCGATTTCATTGGAACAACGAAACCATACATCAGTTATCAGGTACTGGTACCAAACCACTGGTACCAGATACCTGTCCAGTTCACAAAATCTCCATACCCCCTAGTTTTAACAAATTTGATCAAATGGGGTCATAACTGGGCCTGCCTGCACATTATGGTTTATTTTCCTGAAATGTCGAGTATAGACACGTTAAAGAACAGTACATTTAGTTAACAAACACAACTTGATACTGGCGCTTATGGAGGAAACTCATCAGATTAATTCTGCTTAAGGATTTTTTTTAAGCAAATATGAACAACTTTTAAATGGTAAGGTTTTACGGTAGTTACCAGACTTCTGGTAGCCCTGTTTCTGTTAATTCATCTTTTCTGGTAGCCCCGTTTCTGTTAATATGATTAGCCTGTGTTCTTTGGTTTGGTTTTCATTTTTTTGGGCTTCTGAACTTTTTAAGTTTTAACAAAATTAACTTGTATTTGATGCATTTTTGGATTACTCAAGAGAACTAATACTGGCTAATCGACACCCCTTTTATCAGGTATCTGATAGCTTCACACACAACGGATTATAAGCACCCGATGCTGTTTCTGAACACAATTGCTGTGACTGTGCTAGTTGTTGCAAAAATGCCAAACATGCACAAGGTCCGAATATTTGGAATAAATGCTGGCAACTGAATTAATGAAGTGTTTAAATTATTAGGTCGATCTCCTTTCTGTTTCAATCAAGTAGAGAGAGAGAGAGGTGTTTGTGATGGTTCTGTACAGAGCTTTGGCTATTTTGTTACTCGTGACTGTTGCAATCCACAAGTTTGTACAATCTCGATATAGAACCCTGTCGTCTTGTAAGTTGTTGTACCTTCTCTTGCATATGTGATCTAGTAATAATTTGAATAATGCTTCTTCCTCCTGTAATATTTCCACTTGTATAGGTTTGACTGTCAGGTTTCAGCTATAAGCTTTACATAAAAATGGGTAATGATTTTAACAGAGCAGATTTTGCTTCATGTAGCGCACGAACCATATGCAGTGCGGTTTTGATTCTAGAGTCTGTGCGCTGCATGGAGCTAAAACTACTCTGTTAAAATCTTCACCCGTAAAAACTGGTTTTGGCGTTTATTTTTGGGCAGAGGCCCGACGCCCAACTTTATCGATACAGGCCACTTGGCCCAACTTTATCGATAGATGGCATGAATTCCATTGTTATCAAGAGCTTAAATAAGGTCCATTGTTGTCAACTTAAAAAATAGATGGCATGAATTCCATCTTCCTATTGATAAATTAAAATAAAAAAAATATAAAATTACAGAAGTGGCCCCGTGAGTTATGGAAATCATGTAGGGGTGCAAACGGGTCGGATATTATCCGACCATATTCGCATCCGTATCCAAAAATTAGATACAGATATCCGATATCCAAATATCCGTGCAGATACGAATACATATATGGTTTTGAATTTTAATTATCCGTATCGAAATAGTAGATAAATATCATATAGATTACTATATATTATGAAAATATTTATGTATATATATACGGATATATGATATCCGATCCGTATCCATATGTATCCGTCTAATATCCGATCCGTATCCGTATCCGAAAATTAAAAACGGATATGGATATGATTTTACCACTATCCGATCCGTTTGCACTCCTAAAATCATGACAGTAGAAAAAATGCCAAAAAATTTGGCGACCACATGTAATATATATATATATATAGAGATGGACTTAGCTACTTCATGAAGTAAAACGACTTTGTACTTCACGCCATATCTTCATTTTCAAAGTTCAAATAGTCGATTCGAACCTTCCAACATGTTCTTCATATTGAAATGTACTTGGAGACCAAATTTTACATTTTTTGGAATTTTTTTACTATTTATTAAGCCACTTTGAAAATCTGAAAATCCTTATGAATAGTAAAAAACAGTAAAAATTTCTGGACCGCCGGATCAGTGATTTTCAAAGTGGCTTAATAAATAGTAAAAAAATTCCAAAAAATGTAAAATTTGGTCTCCAAGCACATATCAATATGGAGAACAACTTGAGCGGTTCGGATCGGTTGTTTGGATTTTCAAAATAGAAATAATGAGGCGTGGAGCACCAAGTCGTTTTACTCCATGAAGTAGCTAAGCCCAGCACTATATATATATATATATATATATATATATATATAGAGTGACTAAGGTCAAAGTGGTAGTTCCTAGCCCCCGGTGCTACCAAGTCGTTTTCAAATTTCCAAAGTCCAAATGACCGATCCGAACCATTCAAGTTGTTCTCCATATTGAAATCTGCTTGGAGACCAAATTTTACATTTTTTGGAATTTTTTTACTATTTATTAAGCCACTTTGAAAATTGTTGATCACATGGTCCAGTAAAAACAGTGCAACCAAATTCTGGACCATGTGATCAGCAATTTTCAAAGTGGCTTAATAAATAGTAAAAAAATTCCAAAAAATGTAAAATTTGGTCTCCAAGCAGATTTCAATATGAAGAACAACTTGAACGGTTCGGATCGGCCATTTGGACTTTGGAAATCCGAAAACGACTTGGTAGCACCGGGAGCTAGGAACTACCACTTTGACCTTAGTCACTCTCTCTCTCTCTATATATATATATATATATATATATATAGATAGATAGGCTAATATGTTTTTAGTAGCATTTCGGCCGAAATGCTTCTAATTCAAATCGGATTTTCAAAGTCCAAACAGTCGATCCAAACCGTTAGATGTTCAATCTATATTAAAATCTGCTTGGAGACCAAATTTTACATTTTTTGGAATTTTTTTACTATTTATTAAGCCACTTTGAAAATTGCTGATCCGGGTGAACAGTAGAAACAGTGCAACCAAATTCTGGACCATGTGATCAGCAATTTTCAAAGTGGCTTAATAAATAGTAAAAAAATTCCAAAAAATGTAAAATTTGGTCTCCAAGCATATTTTAATATAGAGATCACATCTAACGGTTTGGATCGACTGTTTGGACTTTGAAAATCCGATTTTGAATTGGAAGCATTTCGGCCAAAATGCTACTAAAAGCATATTAGCCTATCTCTCTCCGAGACTTTCTATATATATCACATTCTCTTCCTAGCCATTCAAATTATCTAAGTTTATTTCACAAAGAGAGAAATAATTCTTGTTTTTAAAAAAAGTTTTAAGCAATCTTCAATTGAACAAATCAACCGTATTTTCAGAAACTAAGCATGATTTTCCAAAGGTAAGTTTATTTTTTCTTATTAAACTGTGTAAAATTAATAGCATAGTTTAATTTTCTTTTGTTAATTTTGTACGTAAACATTGTTTTGTATTATGTTTAATATAGCCCGAGTAAATCCATCATCCTCTTCTGCTTGACCATCATCTCCATAAAAAATAGTGAAATTTTTTTCCAAAAAAATTAAATTTCCTTTTGTTAATTTTGTACGTAATAATGGTTGAGGAGGGTTCTAATACCTCATGCTTTTCATACCTCATCATACTTTATATTTTACATCTTCATTTTCAAAGTCCAATACGTTGATCCGAACCGCTCAATATGATATCCATACTAAATATGCTCGGGGACGAAATTTTATAATTTTTAGAAATTTTTACTATTTTTTTAGATAGCAGAAAATCACTGTTTTTGAACGGTCCAGATACAGTGATTTTGTGTCTATCTTAAAAAATAGTAAAAAATTTGCAAAAATTATAAAATTTCATCCCCAAGCATATTTTAGTATGGATATCATATTGAGCGGTTCGGATCGACAGTTCAGACTTTGAAAACAGAAATATACAATATGAGATATGATGAGGTATGAAAAACATGAGGTATTGGAACCTCCTCATCATTGTTATGTGTTATGATAAGGAGGGCTCCAATACCTCATCCAATTAAATGAAACAGTTCAATATCGAGTAAATCCATCTCATCCGACTAAAAAGTAATTCGGAATTAAAACATCATCTTTCTATTTTTGATAGCTTGAATTACATCTCTGGACATCTCTAGTTGATACTGGTAAACTATTTTCAAATATATTTTAAAATGCCTTCTAATAAATAAAAAATAGTAATTTAATTAGCAGAAAAATGAACGGCATATATAGATACTGTTTCAAATTTGGATTGTTGGGTTTTATTCAAACTAATTAAAAATATAATGTTGCTCCGATTTTAGGGTTTGGTAAATTGGTATAGACCTACACGATATATATAAACAGTGGTGTACAGTGTAGTTTGAGGATTTTGTGCCTTATGTTTTAACTTTAAAATGATGGATGATCCTGCTGAGGTTGACTTTAAATTCTGGTATTTGGTTGGTTCTAGTTTTTTCTAGCATTTTGTACCATTTTCATAGCCATAGGATACAATGGGATCTTAATTTGTGCTTCATGATATACCTCTCATAATGTGAAAGGTCCTGTTTTGTAGAATATTTTTTCGATCTATTGGTTGTGAAGTAAAAAAATAAACTTCTAATTCCACACTTAAATAGTTAAATGAGGAGTAAAATAGAAGTAAAATGGAATAAAAGGTGAATTAATCCGGAGTAACTTACTTCACCTTTTTAGATAAATTAACTTCCTCCACACTTACTCACTGTCATAAGTAGAGACACATTTTCCAACATCTTACTTTTAAATGGATTAATTTAAGCCATGAATTCAATTACCAAACAAGATATAAAATATGAGAGTAACATCGAGTAAGCAATTTAATCCTCGTTAATTTTACTCCACAACCAAACATGACCTTAAGGATTAACTTCTGACAAAAAAAAGGATTGATATGAAAACATATTCGAATTAATGTAGTCAAAATAAAATTTTGAATAGTCCCAAACAAGTACCTCTCTTTTGACAATATTAGAAATTATGTTTGAAAATGCATTTGATATGACAATTGAACAAAATTTATCCAAAATTAAATTTAAAGTGAGATTTAAAGTACTGAGGGTCATGATTATATATATCAATTAAAGCCTTTTCGATCAAGAATATACCTGATTGTGTTATAAAATCAAGACAAAGAATAATAAACAAGATAGAGAACAAATAAAAGATGGCAATCTCTTTATTCATATATTTCTCTTGTGTACAATACAAGATTACAAAGCCTCTATTTATAGGCTACAAATTGTAAATGAAAAGCCATTACAATAATAAATAAGATATTTAATTCTAAATAGTAGTGGGATATGAATTCCAATGGTAGTGGGAGTAGTGGAGAAATGAATATTGAGAGTCATGGACATCCACATTAATAATTTTATTCATAACACTCCCCCGTGGATGTCCATTATATAAGAATATGCCTCATTAAAACCTTACTAGGAAAAACCCTATGGGATAAAAATCTAGTGAAGGAAAAATAGTACAATATTTCTTTTAATATACAACTACAACCTTACCAGAAAAATCCAGTGGGAAAAACCATGGTTAAGGAAAATATAGTGCATATTAACTCCCCCTCATGACAACATCAATCAAGATCTTTAAGTAGACGAACTCCAATATTACAAACTAGCTTTTCGAATATTGCAATAGGGATCGCCTTAGTGAATTAATCTGCTAGATTTTCACTTGAATGAATTTGCTGAACAATAATTACATTATCATCTTGGAGATCATGTGTGAAAAAGAACTTTAATGAAATATATTTTGTTTTATCTCCTTTAATGTATCATTCTTTTAATTGAGTAATACATACAATATTATCTTAATATATGATGGTCATGATCATTTCTCTAGAAGACAAACCACATGTCTAATGAATGTGTTGAATCACATATCTTAACCAAACACATTTTCGACTTGTTTCGTGTATTGCTAAAATTTATCAGAGTTAGCGAAGTATATGTTTAATTTCATTTCAATGTCTTCGCGTGGGAGAAGAACTATATCTTGCTAATAAATTTACAGCAAATGATATATCAGATTTTATATGTCCAGCAAGATACATAAATGCTACTATTGCACTAAGATATGGTACTTCAGGACCAATTAGTTTTTCATCACTTTCTCAAGGTCTAAAAGATATATATTCACATATAATGATCTTACAATCATTGGAGTGCTTAATGGATGTGATAAAATCGTTTCAGCACTCTTGCAATATAATTTTCTTGATGCATAAAAATGTCATTTTTGAAATGTTCAATTTGCAATCCATGGCAAAATGTTGTTCTCCCAAGATCTTTCATCTCAAATTATTCCTTTAAATAATTGATAACTTTTGGAAGCTCTTCAGGAGTTTCAATGATACTTAGATCATCAACATAAACTGCAATTATAACAAAATCATTTTCATATCTTTTTATAAAAATACATGGACAGATCGTATCATTATTATATCCATGTCTTAATATATATTCACTTTGACGATTATACCATATGCGTCCAGATTGCTTTAATCGATATAAAGATTTAAGCAATTTAATTGAATAAAGTCCTCGAGAACCTAAATTACATGCTTCAGGCATCTTAATGTTAGTGTTGGTGTCCTAGACCCAGATCATATGTATGATATGTTTAGTTTATTAGTTAATGATTTTATCATTTTGTACCTTGAGTATTCATATTAGTGGATCATTTGAGTTGATGACTCAAATTGTAGAACTTCACAACGAATAAATTTGTTTACTCTTAAATGTCCCTTATCTTGGCAATCAGCAAGGTACACTGGTTGACCATATAAGATAAGTGTAGTGATTAGATGATGGCCATGTTCTACAGGTTATAGATAAGGGGTTATCGATCTAATCACACATGTGCATACATGGAGATGTATGGCACTGGACAGACCTAAAAATGAAATATCATATGGATTGTGTTCTGTGTCATTGATATTTCATTGTGTCTAGAATTCTTTGGTTGAGATATTTATTTTTCTTACATAAGGGATGTGTATTGTTGGTACTGTCCAACGCTCTCTTTAATCAGGAGTTATATAGGCAGTTACTGCAGTGCATATAACTTATGCGGAAGAACGATACGTATCAGGAAACCATTGTCCCTTATATGTTAATATAAGCAATGATATCTCTGGGCCCCTTGATAAAGTTTGTATTATGTGCATGCAATATGATTATTTGATAATCATATCATAATTAAACTTCAGGAAATCAAGAAAGAATAATTGGTAAGGATGACACATTCCTACCTTACGATTATTTGGATATCATGTGGCAAGGAATTGACACAACAACATTTTTAATGTTACAGGGATCGTGATTTTGCATTGTGCTTTTTCATCCACATCATTTGGGTAATCAATATACCATGGCTAGTTGTATCATTGATTTATGGAATTAAAATGTTTAATTTTATTGCCATAATGATGGGATCCCATAGGGTCACACCATATGAAAGATTAAAAGAAAATATATTAATAAAGCATATGTGATATGTATATAATATGTGCTATGTTAATTATAAGGAGTTATAATTAATTTGTACAAATTATATGTTAATATATGAACAATTTTTATAACATGGAGATGTTGTAAAATAATTCTAGTAATATTTAAAGTATGTGTGACATATTTTAAATGATTTTTGACACATGAGAGATGCATATAAATTAATATAGAATATTACTTTATATGTTGGCCTTTTAATGTAAGGGATTGTGAACTTAATTAAATATTAATATGATTAGTATGTTTAAGCTCAAAGCCCAAATATATGCTGGGGAGAATTGATTAGTAATGGCATGATTTAAGGAATATTTAAATATGTCATTAAATATAATCAATCTCATTAAAGAGGAAAGAAATTTCTGGACAGATTTTTTAGGTAAATTTGAACTGGAATTTGAAAGGGCAAATCTTAACCATTCTGGACGTATGACCTATGTAATCTGTAGCCCTTGGAGTCTAGAATCCAATGGTGAAGATTTCAAGTCGTTTGGAGTTACCTAGAAAAAGATATAAGGGTTTTAGTACCGAAAGGTCAAAAATTCAGTGAATTATATCTTGGCCGAAATTTGCTCTTTTCTCCTCTCTCCCATTTTTCTCTCATGAGTTGAGATCTAGAAATCCTCTAAGAAATTTTCAGAAATTAACAAGAGGGTTAAACTAGGATTAAGGTTCTACTTGTTAATCTCTTACTAGCCTTAGAGATACAAGTATTTCTTTAATCTTTCGGTGGATACCTAAGGAGGCTCGTCATTTGAAGGGCTAAGCACAACCACCACTGAAAGAGAAAGGGAATAAGAAGTTGCTAAGCAAGACAACTCTTCTTAATTTGATTTGGAGATCAAATCCAAAGTATTATGTTATTCCCTTATTGATTAGGCTAATGAAGATTGTTTCTTGCACTTACAATAACTAGATCGTTTGTTTTGAGTTGAATAAATTTTTTGTTTTATTCCTTGCTATCTAATCATCAAAACTTTCACTTAAATCCTTCAAGGATTTTCATATATATATATATCATCTTAAAAATAGGTTGTAACAACATGCATTACGCGCAAATCAAGTCCTTCATGGACTGCCAGACTAACCATGAATAAATCTCCCGCCAATTGTTCTAGATACTCTATTATATATGGAGATTCAAATCCAACATAAATTTCCAACTTTCTTTAATGTCCCATTTTAGTGCGCTGTGGTGGAGCAATTATAACATATATCGCAAATTCAAAAATTCTTTTATGGGAAATATTAGGTATGTGACCAAAAACTAATTATAAAGGGGAAGTTTTATAATAGCTTGTTGGCATGATGCGAATTAGTGTTGTTGCATGCAAAAAAATCAAGTTCTAATTTTGTGCATGAACATAAACTGCATGATGTACAATATCAATTTTAATAGACATGCATTGTCTGAGAAATAAATTCACCAACATTGTCTAGACGTATTTTCTTAATTGAATAATCATAAAATTATGCTCTTAATCAAATAATTGAGCAAATAATCTCGCAAACGCCAGGTTGCGAGTTGATAATAAACATACATGTAACCATATTATTGATGCATCAATTATATAAAATATCTAAATGGTTCACATGATAGATGTATTAGTCCATAAATATCATCTTATATACGTTCTATAAATCAAATCAACACATAAAAATTCATTAGATTAAAGAATATTCTGGTTCTTTAATGAAAGTCCACATTAATTTTCTATTTTTTTTCGCATCATTATTGATCCGGAATGGCCCAACCGGTCATGCCAAACTATAAATATATTCTTATTTGTAAACTACTGGTTTACAATAATATGTGCTTCAATTGTACTAATACATATGTAGTACAAACTGGAGGAAAACATAGATAATTTTTTCAGTATGATCTAAAATACGAGTATGTGCTTCAATTTTATAAAAAAAATACGAGTATGATCTAAAATTAATATTGAATAGATATAAATTTAAGAAATCTAGTCAGATCTAAAATTGCACAATATGGAGAGAAAAAAATTTTATGCTAATAGATAGCTTCAGGCTATTTGATATTAATATAAAATAAAGATAGCATTAACTTCGATACACACTATTCATATGTCTTCAGGCCATTTCATTAACATAATGTAATGTAAAATGTAACATATATTTTTGTTTTGTTTTGCATCATATAAATTTTCTTGAAATTTCCTTCAGGAAAATTTCAAGAAATCTTTTTAATATTTGTTGAAATCTTCGTCAGGAAGATTAAATCATTAAAAAAAAATTGCTCATCATATAAACGGTGTTGAAATCTTCTTCAAGAAGATTTATTGAAATCTTTTCAATATAAAATTTGTATATCACATAAATCTTCTTCAGGAAGTTTTTTTTTTCTTTTAAATCTTCTTATATTAATTTTGTACATCATATAAATCTTCTTCAGGAAGATTTCTTGAAATCTTCTTCTAGAAGATAAAATTAAAAAAAATTGCACTTTATATAAAATTATACGAACCATATTAAACATCTTAAAATAAATGTATATAAACTGATAACTTATTCCATTTAATAATTACTTATTAGAAGTATTATTTATTTAAATGGAATTGAAATAAAAGATATCAAAGTTACCTCGAATCTTCAACTAGTAGAGCTCTCGTGCTGATAACGTGTTATAAAATCAAGACAAAGAATGATAAACAAGATAGAGAACAAATAAAAGATGACAATCTCTTTATTCATATATTTCTCTTGTGTACAATACAAGATTAGTGTTATAAAATCAAGACAAAGAATAATAAACAAGATAGAGAACAAATAAAAGATGACAATCTCTTTATTCATATATTTCTCTTGTGTACAATACAAGATTACAAAGCCTCTATTTATAGGCTACAAATTGTAAATGAAAAGTTATTACAATAATAAATAAGATATTGAATTCTAAATAGTAGTGGGATATGAATTCCAATGGTAGTGGGAGTAGTGGAGAAATGAATATTGGGAGTCATGGACATCCACATTAATAATTTTATTCATAACAGATTGCTAATTAAAATATTTATTCCAACGTCTTGGTGCTACTAATTAGTTTTTGCGATTTTAAAGTTCAAATAGTTGATCTGAAGTGCTTAACATGTTCTTCATATTAAAATGTGCTTGAGACCAAATTTTACATTTTTTTTTACTATTTTTATGGATTTTTGAAAATCACTGTTTTTCATAATAAAAAATAAATAAATAAAATCTGAAAAACAGTGATTTTCAAAAATCCATAAAAAATAGTAAAAAAATTCTAAAAAAATAAAATTTGGTCTCCAAGTATATTTTAATATGGAGAACACGTTGAGCACTTCATATCGACTATTTAAACTTTGAAAATAGCAAAACTAATTGGTAGCACTAAGGCTTTGATCATACCACTTTGATCTTAGCCAACCTCCCTCTCTCTCTCTCTCTCTCTCTCTCTATATATATATATATAATCTGGCTAATATGCTATGCGTAGCATAGAGGGCCTTCGTGCTACGGCTCAATATTTGAGTTTTCAAAATCCTAACGGTCGATCCGAACCGTTCAACATGATCTCCATATGAATATGTACTTGCAAACCAAATTTTATATTTTTCAGAATTTTTTTACTATTTTTTTAGATAGGTAGAAAATCACTTGATCTGAAAATTCTGTACCATTCAGATGAAGTGATTTTCTACCTATCTAAATAAATAGTAAAAAAATTCTAAAAAATGTAAAATTTGGTTTGCAAGTACATATTCATATGGAGATCATGTTGAACGGTTCGGATCGACCGTTAGGATCTTGAAAACTCAAATATTGAACTGTAACACAGAGGTCCTCTATGCTACGCGTAGCACCGTAGCCAACTCATATATATATATAGGAGTAGAACTAGGGTGTGATGTGCTCACCAAATTCTTTGGTGAGCACAACTCTACATAAACTATCGGATTCACTTCAAACGAGATGAATCCAACCGTTGAAACCGATGTGCTTTACGAGTGATGCGTGTACATGCAAAATTTTGAATTTTTTGAATTCATTTAGTCTCAAGTCAAGTGGTCAAAATTGATGATTTTTTGAATGCATTAAAACAATTTCATTTTGGATCATTCATTTTTCATTAATTTTGACCACTTGACTTGAGACTAAATGAATTCAAAAAATTCAAAATTTTGCATGTACGCGCATCACTCGTAAAGTACATCGGTTTCAACGGTTGGATTCATCTCGTTTGAAGTGAATCCGATAGTTTATGTAGAGTTGTGCTCACCAAAGAGTTTGGTGAGCACGTCACACCCTAGTTCTACTCTATATATAGCTCTACCACTGATGATTTTAAAGTTTTTGGCATGATCTTTTTATCACAACGTCATGGTGGATTTTCTACTTAATTATAATTTAAACTCATACTTAGTTATGTTATGACAACTTAAAATTTACCCTTTAATTCTTGATTGTTCATATTTTTAGTTAATGTTCGAATTACATTTACTTAGTTTTGACTTGAGCCATGCTACAGTATCTAAAATATTGCACATATTAAGATCCTCAAGAATTATCTGGTAGATTTCAAGTGTGGTGGTGCTTGAAAAATAATTCTATAAAGTTTTGTAATATTAATTTAATTCCTAGCAAACTTTTCAGCTAGCTCTATCACATGTTGGATCCAGGCTTGTCTGATAGTGTGAAACTTTGTATTTTCTTTTTGAGTGAGGCTATGTTACTATGCATAGCACGGTTGGGTCCGTGCTACGGCTCAAAATTTGAGTTTTCAAAATTCTAACGGTCCATCCAAACTGTTCAACATGATTATAAAATGAATATGTACTTGCAAATCAAATTTTACATTTTTTCAAATTTTTTTACTATTTTTTTAGATAGGTAGAAAATCGTTGTCTTTAGATGGTCCATAATTTTCAGATCAAGTGATTTTCTACCTATCTAAAAAAATAGTAAAAAAATTTGAAAAAATGTAAGATTTGGTTTGCAAGTACATATTCATTTTATAATCATGTTGAACAGTTTGGATGGACCGTTAGGATTTTGAAAACTCAAATTTTGAGCCGTAGCACAGACCCATCCGTGCTATGCATAGTACCATAGCCTCACTCTTTCTTTTTTATGCTAACTCGTAGTGTGTACTGCCTCTCTATTGTAAAACTGATTTTTGTTTCGTAACGGAATTGGTGGGTTTCAACCACTTTTGTCAAAAAAAATTTATCTGATAGATTCATGTTAAGCCATATCACTATCAATGAGCTACAAAATATCAAGTAGTAAAATTATTAATTCAATAGTTTATCATATGAAATTTAATTAACCATGGGGATATAATTAGATATTATTCAAATTTTTTACAGAAATAGTTATAGATAAATACTCCATGTAGAAGTGCATTAATTATGGATTAAGAATATATTCTTAAATTAAAACAAACGGCGATTTGTTTTTGTCCTCTTTATGAAATGCGAGTTCGTTTAATGAAGCCTACGGCTACCTCATGGCCTCCAGTAAAAAACATTCTGAAAAAAAAAGGGAATTAATGCGAAACGGGTAGGTGAGGATTTTTTTTAAAAAGCATAATTAAAAAAATTAAAATTAGGGAACCAACATGATTACCGGAATATTTCGAAAAACCATAAGAACCGAACAGCCTATTCGGTCCCCACAATTTTTTTTTCCTGGGACCGAATAGGCTATTCGGTCCACCCCCATTTCATATTTTTTTGGCAGAGCCGCCACAGAAAATCGAAATGGGATGGGGAACCGAATTGGGATTTCGGTCCCCATTTTTTTTTTTTTTTTTTTTTACTAAAATACTAAAAAATCGAATTTTTTGAAGATTAATAAAAATACTAAAGTTAATTAAAATGCTAAAATACTAAAGTTAATTAAAGATTAATAAAAATGTCCAAACCGGCCGGTCCCTTGCCTAAATAACTAAAATGCTGAGATATAACACTAAAATATTGATTTTTTTTTAAAATATTTGTCAAATTACTTTTTTGATAGCATATTTATACTAAAATACACTAAATTACTTGAGAATTCCGACATTTTTAAAAATACCCCAAGTTAATTACAGATTAATAAATATGCCCACGGTTCCCGTAAAATATGCAAAATCCGAGATTTTTATTTTTACCCAAAAAAAATAAAAATTAATATATTTAACCAAGTTTTTGAAAAAATTAAATTTTTACCCAAACCGTAAATAATATTTACGGTTTGAATTCGGAATTCAAACCGTAAATATTATTTACGGTTCGAAACTCTTTTTTTTTTATTTTTTTTTAGAGAAAAATAGCTAAAATGCTGAAATGAAATATAACACAAAAAAATCGAATTGTTTTTTAAAATATTTGTTAGATGATGCACGAAAAGACCCTAAAAACTCTAATATTGTAAAGAAAGTTCGAAAACTCTATATCTGACGGTCGGATCGGGCTCGAAAGGAGTCTAGCTTGGTTTTTGAATTCGGGATTTCCTGTCAAAATTTCAGCCCGATCCGACGGACGGATTAAAAGTTACGCTCCTTTTCGTGAAGCATGCGCAGGCCATATTGCATCATTTTCGATTAAGATTTTCATTTCTATTCTTCAATCTACGTAGCTCAATAAATTACCGTATTTTAGCATAATTCTACATAATTATTGTAATTTCAGCATTTTAGTAAACTTATGTATTTTAGTATAATTATTGTAATTTATCGTATTTTAGCACAAAATCGGCTCTATTCGTAACGTATTTTCTAACAAATATTTAACAAAACAATTCGATTTGGACATCAAAAGAATTAATCTAACAAATATAATCTAACAAAAGAATTAATCTCAGCATTTTAGTTATTTAGTCAAGGGACCGGCCGGTTTGGACATTTTCAAGTAATTTAGCGTATTTTCATATAAATATGATATAAAAAAAGTAATTTGACAAAGGAAAAAAAATTCGATTTAAAAAAAAAAAAAAAAAAAAATTGGGGACCGAAATGCCAATTCGGTCCCCACTGAAAATACCCTGGACCGAATTTGGATCTCGGTTCCAGGGTGCTACACGGAAGGCCGCACAGTTTTTTTCGAAAAAACTGTGAAATGGGGGGGGACCGAAATCCCTATTCGGTCCCAGGAAAAAAAAATTGTGGGGACCGAATAGGCTGTTCGGTTCTTATGGTTTTTCGAAATATTCCGGTAATCATGTTGGTTCCCTAATTTTAATTTTTTTAATTATGCTTTTTAAAAAAAATCCGGTAGGTGAGGCTTGGTTTTACCATTGGCAAAGAATGAAATGAAAGCGATAGATATTTATTTATGTATGTAATCGTAAGATGAGATTGGTGAAAAATGAGTGACAGGAGCTGAGGAGCAGTTGGAGACTTGTTGGAGAGAGAGAGAGAGAGAGAGAGAGAGAGATGACAAGCGCAAGAGTTTGTGTTTTGATTCTGCTGACGTCAGCACTCGTGAAATAAAGCAGAGGGCTGTTTCTGTGTGCGTCCGGTCTACGCCACAATTTCCCAAGCTCCTATCTACAGTTTAGCAAGGTTAGTGGCTAATTTCGAATTTAAAGTAGTCGCTAATCTAATATTTCAATGGGTTAGTGGAATAACAGCTAACTCAAGTGTTGAAATTTGTTATTTTTTTATTTAAATACAGAATAGCAATCTACTTTTGCTATTTTTTTTATCCAAATACAGATAGCAATCTACTTTTTGCTATTCTTTTGCCATTCAAACGCAACTTATATTAATCGTTAGAGTAGAACTACGGTGTTCTTAAGCTCACTAAAGAATTGGTGAGTTTTAACTTTAAGGGGGAATTTCATGTATATCTCTCAAAAGTTTCAATATTACTTATTTATCTCTTTAAAATCAATAATTACATATTTATTCTTGAAAATTGTAACATATTTATCCAATCTAACTCAATAACATATACAATATCTCTAAAAATAATTATATAATATTTTTTATAACTTTGAAATTTATTTTACAATATTAATTCAGAATATGTTGACCATTATGCCCTTCGTTTATATCATTGTAGTCTTTCTGAGTTCTCTTGTCTTTAAGACGCCAAACCTCCCCTTCTCTCTCCAAATGTGCCAAATCACGGATTTATTCCAGCCTTCTCTTATCGCCCCCCCTTTCACATATTTCTGCCGCCCCTCGCTGCTTTAATTTTTCCATCTTCGTTTGGAGAGAGAGGCGGAAATTTTGGCATCTTAGAGAGAAGAGAGCTCAGGCAGTAAAAAGACAGAAATGAAGGGCATAATGGTCAATATATTATTAATTAATATTGTAAAATTAATTTTAAAGTTTAAAAAAATATTATTTAATTATTTTTGGAGGTATTTAATATGTTATAGAGTTAGATTGGACAAATATGTGAGTTTTTACAATTTTCTAAGATAAATATGTAATTACTGATTTTGGAGGGATAAATATGTAATATTGAAACTTTTGAGGGATATACATGAAATCCCCCCTAACTTTAAAACTTATTAGAATTATTTAAATAACGAATTCTAATTGTGGAAACGATCTATTTCACTAATGATGTGTTTACATGTCAAATTTATAAATTAATTTATTATAAAGTCAACCGGTAAAAACAGATTTATAAATTAATTTTAGTATTTTTTTACCATTTGACTTTATACTAAATAAATTCAAAATTTTATAAATTTGGCATGTAAACACATCATGTGTGAAGTTGATCGGTTTCAATATTTTAGATTCATCATTTATAGCTAATACAAGTTTTGGAGTTAAGCTCACCAAAGAACTTGGCGAGCTTAAGAACACTCTAGTGTTACTATAATTTTTCTTTCTAAGACATTCCCTTATAACTTATAAGCGAAGATTTTTATAATAATTCATCTAATATCTATATTATTAATGAAATTTACAAATAATATTCGTATTAATTATTCACAAAATTTACTAACATTTTTTATTTTTTAAATGCAAGTAATTCGGTATATTAAGTTCCGCCCATTTTAATGTAGGGATAATTTTCTATTTACCTTAATAAATTTTAATTTATTCTATTTATCTCTCAATTCTTACAATTCTTTCTTATTTATTTGTCGTGTAATTAGTCTCATATTAATTTTCATGTTTTGAAAGTATCATTTTATTATCATGTTATCAAGAGTTCATCGTTATTCATCATTAATATAAAAATCATTGCATCTTTGATAGTGTTGTTTTTTATCTCTTAATAATTTTTTTCATCTTTTTTCATCTTTTTCTTGTTTGATGTACCTTTCTTTTTGGCGCGCTGTTTATCTTTAAACGTTCAAAAACAAACAAAATATATATTTTAGAGTTGTAACTTTTATAAAATAAATCAAATGCAAACTTTGAAGGAAATAAATCTGCTGCGATCCGTGATAGGTGAACAGTAACTCTGAAATTTCTGCTTTTTCAAATTCAGCCGTTAATTTTTTCTGTGCACGTATCTCGGAATAGTTAATTTTTCTGTGTACACATCTCGAAACAATTCGACAGCTGGATTGAAAAAAATAAAAATTGCAGAATACTGTTCACCTATCACAGATCGCAGCAGATTCTGATCCAACTTAAAGGTCATCCTAATGATTCTAGTAGAGGAATTATTTAATTGCAAAAGCATTCTGGTTTGATATTGCACGGGCTTGATGTCAAATCACGATTTTACATTTTATTTATTTATTTTTATTTTGAGGTGACATCGTGACAATCTTACATTGGTCAAACTTGAAAGAGAGGTTGACGCCATTATTCTTTGTTTGCTTGCTTCAGGGGGAAACTACAGACACTGGGTCCCACTGAAAACATGTAGGTCCCAGTGGCAGATGAACAATTGAATGGAATCCATGTGTGCAAAGGCTTTTGCATCTTTATCTCTTTGTTTTATTATGTTTGGGTCAGCTATCAGCTACGCTAATTTTGTGCTTTCGTTTTATTATCAAAGAAACTTGTATTTGGCAAAATAAAGAAACTAATTAATACTCCAACTACCAATGTGTGTGTGTATATAACTATATATATCAAGAGCGTTGATTTGAATATTTAATCAGATACTTTCATTTTCAGCAATCAGAACTGCAGTTACTCTTTAAATTTTATTTTTTTTGAAAAAAAGGCATGAAAGTCTGTTTCATATAAGAAACATAATGATAACTTACAAATCAGTAGTATCAGATCCCAATTATTAGAGTATAACCACAAGAGCTAACAAAGAGCAAAAGACAAGTTACTCTTTAAATTTGGAGCAATCAATTTGCTTTCCTTGCTAGTATTTTAAGAAATAAATTTTTTTTTTTTCTCAATCTTCAAATTCAGACCAAAGGTTGGTTACCAAAAGGTTGAGAGTTCGATTCCCCTCACAACTTCGCAGCTTCTACGAAGCTTTTAAAAAAAAAAAAAAAATTCGGACCAAAGATCGCAACATCAGCCTAATTAAGGATAAAGATATTAACATAGTAGTTTTTGTTTCATGCAGAGCACGAACTATATGCAGTGTTTTTTTATTCTGAAGACTGTGCGTTCTATTAAGCCAATACTTATCTGTTAATTTTTTTTTTTTTTGAAAAGTAGTGGAGTTATTTACCGATTTCCATTAGAAATCAAACAGACCAAGAACAAGTACCTAAAAGCAGTACTTGAAACTCAGACATCAGTACATCAATTTAGTTACAAAACATTTAGGGTACGTTTGGATGAACTCTAGAATTGCTAGAATAGCTACTGTTTAGAATAGTAAATAAGAATAGCTACTGTTTAAGAACAGTGCTAACTCAAGCTATTCGGAATAGTGAAAAAGTTGTTTGGATTGCATATTTGGAATAGAGTTTGGAGGAAATGAATAAAGTAATAATTTATGTGTTAGATTAAATATAATACAATATGATATTAATTTAAATATTAAATGTAATATAATCTTATTTTAAATATTAATTAGTATTAAATAAAATATTATATTAAATATAATATAATATTATTTTAGATATTAAATATAATATAATATCAGGTTACATGTTAAATGTAATATAATATTAATTTAAATATTAGATTAGTATTAAATAAAATATTAGATTAAATGTAATATAATATTAGTTTAAATATTAAATGTAATATAATATTAGTTTAAATATTAAATGTAATATAATATTAGTTTAAATATTAAATGTAATATAATATTATTTTAAAAATAGATTAATATTAAATAAAATATTAGATTAAATGTAATATAATATTAGTTTAAATATTAAATGTAATATAATATTATTTTAAAAATTAGATTAGTATTAAATAAAATATTAGATTAAATATAATATAATATTAGTTTAAATATTAAATGTAATATAATATTATTTTAAATATTAAATGTAATATAATATTAATTTAAATATTAAATGTAATATAATATTAGTTTAAATATTAAATGTAATATAATATTATTTTAAAAATTAGATTAGTATTAAATAAAATATTAGATTAAATGTAATATAATATTAGTTTAATATTAAATGTAATATAATATTATTTTAAATATTAGATTAGTATTAAATAAAATATTAGATTAAATGTAATATAATATTAGTTTAAATATAATGCAATATAATATTAATTTAATTATTAAATGTAATATAATATTATTTTAAATATTAGATTAGTATTAAATAAAATATTAGATTAAATATAATATAATATAATATAATATTAGATTAAATATAATATAATATTAATTTAAATATTAAATGTAATACAATATTATTTTAAATATTAGATTAGTATTAAATAAAATATTAGATTAAATATAATATAATATATAATATTAATTTAAATATTAAATGTAATATAATATTAGTTTAAATATTAGATTAGTATTAATATTGAAACTAACAAATGTTATTCCATGTTTTTGTAAGAATAGAGAATAGTCCTATTCTCCCTATTCCGAATAGCTCTATTTCTCGTTTGGATTGTTCTTGTTCCGAATAGCAATGCTATTCTAAGAATAGTGCTATTCTTAGTGCAACCAAACATACCCTTATAGAACAGTATATAAAAAACAACATCAAAAGAACACAAAAGCAGGATATAATAACTGAGAAAACAAATTAATAGTCTAAGAGATCCCAATCCACACTATCATTATCTTCATCCAGAACGGGAGGAGACATTGGAGATAAAAGACTGCCACGTCTAAAGTCCTCCCTGATCAGTTAAAATATTTACCCCCTAATTAATCAAGTAAAGAAAAAAACACTATTGCTCCTATGCTATGGGAAAGACAATACAGAGAGGGGGGGGGGGGTTGGGGGGGTCCGGATCCCCTAAAGTAACCCAATCTTTGGGTTTTGGATTGAGACCGTCCGATTCGAATTCGTCGCTTGAGATTGTCTCGGAATTCGAGTTCGTCATTGGGATGTGTGCGTCACTTAGCCGATAGATTTTTACGGATTCGAATCGGACGGTCCCGATCCAAAACCCAAAAATTGGGTTACTTCACTGGATCCGAACTCGGGTTGGGGGGGGGGGGGGTCCCACAACTCAGTGCAAAAGTTGAATAGAACGCCCATGCGGAAGAAGGGACGTCCTGAAATTTCGGAAGTTATGTGGGTCCCACAAAACAGTGGCACCTTATTATTCCTTTTGATATTCCTCTAAACTGCAACCCAACAATCTTTCATTGGGCAGTTAGATACAGGCCAAACCTGTCACTGTTAAGCTGACATATATTGGATCAGGTCAGTGACTCTCCACATGAAATTTTTGACAAAATATATAACTCTTGAAATTAATTATGAGACATTAATTAAAGGTTATTGTAGACATGACTCATGAGTCATGAGTGCTTAATTAATTATGGCCCACTAATTAATCTCACTGTCAGTTGTTTAATCATCTCTAATATTTATTTAGCTAGCTTGATAAGAAAGGATGGAATATATATATATAGTTGATCTGGATTCTGAACATACACTCAACTTTACACTCTCTTTACAGGAGAGGGGGTGGGTCCTCCATTCCATGCCGAGATGACCTAAATTTACCTGGACACTTCTAATTATTCCGTACCTTCTAGGACCCATGTCATGATCATATTCATATATCTACATCAATGCGGTTCAACACTTCATTTACATATCCATTCTTTACAAGATAAATACCTATATATACTAAATTTTTGAATCCGCTATGTATGCTTTCTTAGCAAAAACTAGGTAGGCATTATTACAGAAGAACGTTGAATATTGACCAAAGTCAACCTAGGCCCTAGCTATATATATAAACAAATACATGGGCCAGCTAACCTTGATCTAGTGCAAGTCAATTTCCTAAATTTAACAACCAACAAGTGCAAAACGTTTCAAGATATCTTAGTTGATATGGTTTCATACTACGAAATGCGAAATGTCTAATGTGGGGAGTATTGATCTACGTACGAAGTGGCTAATTTCATACTACGAGTATGAACATATGCGCCATATATATATTGGAAATTGATTTCCGTAATATATATACTCATCACAAGTACATGGAAAAGCCAAAAAGGTGTGCTTCCGAGATGAAATAGTAGGATTACAAAAATAGGTCACTACCGTGAGGGTAAAAAGTGAATATTTTTTAGAATATCAGTATTATTAATAGAAGTATCTGCGAAGATACTGTCGACAAAAAATATTTTTACTCTCACAGATAATGACACATTAGTAATTAAGAAAATAATATAATCCTAATCAATTAATTTTTTCAGCCAAATTCCACCCATACATCCAATATGCTCCTCTCCAACTATCTTCAAGTGCCATCAATCATTGTCGCCTTCGCTAGCTATTCTGATGAACCACCGCATATATACCTTCTTTCTTGCAGGGTCTGCCATTCTCTCACTTAAGTAGGTGAAATGGAGATCAATTGACATTCATTTTTTTTTTTTGTATTTATGTATGATTTTCTAGATAACTTAGAGTAAAATATTATGATACTGTAAAATTAATTCCATTCTCCGTAGAAATATTTATATAATTGATTCTCAATATATGTTTGACCCCATATATAATTCAAAAGTCTGACTCCGCCCCATACTATACATCTCAATTTTTTATTCTCCCATCAAATATCACAAAAAGAAATCAACAATTTCGTTTTCCTTTCTCTTGTAAATCACACCCTCGTAACTTTTTTTCTCTTTTTAATGATATATTTTTATGCTCTACGCCTTCTAGACTAAAAAACTAAAACTGTTGGGTTGCATTTAATTAATCGCCAATGTAGGATAATTAATAATAAGATATTGCATTGGGAAACATGCATGTGTGGCACAAAATACAATTCGGATGCTTTAATTGTATGTGTTGGAGGTATATATATATATATGATGGATAAAACATAGTGAATGTCACTTGAGGTAGAGGAGATCTAAAGTTAAAACTTTCTGTCTATTCTCATGGATTTGATATAACCTAGCAGAGAAAGAAAAGTTGCATGAGTATATACTATATACAAAAGACGAAAATAACTTTTAGAATTTGCATTAAAAAATCAGAATTCATAAATATCTTTTATTCTGTGATCTGTCCTCCACATATTATTCATCTCTAATATATACAACGCAATTATAATAAAGATCATATTGAACTACATATATTAAACAACTTATATATATATATATATAAATATTAGAACGAAACATAAATTTACCAACCTGATGATATATAAGGGATAAAAATGAAAAGTAGCTAAGAAAAAAGAAATATAATGTCTAATTTATCTGTCCGAATCTGAATCTGTATCCGAAAATTAGATATGGATATGGTTTTAAATTTTAATGATTTGTATCCGAATAGTAGATATATAATATAGTTTAACATATATTATGAAAAAATTATGTTATTCATCGTTATAATTAGATAAATATTATGAACTTAATGTTTTTTAATAATATTTATATATTTTTAATAAATAATAATATTGAAAAACATATATCTAATCCATATCTGTTTAATATCTAATCTATATCCGTTTAATATTCGATCAGTATCCGTAATCTGAAAATAAAAATGAATACATATATGATTTTATCACTATCCGATCCGTTTGCACCCTAGCTACTAAGTCACCCACTAGTGGAAAAACAGGAATCGGGATCGGCCTATCTGAATCGGGTATAATAAACAACCGATCCTAATAAGTATCTGGATCCGTTTTCTTAACAAAACCGATCTTAAAAACTTATCAGATCGGGTTGTTACGTCAACCGATCCTAATTTCATACCTATTAGGATCGGTTGTTAGTAAAAACCGATCCTGATACTATCAGAATCGGTTTTCATACACAACCGATCCTAATAAGTCAGAAATCAGGATCGGTTTTATATAAACAACCGATCCTGAAACTATCCGGATCGGTTCTAAGTTAGAACCGATCCTAATAGTTCAGAAATTAGGATCAGTTGCTTGTTAGAACCGATCCTGATACTATTGGGATCGGTTTTTACTAATAACCGATCCTAATACATGATTTACACAAGGAATGTAGTAGATGTATATTTTTTAAGAAACTAGAAAGAAATTTTTTTTTTTCATTCCATAGAAAAAACATATGAGTTATACACATTAAATGCAAAATTGGCCGATATCACATATTTCACTTGCTCTCTCTCTCTCCACACTCTGAATGGTTACAATGGCGAAAAAATTCGATGTGGGTGCATGCCGTTACTGCTGCAATTGAAGTAGTACGTCCAGAGAATAACAGTGGAAAAAAAATTACTTGATTAATGGAGAGTACATGAGTTTGAAGCAAATTGAGCTCTCCAGGAAGTCGGTATGGATTGTGGCTATCTCATTTACTTCTCCAGTCTCGTTTTGAGGAGATGTAGGACTTAAAGTCTTTCCTCCCTTGGTTTTACTCTAAGACGGAGGATTCAAAGTCCTTCCTTGATTTTACTCTGAGAAGACGAAGGATTCAAAGTACTTACTTTCTCCGCTTGGCCATTTCGCCTTCGCCTTCCATGTCGTCCGAGAATAATTTCTCAATTGCAATCGTTCAGAGTGTGGAAAGAGAGAGAGAAAGCAAGTTTCATATGTTTATTCTATGGAATAAAAAAAAATTATATCTTTCTAGTTTCTTAAAAATATATCCACTACTTAGTTCTCAAATGTAAAGAAAATTGCATAATTTATATTAGGATCAGTTGTTGCTGAAAACCGATCCAGATAGTATTAGGATCGGTTTCTGTGCAAACCGATTCAGATAGTCTATATGGGTTTTAGATTAATTCATTTTAAAAAAATTCTAAAAAACTATCTAGATCGGTTTATTAACTACAAACCGATCCAGATAACTATCCGAATCGGTTCTGAGCTAGAAACCGATCCTGATAGTTATCTGGATCGGTTTCTAGTTAAAGAACCGATTCAGATAGGTTTCATGTATGTGTATGCTGGTTTATAATTTATTTTAAAAAATTATCTTAAAAATTATTTTAGTATAGTAGCTTATAGTATATTTGTATAAATTATCTTGTAAGTAATTTTAGTATATTATCTTCTAAATTATTTTCGTATATTATCTTAATAACTTGAGAATTACTTAGAACATGAAATAAACAAAAAATGAACCTTAAAATTTTAAACCAAAAACAAATGAAAATAATAATCTGGATCAGTTGTAGATGAAAACCGATCCTGATGGTATCAGTATCGGTTCACATATAAAACCGATCCAGATTATTATGCATTAAGATCGGTTTTTTTATTATGAACCGATCCAGAAACTATCAGGATCGGTTTTTAACAAAAACCGATCCTAATAGTGCATAATAAGTTTAATTAAAATCCGATTCTTGACAGAACCTTTCTTTCTTCCCAAGTCCTCGCCTCCATTAATTATCATAGCAGCCAGCTGCGCGCTATCTCGCCCTGCATTAATTCAGCTATCTAGCTCAGCTCCCTTTTCTGATCAGGTACATTAGTTAATTGGTCATCTCTTTTATCAAGTTTGCTTTTAATGGAGCTTATTAATTGGATCCGATTTGGCTCAAAACCCTAAATCCTTTACATGCAAGAAGTGACTATGATCCCGGCTCAAAATCTAAATATAGGCCTTGATTCAGCTCTCTTATTGATTACACACGCTTTTAAATTTGAATACCTCTTCTAATTTCAAGTTTTTCTTTATATGTGGAGATTTACATATATATGCTATATATATATATATATATATATATATATATGTTAAAAATATGATGAATATGCATATATTATATGCATATATGCTATATATGTGCTATATATATTATATGAGCTAATTTATGCTATAAATGAGCTATATATTATTGAGTTTCTTTTTTATTTCAAGTCTTAGAATAGCATGATATATATATACATCTCTTAATTAGGTTCCGATCGATGGTTTAATTTGTAGATCGGCTATTATTGAGAGATTTGGTGCATCGATCTTCATCTCACTCGATCCGACATCCAAAACAAAGTTGTAAGTACAACCTAAAACTCATGTTTAATTAGTTTTGTGCATGAATGTGTTTTTTTTATAAGAGTATAGATAGCTAGAGTACGTAAATGTGTATTTGTATTATGTATGTGCCTAGAGTATTGTTTTATGAGCCACAACCGCATGGTTAATGCCTTTAGGTCATGATACCCGTTCAAAATTAATCCATTAGGGATTAATTTTGAATAGTCCCCGATTTGGGACTGCTCTTTGAATACTTTGTCTCAATTAGGAGGTGATCACGTGTTAGTCGTGTTTTAGTATCTAAGAAAATTTCGGCAGCATTTCCTTATTAGTTCCCCGACTATTCGGGGAACTAATAAGGAAATGCTGCCGAAATTTTCTTAGATACTAAAACACGACTAACACATGGTCACTACTGAGACAAAGTATTCAAAGAGTGGGATAGGATGGTAACCGGCCCAATGTAAGCCATATTGTGAACAGAATTTAGTACACCAACCTGGTTCTTAATTAAGTGTGTTTTATTATAATTGCAGATGGACCGCAGTTGGATGTACGAAGCATCACGTCTGTCGGATGAATATACGACAGGTGTCGAGGAATTTATCAGAGTTGCTATGGAAGATATGGCGAATAAGGGGAGTGCACTGATGTCGTGTCCCTGTCGTGATTGTAACAATGGTCACAAATTTTCCAACCCGAACCAAGTGAGAAACCATTTAATCCGTCGTGGATTCAAGCAAGGGTATCAGTGTTGGATATGGCACGGTGAGAGTTTGCCAACCGACATAGGTACTGGTTCTGAGCATCAGGAATACCATACCGGTGGAGATGACGGGAATGATCTACGGGGATTGGAAACCCACGTAGGCACTCGTACTGAGCATCAGGAATACCATACCGAAGAAAATTATGATATGGTGGTAGATAAATGTGATAATTTTGATCAAATGTTACGTGATTTAGAAGAGGATTTTGATAATGATAAGCAGTACTGTTTATTTGAGAATTTGTACGAAGATTCTAATAAGGAATTGTATCCTGGTTGTTCTAAATTTTCAAAACTAAAAGGTGTATTAAAATTGTATAACCTTAAAGCATCTAACGGTTGGAGTGATAGAAGTTTTACTGAGTTATTACAGACTTTGAAAGAAATGCTTCCGGATGGAAACGAGATACCACCTAATGTTTATGAAGCAAAGAAAATATTGTGTCCAGTGGACTTGGAAGTTCAAAGAATACACGCGTGTCCAAATGATTGTATATTATATCGAAATGAGTATAAAGATTTTCACGAGTGTCCAAAATGTGGTGCCTCACGTTACAAACCAAAGCAGTTAACCGGCGATAAAAGTGATGATTGTAAACCGAATAAGGGACCTCCGGCAAAAGCATTGTGGTAACTCCCCGTGAAACCGAGATTCAAACGCTTGTTCTCAAATGCTAAAGATGCGAAACTAGTGCGTTGGCATGTCGATAACCGGAAAAAAGACGGAAAATTACGGCACCCCGCTGATTCTCCTCAGTGGAGGAATATTGATAGAGAGTTTCCCGAATTCGGACGTGACCCGAGAAATCTAAAGCTTGGGCTGAGTGCAGATGGAATAAATCCGCACAGTAGCATGAGCAGTAAGCATAGCAGTTGGCCGGTTCTGTTGTGCATTTATAATCTTCCGCCTTGGTTATGTATGAAACGCAAATACATCATGTTAACCTTGCTCATATCAGGACCCAAACAGCCCGGGAACGACATAGATGTGTATCTAGCGCCATTGATCGAGGATTTAAAAGAATTATGGCAACCCGGAGTGCAGATATTTGATGCATATAGCAAGGAGAAATTCACTTTACGGGCCATGATTTTCTGCACCATTAATGATTTTCCGGCTTATGGAAATTTTTCGGGTTACAGTGTCAAAGGAGAGAAAGCGTGCCCCGTTTGCCTGGACGATACAGTCGATCTGTGGCTACCTAATTCCTCTAAAAATGTGTACATGGGTCATCGTAGATTTCTTCCTGCCAACCACGCACACCGAAAGAGAAAGATAGAATTCAATGGAAAGACCGAGAATAACAGGGTAAAGTATCCGTTGACCGGTAAAGCTGTTTATTCGCAAGTGAAGGATATCAAAGTTCAATTTGGAAAATTAAAAAAAAAGGTGGTGAGAAAGAAAGGGGCACCGAAAATTATTTGGAAGAAAACGTCAATATTCTGGGATCTACCATATTGGGAGCACTTAGATGTTCGACACTGTCTCGATGTGATGCATGTGGTTAAAAATGTGTGTGACAGCATGGTTGGAACATTATTGAATATTCCGGGTAAGACTAAGGACGGTATCAATGCTCGGAAAGACATGCAATTCTTGAACATACGGCCGGATCTACAACCAACAGAGAAGGAAAGGACAAAAGGGAAATTTTGTACATATCTAAAACCCGCAATGCATACGCTGTCGAAAGAAGAGAAAAAAAGCTTATGTGGATGCCTTCATGGTGTCAAGGTTCCATCCGGATATTCGTCAAATATTAAAAACCTAGTTTCACTGGAAGATTTAAAATTGACAGGAATGAAGTCTCACGACTGTCATGTTTTAATGACACAGCTTCTTCCCGTTGCAATTCGGGGCATATTGCCACCTCCTGTTAGGCAGACCATCACGAAGCTTTGTTTTTTCTTTAACGCTATTTGTTGCAAAGTAACTGATCCTGACACATTAGATGCTCTGCAGAAGGAGGTTGTCGTCACTCTTTGTCATCTTGAAATGTATTTTCCACCTTCTTTTTTTGATATTATGGTTCATTTGACCGTTCACCTGGTTAGAGAAATTAAGATGTGTGGACCTGTTTTCTTGCGGTACATGTATCCGTTCGAGAGATACATGGGATTGTTAAAGGGATATGTCAGGAACCGATATCGTCCTGAGGGCAGCATTGTAAGATGTTATGCTGCCGAAGAGGTTATTGAGTTTTGTACTAATTATTTGGATGATGTCAAAGCTATCGGCATCCCTAAATCTCGGCACGAGGGTAGACTTCACGGGGTAGGCACAATCGGTGCGAAATTATTCATGCCCGATAATAAAACCATGTCACTAGCACATTTCCATGTTTTGCAACACCTCACTGACGTTCATCCTTTTTGGGACGAGCATATGACTCTCTTGCGGCGACAGAATCCTAAGAAATCCGACAAGTGGTTGATCGGCGAACACAATAGCAAGTTTCTAGAATGGTTTACACGTAGAGTCATGCAAGCTCCGAAAACAGAAAACATTAAAGAAATTATCAAATTATTGGCTCTTGGTCCAGTCCATGTCGTGAGGACCTTCCAAGGATATGACATCAACGGGTACATATTTTACACAAGAAATCAAGATTCAAAGAGTACCGTTCAAAACAGCGGAGTGACGTTAGTAGCCGTTTCGAGTGATTTTTCAGATCCTAAAGGTGCCGGACCATCGCATGCATCGATGTCATATTACGGGTTTGTTGAAGAAATTTGGGAGCTAGATTATAGAAAATTTAACATCCCGTTATTTATGTGTAAATGGGTCGATAACCGTAGGGGGGTTAAAGTCGACGACGATGGTTTTATTTTAGTGGATTTCAGTAAGGCTGGATACAAGGATGATCCATTTATACTTGCAAGACAAGCCACGCAAGTGTTCTACGTAACGGATCCGGCTGATCGTTCAAGACATGTTGTCCTCTCAAGAAAAAGACGTATCATCGGGATTGATAATGTAGAAGACGAAGAAGCGTACGATCATTTTGATGAGATACCACCGTTTTCCACTGGCATGGCATCTTTACCAACCGGTGAAGATAATGAAACAAGTCACGTGCGCAACGATCATAATGAAGGAGAATGGGTTGAAGAAGTTCCCATTGATCGACAACGATCAAAATGAAACAATTCATACCTAATTTTTATTGGTATGTTATACAAATAAAATTTTAATTGATTTCAAAATATAAAATAAATTTAATATTCATCAATACCGATGACTTACGGATTTTATTTTTTTCCTTCAGGGATGCATTGAAACACTGGACAACGGGAAGCATGCAAGATATAATTCTTCAATATTTATGACTTTGTAATTCATGTTAATATATAGCTTTTTTTTTCATGTTATATGTAATTTATTATGAGTTCTTGTTTAGTAGCTTTTTTTTTCATGTTATATGTAATTTATAAGCTTTTTTTTTTAAATTTTAAGGTTCATTTTTATTTTATTTCATGTTATAAGTAATTTATTAGCTTAGTTTTTAAAATTTTAAGGTTCATTTTTTGTTTATTTCGTGTTCTAAGTAATTCTCAAGTTATTAAGATAATATACAAAAATAATGTAGAAGATAATATACTAATATAACTTACAAGATAATTTATAAAAATATACTATAAGCTACTATACTAAAATGATTTTTAAGATAATGTATTAAAATAATTATAAACCAGCATACACATACAGGAAAATTTTTGCAAAATTTTTGGTAATTTATCTGGATCGGTTTGTAAGCTAAGAACCGATCCAGATAACTATCAGCATCGGTTCCCTAGATTTAATCAACCGATTCTGATAGTTATCTGGATCGGTTCATAGCTTACAAACCGATCCAGATAGTGTATATGTATTTTAGTTTAATTTATTTAAAAAAATTATAAAAAACTATCTGGATCGGTTCGTTAACTAGAAACCGATCCAGATAAATTAGCAAAATTTTTGAATAAATTATCCTGTATGTGTATGATGTTTTATAATTTATTTTAATATATTATCTTAAAAATTATTTTAGTATAGTAACTTATATTATATTTGTATAAATTATCTTGTAAGTTATTTTAGTATAAATTATCCTGTATGTGTATCGTGTATCCGAGGATAATTTCGCCATTGCAGCCGTACAGAGTAATGTAGAGAGAGGGAGAGAGAGAGCAAGTGATGCATACCGATCCTTATGTTTATAGCAGGAGGGACAGACCACGTGTCCATTTTCTCCGCTTTGTTAATTTTTGTTGCTCCACGTGTCCCAAAACTTCTTTTTTGGTATTTTCTAGTTACATGAATTTTTAGAAAAATTATTATTTCTGCATCCAAAAATTAGTTAATTCATTTTAAAAAAAATTTAAAAAACTTTCGGAATCGGTTCCTTATCCTAGAACCGATTCTGATAATATCTGGATCGGTTTCTAGGTAAGGAACCGATTCAGATTTTGTATATGTATTTTAGTTTAACTCATTTTAAAAAAAAACTTAGAAACAATCTGAATCGGTTCCTCAACAAGAAACCGATTCAGATAACTATCAGAATCGGTTTTAATCTAAAAAACCGATTCTGATAGTTATCTGGATCGGTTTCTAGTTAAGAAACCGATCCAGATAAATTAGAAAAAATTCTGAATCAATTTAATTTATCCTGTAGGTGTGTGATGTTTTATAATTTATTTTCATAAATTATCTTAAAAAATATTTTAGCATAGTAGCTTATAGTATATTTGTATAAATTATCTTGTAAGTTATTTTAGTACATTAGCTTCTAAATTATTTTTGTATATAAGGTGGCAATAAATTGAGAATTACTTACAACATGAAATAAACCAAAAATGAACATTAGAATTTTAAAAAATAAGCTAATAAATTAAGATAATATACAAAATTAATTTTTGGTTTAAAATGATGTTTAAAAATTCATTTTTGGTGTATTTCATGTTGTAAGTAATTCTCAAGTTATTAAGATAAGAGATGGGCTATATATTGTGCTTTGCAAAGTAAAGCCATCGTTTTACATCGGCTTACTTTTTGGAATTTCAAAGTCCAAAACGTCGATCCGACCGTTCAAGTTGATCTACATATTGAAATGGGCTTGCAGACCGAATTTTACATTTTTTGGAATTTTTTTACTATTTATTAAGCCACATTGAAAATTGCTGATCACATGGTCCAGAAAAAACAGTGCAACAAAATTCTGGACCATGTGATCAGCAATTTTCAATGTGGCTTAATAAATAGTAAAAAAATTCCAAAAAATGTAAAATTTGGTCTGCAAGCACATTTCAATATGTAGATCAACTTGAACGGTCGGATCTACGTTTTGGACTTTGAAAATCCAAAAAGTAAGCCGATGTAAAACGATGGCTTTACTTTGCAAAGCACAATATATAGCCCATCTCTTATCTTAATAACTTGAGAATTACTTACAACATGAAATACACCAAAAATGAATTTTTAAACATCATTTTAAACCAAAAATTAATTTTGTATATTATCTTAATTTATTAGCTTATTTTTTAAAATTCTAATGTTCATTTTTGGTTTATTTCATGTTGTAAGTAATTCTCAATTTATTGCCACCTTATATACAAAAATAATTTAGAAGCTAATGTACTAAAATAACTTACAAGATAATTTATACAAATATACTATAAGCTACTATGCTAAAATATTTTTTAAGATAATTTATGAAAATAAATTATAAAACATCACACACCTACAGGATAAATTAAATTGATTCAGAATTTTTTCTAATTTATCTGGATCGGTTTCTTAACTAGAAACCGATCCAGATAACTATCCGAATCGGTTCTTTAGATTAAAACCGATTCTGATAGTTATCTGAATCGGTTTCTTGTTGAGGAACCGATTCAGATTGTTTCTAAATTTTTTTGGTTTAATTCATTTTAAATTTTTTTTAAAAACTATCTGAATCGGTTCCTTAACTAGAAACCGATTCAGATAACTATCAGAATCGGTTCAAAGCTAAGAAACCGATCCTGATAGTTATCTGGATCGGTTTTTAGTTAAGGAACCGATTCAGATGCTTTTTTTTTAAATTCGCGCCCGATAACTTAGCTAAATTTTGAACCCCTTCTTTCTCTCTTTCTCTCTTTCTCTCTTTCTCTGTTTCTCTCCTCCCTCTCCTCTTCCGAAAACCCCCTCCTCTTCCGAAAATTAGAGAAGCATCTAGTGATTCGGTGGGCCATCTCCCTCTCCTCCGTCGAGCCACCCTAGCCGCCGCCCTCTCCTCCGTCTAGCCACCCTAGCCGCCGCCCTCTCCTCCGTCTAGCCACCCTAGCCGTTGAGCAACCGTGCCGCCGCCCTCTCCTCTAACCCTAGCCGCCGCCTGTGCCGCGCCTGTGCCGCCTTCTCTGATCTAACGAGGTAACTCTCTCTGCTTTCCTTACCTCCTATTAGTTAGTTAAGTACTGGAGATGACCGGTCTTGTAGAAACTGAAGAGAAAGATTAGTAACTGACCGGTCTTGTAGAAAGATTAGCATTATTGGTTAATGGTTATACACTGGTTATCTTGCTAATATCTTGCTTTGGCATAAATCAGATTTTTAGTTTTGGCATAAATCAATTTTTAGTCTTGCTAATATATCTTGCTAATATCTTTATACACTGGTTATACACTGGTACATCTTTCTAGTTTTGGCATAAATCCAATTTTTAGAAGAATTTTACTAACTAATATCTTGCTTGTAGTCACTGTGTAACACCCCGAAAAATTGAGTAAAATCAAATTCACTTATTACTTTTATTTATTAGTGGGCAATTAATTTTAACACAACTATCCTTAGTAATAAGTATCTGTTTTTATAAACCTATTGATTTTACTGATAATAAAAAAACCTATCAATTTTTGCAATAAACAATTTAATTAACTAGTATTAGAAGATGTAATAATTGTTACTTATTATTTATTTTAAAAAAAATTCAGATATGGAAGGTGATGGTGAGCCAGCCCCGGTTAAGAAACGAGGAAGAGGGCGTAACCAAATTAAGGAAAAGTTTAATGAGAAAGGCAAAAAGCTTGAAATTGACAAATTTTTCCGGCCGATTATTACTCGCGACACAACTTGTTTTTCGACGGAATTTGCGATATTGGTACGAAAGAATGTTCCTATAAGGTACCAAAGATGGAAAGATGTTCCAGAAGAGTTCAAGCTCAAAATATGGGAAACACTTAAGGTAAATAACATGCTACTAATTAATTTCAAAAGCTTTCGTTTGATATTAACTAACTCTAAATTTTGTTTTCTGTTTGTTTGGCAGCTGGACTGGGATATAAGGGACGAGGAGGAGGTGAGGAAGTATTACTATCAGAGAATGGCAGAGCGTCACCGGAAGTGGCGAACCGATATGACTAAATTGTGGCGCGAGGGTGGGACGCCAGATTTTGCCAAGGAACATATTGAAGAAAAAGACTGGGATGTATTTGTCGCGTACCGAGAGACGGAGGAATTTGGTGTATGTTTATTTATACCGACCACCTACCTTATCTCTAATTTAAGAATTCAATTTTTTTTATAATTAAAGCCAATTGTTTCTTTTTCAAATTGCAGATTGCCAGCCAGATTGGGAAGGCGAATCAGGCACAAAACAAGTACCCGCATTTCTTAGGATCCAGAGGTTATAACGGGGAGGGTTTCCAGAATAGGCTTCGAGATGCTATGCAGGCGATTGCAAACGAGAAAGCATCTAGTGATCCGTCTTCCCAGGGTTCTTGTAGTACTGCATTGACACAAGACGATGTTATTGAGATGTCGGTTGAGCATAGGCACGTCTGCTGGAAACTAGGAAGACAGAAACTCAACGACGAGACCAAGGAACGCTATTATCCAGATACTTACGCACCGGTCATCAACAGAATTGTGAGGATTTATATATTGCCATTAATTTAATTTCAACTTTAATTTATTATGTTATAATAACATGCATGTTGTCATTTCAGGAAGAACAAGAAGCGGCTTTCAAACAAGGATTGTTGGCCGTCGCACGATATGACGATGTTCTGGGAAAATCTCTGCCAAATCCAGAACATCCTGGGAGGGTGAGAGGAGTGGGAGGCCTGGTTCCAATGACGAAAACATACGGGAGGTGCTCAACAAGGAAGACACGCACTCCCTCGAGGTCTGAAGAAGATTTTGACGCGAGAGTGGATCAAAGAGTGGAGGAGAGAGTAAGAGGACTAGAGGACAGATTACGACAAGAAATGAGACAAGAGATGAAATCTGAAATGGCAATTTTGCTTCGGCAGGCAATGGGCCAACCAGAACCGGTGTTTAGCCCAACAATCGTTCAGAGCAGCTGCCAGTCAGTCAAACCTTTAGAAGATCTTTCCGGGTTTACTGAGGTAATGCAAATTCAAATTTATTTTACATTACATGTCTTAGTTTCATGCATATTATTTTATTCGAGTACAAACGTTTATTTGTACAGGAGAGGGAACTGAGCTGTAGACTCCAGGCGGATGTAGGTGGAAATATTATTTTTGTGGCCAGAGGGACAATTCACCTTCCAGTCGTAGAAGGTGCAACAATTCACGGTGTGCCTATGCCGCCCGACTATGCAAGAGTAACGGTGGATGCTATTGAGGATGCGGATTTCTTAGAACTCCCCTTACCTATGCCAAATAGCGAGCACTCAGACCTTGCATCGGTCCTCGGTAGTTTCACTGCATGGCCGATGTCCATGATATTGACAGGTCCAGTTGAGGTATATTGTTATTACAACTTCTTATACTTCTTAATTTGTATCTATATGATAGAGTTGTAGTTGATCCTGAATTTTATTTCAATTTATTGTGAAATTTGCAGGAACCAGGCAAAGAGTTAGAAGCTCCTGGAGGTGGGAAAGCAACGAGTCACAGCAAGGCGTTTGATCGTATCAATTTTGACAAGCTGGGACGAACATTCAAGCAGCTGCGTGATCGGTTTTCGGAGCTAGATGACAGTCCATTCCAAATCGATCCGCCATTTGATCTTTTCTGTTCGACAGACTCCATACACGTTTATGCAGATGATTATGCGACCTTGCTTACACCAAAGGAGTGGCTCACTGTACCAGTTATTCAGATCTGGATGCTGTGAGTTAATATTCGTAATAATTGCATAATCTAGTACTTTCAATTCAATTTTAATCACCTGTATACCTTTTTTTTGCAGGCATTTGCACAAATTCATAAAGGAGGAATTTCCCGATGAGCAGATTGGTTTCATGGACCCCAGTGTCACAAATGCCATGCTGTTGAATGAAAATCGAGGTCGTGTACTTCAATACATAGGGACAGCGCTCAAGGAAAATCGGGACAAGCGCTTGATATTCATACCTTACCATCAAGTGTTAGTGTTATATATATATTCTAATTTTATTATATTTCTTTCAATTCATACAAATTGTAGAATATGACATGCTACAAACCTAACATGCAGAGATCATTGGATATTGACCGTGCTTATGCCAAGAGAAAGTGCTTTGTACGTGTACGATTCCAATAAGAAGTTTAAATTAATGCTAATGATCACTGCTGCGATCGAGGAGTAAGTGCCTTCCTAATTTTTTTATTATTTTGTCATTTTAAATTTCACTCATAAGTACTGATTGTTCAATGTGTTCATATTTCAACAGTGTCTTCATCAAGGAAATGGGTACTCCTTTAACGGTTCATAAAGATTGCAAGGTAATACTTTCTATTGAGATATGATTATAGGGACTTAGATGCAAAAAGTTGTGAATATCTAGACATATAAGCCATTTGTAGGCTTATTAAGTTATTAACCTACATTTCAATTTTCTCAAACTTGTTATATAGTGCCCGCAACAACCGGCCGGTTGGGAATGTGCATATTATGTCATGTTGCTTATGCAAGACATAATAAAAGAACACCTCGATGATTTTCCTAACTTAACGGTATGTATGCATTTAAATATTTTCCAAAAGTAATTAAGCATTGTTGCTTCACTTATAATGAAATAGACAATTAATTGTGCATGCTCTTCTATCTTTTAAAAAATGCAGGATATTCCTCCTAGACATACTGTACAACGCGTGAGCGAATTTCGGAAAATGTGGGTTCAAAAGTTCCTAGATGAGATAAAGCCGAGAAGAATTTAGGATGGATGTGTAAGCTTAATTTGCATGAACATGAATTATTTGTAACAATTTTTATTTTTTGTGTGATATTTAATTTAGTATGTTGTAGTTGATAATTTAGGATGTGATTTAATTTAGTATGTTGTATTTGATAATTTAGGATGTGATTTAATTTAGTATGTTGTATGCAAAAAAACAATATTTTGGCATTTGCGGCCAGCATATATGGAAGCTGGCCAATTAATTAAAAAAGTTTTTTTTCATTTAATAAAACAACAGGATCGGTTCCTAGTTAAAAACCGATCTAGATACCTATTTTTATTTATAAAAAAAATTACAAATAACAATCCGGATCGGTTCTAAAGAGACAAACCGATCCTGATAGATATCTGAATCGGTTGGTAGCTTCAAAACCGATCCTGATTGATGGATATTAAAAAAAAACAAAAAGTTTTAGAATCGGTTCAGAGAAATAACTGATCCTGATAATTATCAGGATCGGTTTATAGATAGTTAACCGATTCTGATTGTTTGATATTAAAATAATGATTAAAAAACTATCTGAATCGGCACTAACTAACAACCGATTCAGATAGTTCTCAGGATCGGTTCTTAGATTCTGAACCGATTCTGATTGTTTGATATAAAAAAATCAGTAAAAAACTATTAGAATCGGTTATAAATAACAACCGATTCAGATAGTTATCAGAATCGGTTATTAGATTGAGAACCGATTCTGATTGTTTGATATAAAAAATGAGTAAAAAATCTATTAGAATCGGTTCTATCTAACAACCGATTCAGATATTTATCAGAATCGGTGTTTAGATTGAGAACCGATTCTGATTGTTTGATATAAAAAATGAGTAAAAAAACTATTAGAATCGGTTCTAATGAACAACCGATTCAGATAGTTATCAGAATCGGTTATTAGATGGAGAACCGATCCAGAATAATGTTTATTAGAATCGGATAAATTTAAGAACCGATTCTAATAGTTTCTAGTTTAGATCGGTTATTTAGACTACCGATTCTAATAGTCACTAATCTGGATCGGTTATTTAACCGATTCAGATTATTATCGTATCAGAAACGCCTGGGTCAGGATCGGTAGTAATCCGATACTGATATGCGTATATAACTGATTCTGATACCTTATTTTCCACTAGTGACCTCTAATCACTGTGTACGTCTTTGTACTGTAAGAGAGGTGTGTGAATGAAACGATGGAAATATTCGTTAAAAGTAGATCGAATATAACACCATACTCTTTTTCAAAATTAAAAAGTCAAGCTGGTCGAAATATTTTAGATTTACTTTAGCGGAAATAAACACTAATAAAAAAAACAATTTCTAGTGTAGTAACTAGTTAAAAGAACATTTTTATGCGAAAAGTCACATATTTAAAACTCGATTAGAAATTTTTTAATAACTATTTAAATTAAAAAACTTGATTATTATTTTTGTATTCACAGAATTAACTCTAATTTTTCAACATTGATTCCTTTAAAAAATTCATTCAGGGACCGATATACAATTGAGTTAGGGTTGTTTATCAACTGAATTTGAGCGAGTTAGGGTATGCTTGTGCTCAGTTCATTAATTTAATGCGTGAGTTAACTCGAGTTGGGAAGGTAATAGCGAGTTGAAAACTAAACTCGTTACCAACTCGAGTTGTCTCATAACTCGTTAAGACCAATTAATGTTTGAATTTTAAGCAATTTGAATTTCTTAAAACCTAAACAATACATAATAAAAAGCAAATTTAACAAATTTAATCAAAACCAAAAACATATAAAGGTGACCCACTGACTTGGGTTCGAATTTGCAATTTTGACTTGGGTTCAGATCCGGTTGGGATTGGATATAACTCGATTTCATGTAACTCGAGTTGGAGTCTGCTCGTACTCGGTTCATTAAATTAACGAATCAGCCAACTCGAATAAGTTCCATTTCAAATTTATATTAAACTAGTTATTAGCGAACGAATTATGAACGAGTAACATATTATGAAGTATTTTCTCAACCCTAAATTGAGTCATGAATGATATGCATATATGGCATTTGGCAAACTACGGCGTCTTTTATTGACGAAGCAACGAAGGGATAGAGAAATTTGAAAACGTGATTGATGGTGCTACCTTGTGCGAATAAACGACGAGAAGAATATATGATGGTACAGATGTCAAAGGTCATCATGAGATTTTGGAATTTTTTATATACTGCTTTACTACAAACAATCTTCTCCTGATTCTTGATAGCGAAAGTTGTGTTTAATTCTAATTAATTAAAATCCAAAAATTTCAAAGTTTTGTGGAGCGTGTTCTAAGAACTTCATATAAACGGCTTACTTGCAACAAAATAATAATACTTTTCTATATACAAAAGTGAACACTTAATTATTTTTTTCCAATTCAAAGTAACGGGCGGGATGAAATTTTAGAAGGAAGCATAAACTTTTTTATTTTTAAAATTGCATGGGTGTTTTTTTTTTTATAAATTTATTAAAAATATGGTAAAAGTAAATATGCATTTTACAATCTTTTTAGTTATAAAGAAAGTGCCACTCCTAACCATACTTTCGGCTTCACTCCTGCCAATCCATCATATTCTTGTTTGTTTTGTATATCTAAATTGGGAACATGGTCTTTTATATTTCTTAATTTTCATATTATTGCAAGATACAAAAAATATGAAATAAGCAATATATACATGTCATAAAAATAAAGAAATAGGTGACAATTTTATTATTATTTCGTAGATATATCAACCCAAATTTCCACAAGCTCACCAAAAATAATGGGCTCTTTAATTTGAGAGCATGTTGGTTGACTGGATCCGAATCTGCTGCGATCCTTCACATGTGAATAGTATCCTGAAATTCTTGTTTTTTAATCTAGCTGTCGAATTGTTTCGAGATGCGTGCACAGAAAAATTAACTATTTCGAGATACGTGCATAAAAAATTTAAACGGCTAGATTTAAAAAAAAACATAAATTTTAGAGTTACTATTCACATGTGAAGGATATCGCAGCAGATTTATTTCCTGGTTGACTATGCTGAAATTGAATAGGGAGTCTCAAGCAATTTTTTTTTTCCTTATTGAAGCAAAAGACCCTTAATTATTTTTAATATCTAGCTAGTAAAAATATTCACTACTACAAAAAAAGAGATTACACACGGACAATAAAGGAGGAGCTACACGGATTTCCTACCGTGTTTAAATCGAGGGTGTACGATTAGTTCAATAACTACACACGGACTTTTGCCCGTGTGCAATTTTAAAGATTCTACACGGATAACTTCACAAACAGCCGTGTACAACGATTAGAATGTGTCGCTCTCCATTTTACCGAGCTACACGGATATTACCTAAAAAACCGTGTACGATTCTTTTTGTACACGGACATTTAACTAAAAAACCGTGTAGCTTGACTCTTTCTACACGGACATTTAGTTAAATGTCCGTGTAGCTCTCCTCTTTCTACACGGACATTTAACTAAATGTCCGTGTAGCTCTCTTTTTTTATACACGGACTTTAGTTAAATGTCCGTGTAGAAAGAACATTTTTTTTTTGTATTTTTTGTTTTTCGGCTAGCCTCCAGTTTTGCTAGCCAGTTTTGTTACAGAACTATTCCAGATTTTCCATATTTTCCATATTTTCCAGATTTCATATAACAAGAAATCCATATTTTCCAGATTAGCAAGAAATTCATATTTTTCAGATTAGCCAGAAATTCATATGCAATAAATTATACAATATTCATATACACCAAATTATACAAAATTATGAAAATCCATATTGAGCATTGAGAAAATTGTTTTTTTGTCACTAACAGGACGGATCACAAAGTAGTGTAAAAAGTGCAAAACTACCCCTAAGAAGTGTAAAAAGTGGAAAACTACCCCTAAAAAGTGCAAAACTACCCCTAAAAAAACCCAAATGCTTGGAATGGTCTCAGGGTCATACTCAGCATCCCTAACTAGATACTAAACTCTGAGACTGAACCATCACAAAGTAGTATCAAGGTTTCAGCTGTTCTGGTTTTCTACACATCATCGACCAAGCAAAAACACTGGCAAAGTCAAAACAGTAAATGATGCACGAAAAGACCCTAAAAACTCTGAGATTGTAAAGAAAGTTCAAAAACTCTATATCCGACGGTCGGTTTGGGATTTCCTGTCAAAATTTCAGCCCGATCCGACGGACGGATCAAAAGTTACGCTCCTTTTCGTGAAGCATGCGCAGGACTGAACCATCACAAGGCTCAAATGAGCTCAACTTGATATTATACAGGATCAAGTGCCTTCTGGAAAACCATTTCATACTGATGCAGGCACAACTTGATATTACACATATCTGACAGCTCAAGCTTAAGGCACACTTGATTCAAGCAACAAGCTTAAGGCACAAGACTACAGGTTGGTGTATATGAATATTAGTTGATCAAAACGGCGCTGGAAGGAGAAGTCTCTGGAAGAGAAGGGGTTCATTTATATTGGATAAAACCCTACACGACTTTTCTACACGGATTTATACTTAACAATCCGTGTAGCTCTGTGACAATTTATACACGGTTATTTATTAAAAAAAGCCGTTAGCATTACCCTTTATACACGGATATTTGATAAGAAAACCGTGTAGCTCTCTAACTATTCTACACGGACATATAACTAAAAACCGTGTAGCTCTCTTAATATTTGTACACAGTTATTTAATTAAATATCCGTGTAGCAATTCATACACGGATTTTTGTATAATATCCGTGTAACTCTCTCAATCATTTCCACACGGTTTCTTTCCACACGGATTTTTTATCCCTAATAAACCGTGTAGCTCTCTCAAACAATTATACACTGATTTATAACTAAGTGTCCGTGTATAATTCCCCAATATTTTTTAGCCTTTCACAATTTCATATTTGACACACGGTTTTTATATAAAATTAGAAAAACCGTATACAATGTGCAGTGTAGAATTAGCTTTTTTGTAGTAGTGATTAACTGAATTCAAATAATTAAATTTCTCTGTTTCACTGTGTGTTAAGTCTATATCAATCTAACTAGACATAGATGATATATCTAAATCAGTTAAAAATGATACAGATGTCTAGGAAACAACATCACCAGTTGACTTCATCTGCATAATTCCAACAAATTTAAATAAAAAAATTGTTTGAACAATTGTCATTACAACAAGTGCATACTAATTTCAAACAAATTACAATTGTTGACAAGGAACTTCAAATATATATTATATTCTTATGGAATCAATTACTAATTTTACAATTTTGATTATTTAACAATCTTGCTAAGATAATCACATCAATTGATCTGAAGATTTATATAATTAAAACAATTTAATATATATTGTTTGCAATTTTTTATATTATTTAACAATCTAGCAAATTTCTTTCATATACTTTTTACGAGAGTTGAATGAGAAACGGAACTCACACCACTGCACTAAAGCCGCGGTTCATAATATTGTTTACATAATTAATGTTAATGTTGCTGATGAAGAAGAGATTATTTTTCAGTCAAAGTCGTACGTGTAAATAAAAAAGGGTTAAGAACAAAAGAAAAAAACGCGTCAAAGAATGTCTTTTGTGTACAACGTCAAACTCAAAATTATATACAACAACGTAAGTGGTAATTAATGTTTTACAAATTTGTTTGTGTATAGTATATATGACAATCAGCATTAGTATAACATATTATAATTAATATGTGCAATACTTGTCTCTCTCTTCTCTCTTCTCTCCTCTCTCCACCCCCTCTATGAAAGGCAACACTACGACTCTTGTCCCATTCCACTTCCAATTGTCCACTTCTCTCAAGAGAACAACTACTCAAACTGATCATATCTCTAATCCATCCCTCAAATCCAAAGAAGACACCTTTCAATGGATGCTGCTCGTTGGTCTCAGGTAATAATTCTAAAACCCTAGCTAATCTAATTATAATTAAGATCTTTCTCCATATTCTTTTTGTTAATATAGGGTAGATTTGAAGTTTGGGATCATGAATTTCAAGGTTGAATCACTTGATCAGTTGTAAGTTGTAACAAATAGAGAGCTTTTGCTATCCTTTTAATGAAGATCTCATCTAGCAACTCCCCTTCTCTCTCTCTCTCTCTTTCTCTTTCTCTCTTCACTGCCTTTGGGATTGTGTGTGCACAACAAATTAAGTAGCATTCCTAAAAGCTTTGCTTTTTATTCAGGTGATATCTTAAAAGACTTAAATTGCAGTCATGCTTTTCCTCTCTTTTTCTTTTTGCACTTTATAAAGTTTGATCTGCCATGTATGCCCTTTAAGTTTTAATTCTTTTACTTTTTTATAACTGCATACACTTTTTTTTTTTCCCTCTCTTTGTTTCAGAGTCAGGAGATGACAAGCTCAAGTACCCCTATTCCACATCAAACCTCTGCTGCTTCTCTTAATCCCAATGTAACTCCAAATCAAGCAACTCTCTCAAACCCTAGGCCACAGTTAGTTGAAAGGAGAAGTAGACCCCATCAGAGAGGAGATCAACCCTTAAATTGCCCAAGGTGCAACTCAACCAACACCAAGTTTTGTTACTACAACAATTACAGTTTAACTCAACCTCGGTATTTCTGTAAGGCGTGTCGTCGGTACTGGACTGAAGGTGGGTCCCTTCGTAACGTACCGGTTGGAGGCGGTTCACGCAAGAACAAGAAACCATCTTCTTCATCTTCCTCTTTTAGCCATCCTGGTTCAAGTTCTAACCCCACTAACAAGCTTCCATCTGGTTTGAACCTTGGTTTCAATACTTTTCCAAACCTAGAGAGCAACAGTAATGTCACTGCTACAAGTACCAGTAATACAAATAACAGTGGTGTTTTCGGATCGTTTGCACCGATGTCAGTTCCAGAGTTTGGTACTGGTTTTGGGTTGCAAGATCTGAGGCCAGCCATTTTAGGGTTTCCATTGGATGGAAGTGGAGCTGTTGGAGGTGGAGTTGGTGCACCTGGAGTTGGTAGCGTTTATGGAAACATGCACCAAGTGCACGATAGCGGTAGGATGTTGTTTCCTTTCGAGGATTTGAAGCCGATGGGGGGATCGACAGGAGAAGGTGATCAATTTGATCAAAATAGAGGACAATCAGGCGATGCGAATCAGCCTCATCAGCAGGGGTTTTGGAATAGCATGATGGGTGGTGGCGGTTCAAGTACCGGTGCTGGTACGGGTGGAAATGGTACATGGTGATGAGCTAGATTAGTGAAGAAAAGATTTCAACTGATCATGAAGAATTGGCGTTTGTTAATTAATCTTCCATTTTGGTGTGCTTGCTAGCAATTGTGGTATGGAGATCATGACTTTAATTTGATTTGGGTGTGTTTAGACTAACAAGAGATAGATCACACATGCATCATACATCGAGTTCTTTAATTAATTATCATTCTGCTTTCTGCTCCCATTATTTCTTACAATTAGGGTTTTCTTATAACTCTTTTTTTTTCCTTTTTTTTCTTATTTTTTTCATGGTCACGGCATAGATACATACGAAGCTTCATTTTGGTTTGGCTTCAACAATTTGATATATAGTTTTTTTAACCCTAGCTAGGTCTAGTGCATTTTTCAGTCATTTCAGGAAACAGCACGAAGAAAAAGTGAACAAGAATTTTGATGCATGGTGTGGTGGTTTAACTGTGCTGTTTTTATATATTAACCTTTTACTGTAGTGGAGAAAAGTCCAAAGGTTTTTCATGTAATTTTTCCCTTTTTTTTTTTATATTTTATAGGCAAATTTATGTGTCGTTTTCTCTTGCTTTGTTTGTGTATAGAGGTGTGAATGTCAGGTCTCATCATCCAACCAAGATTCTTGCCTAGACATATATGACTCATGAAACCACTAACTAAACAAAAGAAAAGAAAAGAGTGATAGATAGAAAATTAGCAAGGAGAGGAGTTGGAAGTGAGATACAAGTAGGTAGCACCGCACTAAATCCATCTAGACTTCCCCGGTCTTTCTCTCTTTATATATGTATATATATTTAATTCTTTTCCCATGTGGAAATCTCATTACAATCTCAAGTAGGGTCAAACTGGAAAGTGGTATTGCACCATCCTTCAAACTTTATTTCTATTTTAATAGAAAGGTGTATTTGCATGTAATATAAATTGCTATACTATATATATATATATATATATATAAATGTTGGCTAATATTAAAACGTTTGTTTCTAGGCTGTGGAACAAATGTTTCAGTTTTTACATTTTTAAAGTTCAAAAATTCGATCCAAACTATTAAATATTCAATATATATTAACATGTGCTTGGAGATCAAATTTTACATTTTTTGAATTTTTTTACTATTTATTAAGTCAGTTTTGAAATCGCTGTTTTCAATAATTCAGAAATTTTTCACTGTTTATTAAAATCAATCAGCGATTTTAAAACTGACTTAATAAATAGTAAAAAAGTTCCAAAATATATAAAATTTGGTCTCCAAACATATTTTAATATAAAGATTACATCTAATGGTTTGGATCGATCGCTTGGACTTTGAAAATCAGAAAATGGTTGCACCACGGTTCGAGAACAAACGTTTTGATATTAGCCAACCCCTCTGCGTGTGTGTGTGTGTGATCAAAATGATAGTTCATGAGCTGTGGTCATATCAATTCGATTTTACAATTTTTAAAGTCCAAATAATTGATTGTTATGTGCACATTGCACAGTACAATTCGGTTTAGCCCCCCCTCTCTCTATATATATAAAATATATACACACTGCATATCCACTTAATTATATAGTTATATATCAGAACGTAGCATATTAATTGTTATATTATATTAATTAGGTGTATATATTATGGGCACAGCACAGTTGTTATGTGTTTAGTATTATAAGTTGTGTATATATAATAATAAATTAAGACATTGTTTGATTTGTGACTTGTCATCTCGTGTAGTAAAATTGTATTATGATATATATATATATATAGAGATAGGCGACCATGCTTTGCAAATTAAAGCACCTCTTGTGCTTTGTGCTCATTTTCGGATTTTCAAAATTCAAAATGTCGATCCGACCGTTCAAGTTGTTCTCCATATTGAAATGTGCTTGGAGACCAAATTTTACATTTTTTGGAATTTTTTTACTATTTATTAAGCCACTTTGAAAATCGCTGATCCAATGGTCACACTAGCAAAACAGTAAAATTTTCTGGACCAATGGATCAGCGATTTTCAAAGTGGCTTAATAAATAGTAAAAAAATTCCAAAAAATGTAAGGAGAGTTCATTTTTTTTATAAAAGTTAGAAGTCAAACTATCTAATTATTTAATATTTTTGTTATTATAATAAAAAAAAATTTCCATTTGAGTTTTAAACTCGTGACTTCTTAAGATAGAGATCACGTACATCTGACACTAGACAAAAAATGAGAGTCGATTTGAAAAGTGGTCTTGCACGGTTGCACCAACACCAATAATGGCCCATCCATTCAAAGAAGTATGCTTTTATTTCAGTGAATATATATAAATGAATGAATATTGTTTTGCTGTGTATTGTATGATACGCTTTTTTGCTTTTCCAGCTATACAGTCATAAGGAGATAAATATAAGAAACAAAGAAGAAATTAAATCAGACATCAATTTCACCTGCCTCAACCGAAAGTTCTCCCACCTAATGATTCTCTGGGCCCACTTATATTCTCATCACTCATCCTCTCCTTTTTGTACAGTACTGGACGTGTCTGTTTTTATTTTCAATATCATCGATTTATACTCTTAAGCATTGCTCATTTTGTTGTGCAATAATCATATATGAGCATGCATAGAAACGCCATATAATTCATATATAATTAATTTTAATATGTATAATTTTACAATTGCTCTTGATTACAATAATGTACCATTTATATTTTTACCAAAACACTATTTCAAAAATGAAGAAATTAAACTTTTTTCTCTTGAAGTCATCTAGAGGAGGCAAGTCCTTTTATTGGCTGCGCCCTTGAGCATATATATCTTGATCTATGGTATACTTTTTTGTTAATCATGTTTAATTACATGTCTTTGCAAATTAATAATTAAAACCTTAACGAGTATATATCACTAACTATAAAAAATATGCTACAATACTAAATTACTAAGAATATACACTAATTGTTATTTTGTAAATGTAACTAGCTAGTCATATATAGAGAATATCTTAAATTAATTTTGTAAACATGGGCGAACTAGGCCAGGGGGGCTGCCGACTGGATTTTGAAATTTTATAGAAATTTATAGGTCTGGACTGACTTTGCCCTCTTCCGGACTTTTGATTTGTAATTAATGTTAAATTTAAGGTTAAAATTATGATAAAATTTCTTGAATTCTGATTGGTAATTAGAATTAGAAAGAACATTAGGAATTTGAAATCAGAGCATTGAAAATTAGAAATTAGAGCATTGAAAATTAAAAATTAGAGTTTTATTTTTTATTTAGTATCCGATTAGCTAATGATTTTGAACCTGATTAACTACTTAAAGCCAATTTGCTATTTTCTTACTCCCTTGACGAAAATCCTGAATCCACTCCTTGTGTGTAAATCATCCTCTATATATTCTAACTCAAAAAAGAAGAAGGATTGAACGGAGGTATCCAGTTTCGTTGATAAATGGAGGAATGAAATTGTAAATCTATTTGCGAGAACGATCACGCTCGCTTCATAGTGAGTTGGTCTGGTCTCTGGTGCATCGTGCATGCCTTTTGTGTCTTTAATAAACTAATAACGACCCCACCTTGCATTTCAAGCAAACACCCATCACTCTTTTCAGGCATTGTGGGTCCCACAAAACATTCTCTCCCTCCCCTCTTTGTCCTTTTTTGTGATACTAGCCGCCGTGGTACTACTAAATGTTAATCTCTCTCTAATCTCTCCCCCCTCCCCTCCACTGATTATGATAGTTGCATTTACTCTCTGCCTCTCGAATTGTATTGTATTGACTTCTGTTGTCAATGGTCTCCAGATCTTGTGCGGCACGAGTTACTGTTAGCAGTTGTGCTGTGTTCTCAGCGAAAATAGTTATTTGCATATCATTGCATGCATGCACATTTTTTTTTAATATCTCAATGAATCAATGAAATTTTTTCATGCGGTAAATTTATTGCTGTCAACGACTATAACTTCGCTGTTGGTGAGATGTACAGTGGGACTTTTCTGGAGATGCGTGAATTACATTTATAATGCTTAGATATATTGAAGAAGATCTAGTTCCAAATGGAATACAATATAGAACGGATAATTCCATAACCTTCTAATGGTATAGAATCTATAGATCTATTATAAACAAAACTCTCTAGATAATTTAATTTGATAGAAATATTAGATTGGAGATATTAGTGGATCGATGTACATTATAGAAAATTAGAAATACAATGGTGGTAGGAGATGATTATAAAGATGTTTAGAAATATATAAGATCTAAAGGCTTCATATAATTGTAATCAATATATAAGATCAATACAATGTTCTTTTGCTTTTCTAAAACTATTAGAATTATAATGATTTTCAATGTACTGTGTGATAGTTCCTGAGATCATTGTAACGGTTGGAAATTGCCATAAACTTTGTTTGGGAAATCTGTAACTGTTTTAAATGCATAATAACAGTTGTAATATATAAGTTCATGAGACGCCTTTTTATACTTGTTCTGTTTCGCATACGAAAAACTTTGAATAGTTGGGATCAAAATAACAGAAACCTTTTATTCCATTAGAATAACAGAAGATTTATTTCCCATTTCGATTATCATTGGACTTTGAATGGTTGGGGTGTATTTGTGTGCTTAATTTCATAGCTGATGATTAGAGCACATGCACTGTGGGAAGCCCCTAGCTAATTAAATCTTAGTTTAGTTTTTCAGCAGAAATTGATGACTATGTTCTGACTAATTTGTGACCAATTTTCGAGATTTTCTCTTAATTCAAAATTAGGAAATTTGTATGTGGTTGTGATCCATTCAAAGATATTTCCATCAAAAGTAATAAAGTGCAATCTGTGGATATATATTGAAAGAAATTTATGATGGTTACAAGTAGAATGTGTCGGTCAAATTGTTTGAACGGAGTGTTTAACCTTCTTATTTTTCTTGTCATTTTATCATCTTTCTAAAAGTAAAAAAAATAGAATCTTCATAGGTGAATTTGTAAAGAGGAGGGTTCAAATGCTTTTATTTTTGTGTCTCTGTTATACTTCTATTTTTAAAACCACAATAACATAAAATTTAAAACTTAAAAGTTAAAATAAAACCGTTAGATATGATATATATCATTTTCTCAATACACACGTAAAAGATCACAACATTTCCATATTGTTGTTTTGATTAAAATCAAGTGCTTGCAAAAATACACTGATGCGGACAAATTTGGACGTTTATTTTTTAACTTATTGATTCACATTTAACCAACATTAAAAGTTATATTATTATTTTATGTACACGTAGAGAAAATTATATAGATCACATCTAATGGTTTTATTTTGACAAATACATTTTAAAAATTTTGTTATTAGAAAAATAAAAATGAAAGCATGATGGAGATACAAAAAAAATAAAGGCAGTTGTAACCTCTTTATTTATAAATCTTCAATTATCTTTCTAGAGATGGAGGAACAATCATGATATTTAGATGAAAATTGAAAGATAAATAAGAACTGAAAAGTCAGGTAGTCATTTGAGGACTTTTGACCTAAAAACTTAAACAACCATTGATTTTTAGCATATTTCAGAGACTAAACAGCACTACAATTTGCATCATTTGTCTGCTAAATTGATTATCTATAGAATTATCTTTCTATGATCTAAATGTCCGTTTATATGGAAAGACAATGGGCTGTTATTATATATATATATATATTGATTGTATCGAGTACTTTAAGTTAAAATGTAAAAAATTCTGTTGGTAATACAATGGGATGTTATTATATAGCCTTTATTTAAAAAGAAAAAGGACAAAAAAAGCAGAAATGTTTTCGAGAAGATATAATATAAGATGAGTATGGTTTAAAATTCAAATGTCTTATGTATTTCATGTCTCATCTATATCTTATATGTCTTTATCTTTATTTTCAATATCCATGCAGCCGATTCGAATTGCACAATATAATCTCCATATTAAAATGTCCGAATTGCTTGATATATTCTCCATATTAAAATGTGTTTGGAGACTAAATTTTATATTTTCTCAAAAAAATTTACTATTTGTTTAGATAGGTACAAAATCATTCTATTTTAGAAATTCAAGACTATCCAGAAATAGTAAATAATTTCCAAAAAAAATATAAAATTTAGTTTTCAAGTACATTTACTATGAAAATTATATTGAACGGTTCTGATTGGTTTGGTTGGATTTTGAAAACAAAAAAAAAATTAAAAACATGAGACACCAATGAGACATGAGATCTGCATAATGCACGTGTTGGGCTTAAGCTTTGTTTTTCAACGAAATGCCAAATCATTAGCATGGCCTTATTTGAGCCCACTAATAATTGGTCTAACACTATTCCTGGGCCATTTGAATTGAACTCATTGTTTTTTTATTTATTTATGGACAGATAAGTACGATGGTCTCATTTGTCACACATGCTTGTACACTAACCCTCATTTAACATTCCGATACATAAAAAAAAAGGCCATTAATTTCTGATCTTGCAAGCTATGGATGGTTTGAGCCAGTGTATTAAAATTCGATATATACAGCCGTATATTCTTATTCAGTTGTAATCTGAATAGAAAATCTGTATTTGATCAAATATGCAGTTTTATATTTTCGGCCGCATATCAAATTACTGCATACTTGTTTGTATGATATCGCATATTACCGCATACTTGTTTATATACATATATGAATTCTCATTTAAATTTTGCATATATAAGTCTGCATAAAAATCCGCATATGCGGCCATATACCGTATATTCAGTATGCGTTGGCCTTCCGCATACCGCATTTTAAAATATTGGTTTGAGCATTGTCCAGGTCAATTATTTATATAACAAAGTTTTCATATATGAAAAGAATGTTATAGATTAAAATAAGTTTTTAAACACCTGATTTGATTGAACATGTCTGACTTTATAAGATAGAGGCGTGCTAATTATATTCACTTATTTTATAATTGACTCATGCATCGTGGACTCATCCATCAATGAAGATGTGTAACGTGTATGTAAAATGCAGAATGTTTTTTTTTTTTTTACTTTATTTTGAATAAGTATGAATTGTGTATAATATTTTTTATTTTCTGCAATTGGTTAAGTATGATTTAATTTTTATGGAGTTAGTCATTTGGAGAACAGAGTAGGTATGATAGACCATCAAACTTACTTTTGGATCCAATAAACTCCAACATTAATTGTCATATCCGTATTAAAATCTGTACATACAAAAATTGAAGCAAATATGTACGGATTTTAAAGCAGAATGCACTTATCTTAATGTGAATCGGACGGTGATTGAGCCTATCGAATCAAAGTAGGTCCGATACTACTCTAAAATCAGTCATTTGACCTCATTTAACTTTACTTTAAATTGCCAATAAAACTGCTAGCTTCTGTCTTTCAAAAGAAAAAGAAACTTTTGTATTGCCAATGAAATTGACCGACTAAATAGTATCTAATTAACTTATCTTTCTCATAAAAAAAATAAAGTTTTAGTATAGTTATTATCAAGATGAGGTCAGTTGAAAGCACCATGTTAACAGCAACAGCATCCCAATTTAAATATCAAATTTCGCGTGTTTTTGTGACCAGTTATCCTTGAATTGGTTTGGCCATGCAACCATGGAACAAATCAACAGAATTATTTGAATGGTTCATAAAATAGATCAACATAATTAATTTGAATGGTTTGTACTAAGAGGGTGAAGAAGATTTTTTTTTTTTTTGTTACAAAGAAAATAGGGCACAACACGGAAAATCGGAGGCGGTCCGATAGATATAGGATCAGATTCGGTCTGAAATCAAATCAGAGTCGTATCCGCATTAAAATCCGCACAAAAATATTAAGATTCGTGCAATCAACCTGCCATATATTGATATATAGTAACATGGTACGTGAATAATTCGCATATAATTCGTTTTTTTGACGTTTTCGAACTGAACACGAATAAAAAATTATTCACGAATAAAATGAGGAAAAAAAATTTAATTTTTTTTGAATTTTTTTTTTGCTTCCTTGTAGTACCGAATCATTCCCAAATTATATTCGAATTATTCCTGAATCATGAATTTTTGACCCCGTCGAACCGAACCTGAAGTATTCATTTGTCACTATGGAGACAATTAATAGATGATGAAAATCAATTTTCTTTTTGTCTCTTATAGCGCACTACCGGGTAGAGTGGAAAAAACGTGTCGTGCCGTGCCGTGACGTGACTAACACGCCGTGACTTTGATCTCGTGCCGTGCCGTGCCGTGATCAAGTTAATTTTTCACATGCCGTGCCGTGCTGTGACTAAAATGTCAAGGGGTGGTCACACCACGTGAGTCACACCGTGCCTAAACGTGCCATGACCATACGTGACTCGCGTGGCCATTTAATCATAATTTAGGTTAGTTTATTCAAGATTCACCATTAAATCAATATCTAATGGTCCTAATTACACGTGACTCGTGTGACTACGTGCCGTGCCAAAGTTTCAAAAGATGAATACGACACGGAACACGCGAGTCACGGCACGTAACTGACACGTGTGCCGTGCTGTTCCGGGTCGTAACCGTGTCGTTCCGTGACGGAGCCAGCTCCACCGTGCCATTTTTCCCGGGTTTTTTCTATTTAATTTGATGGTGACTCTGGTGTTGGTCCATTTGATAACTCACCTACTCTTAAAAAGACACATATTGCCACATCAAATATTCAAATCTTAATATAAATATACTTTATCAATCATGGTGTCTGTGGAGATTAACTCAAATTAAAGTAGCATTTTATAATTTAGTTGTTTTATTTATTTTTCTTTTAGAAGATAGAAATTGAGGGATATAAAGTAATTTAAAAATTCTAACGGCTTCATATTTATTTTAAGTTAAAGTTTTTTTTTAATTTAAAAATTATTATTGACTTTAATGAAACTGACCCTTGCTTCAAGTTCATTTTCAGCTTTTGACTATGTCATTGTACACATAATTATCATTTTTTATCTTTATAATCAAATAATTAACATGTTAAAAAATCCATCACCTTCAGAAATATTAATTAAGCAACAAATTGCACTTTGACAAAACACAAATTACACTTTCAAAAGATCACTAACTCTAAATATTCATAAAATCTGAAAGTTTTAAAATGTATTATTCCATTAGAGGTAATAAAAAATGACAGAAGAACTGTTCTCCACGATTTTGTTTTTATGAAACAATTACAGTCCAAAAGAGCCGGTCAAATTCACAAATTTATTGAAACTAGTGAACCGACTAATCGGTCTTTGCGATTGTTTTTATGACCAGAGGTGGATTTAAGTTTATGGTCAATTAATCTCTATTTTTTTCAAAATTATTTGTATTTATGTATAATTATTTATATGATTTATAGTAAAATGTTATGGTTCTGTAAAATTAATTTTCATTCTTCGCAGAAAATTTTTATATGATTAATTCTTATTTGTATTTGACTCCTATAATTTAAATGTCTGGCTCCACTCCTAATCGATGTTGACGTTACTAATATATATATACACACACACACGGACCACTGTTAGTCATCTTTAACACGATTCAAGGATAACTATGGCTCATGTTAAAGATCACACAAGAATAAGTGGAAAGTTAGGTATAGATATATAGCCTATTTAGGGGGGAAACTCAGAACTATGTCTGGTTGTTGGGGTTGTTCTCCTAGTTAATTAAGCTAGCCACCTAATTAAGAAGCTCACAATAATAAATCCTGCCACGGCTCCATGCTAGAGCAGTTGTATATAATTTTCTCTTGAGGGCTAACCCCACACACACACATATATATAACGCGTTGAGCACTTCAACTCAACTACTGAAACTTCAAAATTGCAAAACATAATGAGGAGGGTTGAAATGCCTTCATTTTTCATGCCTCCACTATGCCTTCCATTTTTAAAAACTTTAATAACTCAAAATTTAAAACTTAAAAGTCAAAATAAAACCGTTAGATATGATCTACATCATTTTATCTATGCACGTGTAAAATTATGACATTTCAATTTTGTTTTGGTTGTCATCAAGAGCTTGTAAAAAATGTACCAATGTGGATAATTTCTAGACATTGATTTTTCAACTTATTGATTCACATAAAAACAAAATCAAAATGTGATAATTTTTTATGATCACATAGATAAAATGATATAGATCATATCCAACGGTTTTATTTTGACTTTTAAGTTTTAACTTTTGAGTTATTAAACCCTCCTCAAACATAATTGGTATAACGAAATGTTATGTACCAACGTTGATATATTAGCCAAACACATATATATAGAATTTTGCTATTGTACTTCATGAAGTAAAACCAATATTTTACTTCACGCTCATATTCCCATTTTCAAAATCCAAAACGTCAATCCGACCGTTCAAGTTGTTCTCCATATTGAAATGTGCTTGGAGACCAAATTTTACATTTTTTGGAATTTTTTTACTATTTATTAAGCCACTTTGAAAATCGTTGATTCATTGGTCTAGAATTTTTTACTATTTTTTACTGTTCACAATGGATCAGCGATTTTCAAAGTGGCTTAATAAATAGTAAAAAAATTCCAAAAAATGTAAAATTTGGTCTCCAAGCACATTTCAATATGGAGAACAACTTGAACGGTTCGGATCGACTATTTGGATTTTGGAAATAGGAGTATGAGCGTGAAGTAAAACTTCGTTTTACTTCGCGAAGTACAATAGCCCTACTATATATATAGAGATGAGCTATTGTGCTTTGCAAAGTAAAGCCATCGTTTTACTTCGGCTTACTTTTTGGATTTTCAAAGTCCAAAACTTCGATCCGACAGTTCAAGTTGATCTACATATTGAAATGTGCTTGCAGACCAAATTTTACATTTTTTGGAATTTTTTTACTATTTATTAAGCCACTTTGAAAATTGCTGATCACATGGTCCATAATTTTGTTGCACTATTTTATAGGACCATGTGATCAACAATTTTTAAAGTGGCTTAATAAATAGTAAAAAAAATCCAAAAAATGTAAAATTTGGTCTGCAAGCACATTTCAATATGTAGATCAACTTGAATGGTCGGATCGACGTTTTGGACTTTGAAAATCCAAAAAGTAAGCCGAAGTAAAACGATGGCTTTACTTTGCAAAGCACAATAGCCCATCTCTCTCTATATATATATATCCTGGACCATGTGATCAGCAATTTTCAAAGTGGCTTAATAAATAGTAAAAAAATTCCAAAAAATGTAAAATTTGGTCTGCAAGCACATTTCAATATGTAGATCAACTTGAACGGTCGGATTGACGTTTTGGACTTTGAAAATCCAAAAAGTAAGCCGAAGTAAAACGATGACTTTACTTTGCAAAGCACAATAGCCCATCTCTCTCTATATATATAGTGAGTGGCTAAGCTCAAAATGTTTGCACCAAGCCCTTGGTGCAAACGAATTGTTTTTGGATTTCCAAAGTTCAAACGGTCGATCCAAACCGTTCAAGTTGTTCTCCATATTGAAATGTGCTTGGAGACCAAATTTTACATTTTTTGGAATTTTTTTACTATTTATTAAGCCACTTTGAAAGTTGCTGATCACACGGTCCAGAATTTTATTGCACTGTTTTTACTGTTCACCCGAATCAGCAACTTTCAAAGTGGCTTAATAAATAGCAAAAAAATTCCAAAAAATGTGAAATTTGGTCTCCAAGCACATTTTAATATGGATTAAATATCTAACGGTTTGGATCGACCGTTTGGACTTTGCAAATAGGAGAACCAAAACGTTTGCACCAAGGGCTTGGTGCAAACGTTTTGAGCTTAGCCAGTCTCTCTCTATATATATATATATATATATATACATATATATATATATACATATATATATATATATATAATTTGGCTAATATGCTACGCGTAGCATAGAGGGCCTCCGTGCTATCGCTCAATATTTGAGTTTTCAAAATCCTAAAGGTCGATCTGAACAGTTCAACATGATCTCCATATGAATATGTACTTGCAAACCAAATTCTAAAAAATATAAAATTTGTTTTGCAAGTACATATTCATATGGAGATCATGTTGAACGGTTCGGATCGACCGTTAGGATTTTGAAAACTCAAATATTAAGCCATAGCACGGAGGTCCTCTATGCTACGCGTAGCACCGTAGCCACTTCCTATATATATATATATATATATTGTGTTTGGATCACCCAAGAATAGAGCTAACCTTGAGTTAGCTCCACTATTCTCAAATCTTAGTGATCCAAACACAAATTAGCAATTTGGTTAGCTCAAAAATAGCTCTATTCTACTAACTCATAGAAATGGTGGGTTAGTGATATTAATAAAATATTTGATTCCTCTCAATTAGAATTAGTTTAAAACTTTAAGTATTAAATTAGTATTAAATAAATATAATATTAGATTAGATTAGTATTAAATAAATATAGTTTAAATATTTAATGTAATATAATATTAATTTAAAATATAATTAGTATTAAATAAATATAATATCAAATTAAATTAATATTAAATAAAATGTTAGATTAAATATCACATTGTAGTCATTTAAATATTAAATGTAGTATAATATTAGTTTAAATATTAGATTAGTATTAAATATAGTATTAGATTAAATATATATAATATTAGTTTAAATATTAAATATAATATAATATTATTTTAAATGTTAAGTGTATTATAATATTAGTTTATTATTAGATTAGTATTAAATACAATATTATATTAGATTCGTATTAAATAAAATATTAGTTTATATATTAAATGTAATATAATATTAATTTAAATATTAAATTAGTATTGAATAAATATAATATCAAATTCTATTAATATTAAATAAAATGTTAGATTAAAAAATATAATATTAATTTAAATTTTATTTAATGTAATATAATATTAGTGGAAATATTAAGTATTGAATGTAATATAATATTAGTTTAAATATTATATTAGTATTAAATAAATATACTATCATATTAGATTAGAATAGTATTAAATAAAATATTATATTAAATATAATATACTATTAGTATAAATATTCAATGTAATATAATATTAATTTAAATATTAGATTAGTATTAAATAATCTATTAGATTAAATATAATATAATATTAGTTTAAATATGAAAGTATTAAATAAAGAGGGATGCTTCGGTGGAAATAAGGACCTATTTGTAAAATGAATATATTTTCATTTTCAAATTTTAAACAGTCGATCCGACCGTTCAACATTATCTCCATATTAAAATGTACTTGGATATCAAATTTTACATTTTTTTGAATTTTTTTACTATTTATTAAGATGGTTACAAAATCGCTGTTTTTCAATGGTCTGAAAACAACGATTCTGTAACCATCTGAATAAATAGTAAATAAATTCAAGAAAATGTAAAATTTGACCTCCAAGTACATTTTAATATGGAGATAATGTTGAACGGTCGGATCGACTGTTTGAATTTTGAAAATAAAAATATGTTCATTTTACAAATAGGTCCTTATGTCCACCGAAGCAAATGCCTTAAATAAAATATTAGGTTGGTATTAAATAAAGATAATATCATATCAGATTAGATTAGATTAGTATTAAATAAAATATTAGATTAGTATTAAAAAATATTAGTTTAAATGTAATATAATATTAGTTTAAATATTGTATTAGTTTAATCATTATTTTATTCATTCCCTTCATCGCTATTTCAAATATACAATCCAAATGATATTTTTACTAATTTGAATAGTTCAAAGTTAGCGCTATTCTCAAACCAATCGGGTTAGCACTATTCTCAACCACTAACACAAAAATCACTATTTTTGCACTAATCCTTGCACGATCCAAACATAACCATAGAGGTTGGCTAAGATCAAAGTGGTATGACCAAGGCATTGGTACTACCAATTCGTTTTTGAAATTTTTAAAGTTTAAATAGTTGATCTGAAGTGCTCAACATGTTCTCCATATTAAAATGTACTTGCAGATCAAATTTTACATTTTTTTTGGAATTTTTTATTATTTTTTATGGATTTTTGAAAACCACTATTTTTCATTTTTTTTTATTATGAAAAACAGTGATTTTCAAAAATCCATAAAAATAGTAAAAAAATTCAAAAAATTGTAAAATTTGGTCTCCAAGCACATTTTAATATGGAGAACACGTTGAGCACTTCAGATCAACTATTTGAACTTTAAAATTACAAAAACTAATTGGTAGCACCAAAGCCTTGGTCATACCACTTTGATCTTAGCCAACCTCTCTATATATAGTGAGTTGATAATATCAAAACATTTATTCCTAGGCATGGAACAAACGCTTTAGATTTTACATTTTCAAAGTCCAGATAGTCGATCCAAACCGTTCAACATTCAATCTATATTAAAATGTGCTTGGAGACTAAATTTTACATTTTTTGAAATTTTGTTTACTAATTATTAAGCCAGTTTTAAAATCATTGTTTTTAATGATCCAAAAAAATTTCACTGTTATTAAAATCAGCGATTTTAAAACTGACTAAATAAATAGTAAAAAAATTCAAAAAATGTAAAATTTGGTCTCCCAGCACATTTTAATATAAAGACCACATCTAATGGTTTGGATCGACTATTTGGACTTTAAAAATCGGAAAACCAATTGGTTGCACCACAGCTCCGGAACAAACGTTTTGATATTAGCCAACCTCTCTCTATATATATCTTTAGGCCAGGTATTTTATTTTTAACTTCTGTTTTGTTCATCTACTACAACAAGTTGTGTTGTTGCATGCACTTAAAATTTCTTAGGAGCTTTGAGTTGAGAGAAAGAAAATGTACAAGGTTTAAATTTTATTTATACGAGGTTCATACATGTAATGTTTTATAATAAACAAATTTGCTCATTTTATTAGATTTTCTTGTTCTTTAATATTGAAATTGTCATCAAGTTTCGCTCCGGAATAAATAATATATATTTTGGAAATAAGTTAAATTTTAACAATGATCATCTCTATAAAAATCTTGTATTCAATTTAATTTTAGATGTAAAGAATTTTTTAAAATCTTAAATATCTATATAATAAAAAACAACACAATTAACTATATATAACTTTTTACTATATAATATATAAGGATAAAAATAAATTCGCATGGATAAACATGATAATACAGTACGTTTATTTAGTAGAGGAATCAAATGAGTTTTTATTTTATTAAAGTTATGTAACTCTTTTATTTTGCATTATAATTTTAAATTCAAACCCCAAGATAAATCATTGAATTTGTTATATGGCATGTTATTTTTTTTTAAAATCGAAGTGCATTTAATACATGGTAAAGAAGAAGAACAAAAAGTAATGTACTGAATAAATTACGACAAGCAATTGACTTTTCAATTTTTGTTGTTGTACCCAATAAAATCTAAATTTTGTAATTTTTCAACATCCATGATAAAAATATAGAATTAGTTTCAACACCCACTTTTATCCAAAAAAACAAACAAACTTGCATTCATATTTATATCCTGAATGGTCATATTCAATTTTTAATTCAATCCGAAATTCCTAATGAACAATTGGAACGGGTCATATTGAACAAGCATGGGGTTGACCTCTTTCTTTTCTAAAAATGCAGCGTGTTTAAAGACCAAATTCAAAATATGATGCTGCCCACCTAAATCACGTGGTGGAGATTTGAAGTTTGTCTCAATCCGTGCGCCATTAGGCGAATTAATAAAACCTAAGGTAACGTAATATTTCAGTTTAGATCTGGACCGTTCGATTAGAATCCGTTCGAATGTTAAAGGGACCATTTGCATTCCACCTGAGACCGGATTGGTCCGAATTCTGATTGGACGGTCTCGATCTAAACAGGAATATTCAGCTACCGCAGAGAAAATGAGGGTACAGAAGCACTAGTTTTTCGTGATCAGTTTTTTTTTCCTTATTTAATTTTCTTAGTTCCCTACTTCCCTGGTTCGCTGAAAACTGTGGGTCCCGCTTTGCATCCTTTCTGTGGCCTGTGGGCCCATCATTTGCTGCTATTCTGTGTTACATAATATAGTCCTGCAATCTAATTCTATCCGTCCAATAAAATATAATTTATTGTATACAATCCATTTAAATCAGACGTTCTTGGAGAACGATCTGGACTGGTTGGGCTCTTTCACCGTCCGATTGACTTTAAGATCCGTGCGATTCGCTTCAATATTCGTGCGCTTCGCTTCAATTGTCGTAATTTTAAATTATTATTTGCTTTCGTTTGCTTCCTAACCTGTTTAGTTTAGTCCTCTCTCGCAACCAATAAAACCCACTCGTCTCTCTCTCTCTTGATAGCGCTTCTTAGTTGGTAGGTGGCGACGCAAGAGAGAAAGATACCAAAGAAGAAATTGACTCTCTCTCATGCTTCCTCTCATGGTTGCATAGAAGGTGAGGCTTCCTCTTCTCCTACCGCAATTAATTCTTAACTTCTTTTTTTTACTTTCTTGCTCAAAATTCAACACTTTTGTTGCTTTCCCGTGCTACCTCAAAAATTTGCTTCCTTTTCTTGTTACAAAACATAAATTTAGTTATTTCGGATAGTTAACCCTTCCATTCCTTTTTCTTCATTGTTTGATTTAGATTTCACTAGTTCTAAGCACACAGTCATGGATCAAAACAAAGCTCTATTGCTAAAAGATGAAAAGGAAGATGAATTGTTCTTTGATTCAATCGAAGATTTTCCAGTTTCATCAAACTCAACCCCAATAGCCCCAACAAATCATTACTTAGACCAGAATTTAGATTCATCCTATCAAATCTGGTTAAATGGGATAGAAAGTGTACAAAAACGCCGCGAGAATTTCTTCAAGTCAATGGGTCTTGACCTGAACCTAAGCCCGAATTTGACCGTTGAACCTGAATTCCTTGAACCCATTTCATTCAATGAGATAATAATAGATGAGAGTTTTGATCAAGACTCATATTCAGTGAGAGCCATGCCAGATGGCGATCACACATCATCGATGATGTCATCATCATCATCGAATCAATCTTCTCTGTCTAGATGGTCTAGTACCAGTACTGACAGAGCTTTTGGTGTGGAATTTGATTTGTTTATAAAGAACATGGATAGTGGTTCTATTTTTGTGATCGATGATGTGGCACAAGACGGCAGTTTGACGAGATTGCGTGAGGTGGGGTCCAATCAGACTGTTACAGGTGGAGAGTTTCATAGTAGTTTTGGATCCTCACAGTTTGTTTTAAATCTCATGCACAAGGAAGAAAATTCAAATTCTTCTAAACATGTTGATAGAAGTGGAAAACACAATTGGTTGAGGCGGCTCGGTATCAAAACTCATGGAAAAGATAAACCTAATAGTACACAATCGGATTCTGTTAAATCAAACCGGATGTCTGAAGCAGGAGTCCAGCGGGTCAAGACCCATACTCGTAAAAAACACTGGAAGGAGCTGTCAGAGGTGCACATGTGTCAGGATTTCAAAGCTCATGATGGTGCGATACTTGCCATGAAATTTAGCCCTGATGGTTTATTCTTAGCAACTGGGGGCGAAGATGGAATTTTGCATGTTTGGTGTGTAATAGAATGCGAGAGAAATAAAGGCTTTGATTGTCATGGGGATGATTCATCAAGTGTATATATGACAATAAATGAAAATTACCAGATTGTCCCTGTGATTCATAATGGTGAGAAGAAGGATAGGCATCATGTGATGTGGCATCATGGCAGTTCAACTTGTGTTGTTATCCCAGAGATGGTTTTTGGGATAGAGGAGGAGCCATTGCAAGAGCTCCGGGGACATGTTGGGGATGTTTTGGATATCTCTTGGTCTAAAACTAAGGTTAGTTGCATTTCTTCTAATCTGTATTTTTGTGGTTTTAAATAACACGAAATACCCAATATTGCAATCTCAATAGATTTGTGACAAATGGTATGGGTCACAATACCAGTTAGGGATAAACTGTTCTAATCTTTCCCTTTTTGAATTTTTTTTTCTCTTAGTTTTTACTATCGGCATCAGCGGATAAAACTGTTCGACTGTGGAAACTTGGATCAGATAGCTGTCTCCAAGTTTTTTCTCACAAAAACTATGGTATGCAATTGATGCTCGCTTGTTTAATATTACAAATTTTAAGAATTTCAGCTATCTTTGCACCCTAGAATTCAAATTCAAATGATATTTTCTGATCATTATGCAGTGACATGTGTTCAGTTTAACCCCTCGAATGAAGATTACTTTATGACCGGTTCAATTGATGGTATAGTTCGTGTTTGGGACATCTCTTCGAAACGTGTTGTAACCTGGATCGAAACCAAAGAAGTTTTAACTGTGATATGTTTTCACCCAGATGGACAGGTAACTATAATTTAACTTGTAATTTTTTAGTAGTTTTTACCCAGAAAAAATTGTAAACAAGGTTTTCAATTGTTTTTAATTAGAGCTTTCGTTCTCATTTACTGTTTTTTTTTTATCAGAAAGTGGTGGTGGGTACAATGACAGGACAATGCCAGCTGTATGATGTATCAGGTACTAGTGTGATATTTTCATAATTTATTGCATAGTGGATTTATGTATTTTTATCTTGTTATCTATCTGTACTATGAATCAATATTTTCGTTTTCAAATTTCAAACAGTCGATCTAACCCGTTTAACATGATCTTCATATGAAAATGTACTTGGAGATCAAATTTTACATTTTGTAGAATCTTTTTACTATTTTTTAAAATAAGTAGAAAACCACCTAACTTAAAAATTCTGGACCATCCAAAAGTAGTAACTTTCAACCTATAAAAAAAATAGTAAAATAATTCTAAAAAAAAAGTGAAATCCGGTCTTCAGCTACATTTTCATACGTAGGTCATATTGAGCGGTTTTGATCGATTGTTTGTTTTTCATACGTAATGTACTTACTGTTTTTCATTGCTAAATTTATAAACTTGAGTCTGACTCTTCTTATCTTTTTTTTTTTTAATTTCCTAATTAATTTTTCTTGTTGTTCAGATAATCAGCTGGAACTTAAGTCTGAGATTTCACTTCAGGGTAAAAAGAAGTCTCCTCATAAGAGAATTACAAATCTTGAGGTACCTTTTTTACTTTTCAAAATATCCCTTTTATTTAGCCAAATGTTTAAGATTTTCTTAGGCTTCTAAAAATTAGGCTGTTTAGTTAACACTGATGGTAACTTTACAGTTTTGCCCTCATGATTCTACAAAACTAATGGTGGCATCTGCTGACTCGATAATTAGAATATTGGAGGGCTCTGAAGTAAAACTCAAATACAAAGGTTTTCTTTTTATATCAACTTATAAAACATTTGTACTTCTGCAACCAATCATTCAATACTTCTTGTTGGTTTAGACAATTATATATATAATAACACCCAAACTCAAATGATTATCGCTAGATAGTACCTTTCCATTTCAGTTGTTCCTTTTTGGGGTATCATTACTATTGAATGTTGATATATTTATAAATGTGCATTTCTAGGGTTAAAACACCATGGAAACCATGTATCTGCATCGTTCACTCGGGAAGGAAATCATATAATATCTTGCAGCGACAACTCCATTCACTTGTTAAACTCAGCATCTCAAGTTACAAGCAACTTGCACCTTGGAAAGGACATAAAGTCTTCAGAGCATTTCATATCTGACCATACTTCCCTTGCTGTACCTTGGAATGGGGCCCATGCAACAGACCTCCAGCTTCTCATTTCCATGCAAGATGACTCGCATGGTACCAATGGAAACGCCACGTGGCCAGAGGAGAAACTTTCACCTGGCACACCTAGTCATCTCTCATTGTCTAAATCTCAGTTAAAGTTTCTGAAAGTTGCTTGTCAAAATGGCACTGACATGTGGGGCCGGGTGGTGGTTACAGCAGGATGGGATGGCAGGATCAAGTCATACCAGAATTTCGGGTTGCCGATCCAAGCATGAGTTCTGATTTTGATTTATTTTCTTTCTTCCTTCTGTTTTTGTGGAAGTAGTCTTGAGTTCAGTAAATATAAACGAAAAGTATAAAAGAAAACGAGATTGAGATCTCAAGTGTGCAGAGAGGATGTCCTCATAGATAGGGTTATTTATTCATTTATTAGGCTTTTTAAGCCAAGTTGGTAAATTTGTCTAGCAATGTATAGAACATATTTGTTGCTTATGCTATTTAGGCACTAAATGAGTGCTATTGGCTATTGCTCAATTTTATTTCACTCTATTGACATTTGGTTGTGATACTTGTATATATGAGGCTATGGTACTATGCATAGCGTGGATTGATCCGTACTATGGATTAATATTTTATTTTTAAAATTCAAATAGTCAATCTGAACCGTTCAACATAATCTTCATATGATTTACATTTTTCTAATATTTTTACTATTTTTTTAGATAGGCAGAGAATCACTCTACCTATCTAAAAAGTAGTACAAAGATTCTAAAATTTATAAAATTACATTTACAAGTACTTTTTCATATGAAATGAAGATCATATTGAGCAATTCGTATTGACTATTTAGACTTTAAAAATAAAAATATGGATTGTGTTTTACAAAGTACTAGAGCCTTGCTCTACATTTTTTTTTTCATCCCTGTAACAAGTGCTTCTCTGTCCCTCTATATTTTTTTCTTTTTCGGAGTGCACCTCTTCTTGGGTTAGGTGACCTAGTACCTACTTGTAACTTCTATATAGTTAACTAGTCAGAAACGTGCCAGTACAGAACCAAGCTGTTATAGTTTCAATAAAGTCCAAATACAACTACTTATATATCATGTTTTAGAGATAGGATCCCTTAAATTGGGATATCTGTTAACATTATCAAATAAACCAGTAGAACAAATGAATTAAATATCACCATATCCTCTTTAATAACCCACAAAATGTTCATAACAGATAATTCAGGCCACTTATATCAAACTGAGAATTTTTTTTACGAAGGACACCCCTACCAGTGCATCTTTCTTCTGAGTAAGTTTCATTATTTAGCATCACTATGACACCAAGAGTTGTAAACGACAACTATTCCACAGCCTTTCAAGCCCCTGGGACGCCTTCACTATCACCAGGGACAGTTGTCAGAGGCAGGGCCATGATCTGTAGAGGTAGCCCAAGTTGGAACTTAAAACCTAAGCACACCACTAGGCCGGCTCAATATCACGCCATTAAGGCATAACTGACATTCAGTTTGATTATTGTCAATGTAATTAAAACCAGTTAAAAGGAAAAGAATTCCAGAAATTATAAATCAGAAACCAATTTACAAAAGAAAAATAAAAGAACAAAAAAAAGACTGACTAAAATCAAGTGAAAGCCCAGTCCCCACCAGTTAGTAGAAAGTTACTGCACAAATGCAAATCAACAAAACTTTAAAGGGTCCAAACACAGATCCATTTCAATTTCTCTGATAAGACTTGCGAATTGGAACTTTTTTGTTGAACTTACAAAGATAATAGAATACATGATAAGGAAAAAGAAAAGCATGAAGGTTTGACATCATAGAAAGCCAAAACTACGTTTAATTACACAAAATGATAAAGCAAAACAAATTGCTCTTCAGAAAGAAATTACTTAACTACTCATATCAAACTCACTGGAAAAGTATAAATAGAGGCAGTCTCTGCCAAAGTTGTCCCCTCAACACCTGAGGCAGTCTCTGCCAGGGCCTTAAATAAAAAAAAAAGACAAAGTTGTCCCCTACAATACTAATTGGCTAGTTTTGGAAGAAAAGGATACGCATAGCCTTTTGTAAACTTCCTAGTTTTTCAGTTTCGGATATTCTTACTGTGATGCATATTTAAGTTTTGAAAGACCTGTATATATGAATCTATTCAAATATCTTATTATCAGATTTCTAATTCAACTCCTATTGAGTCAGAAATATTTCTAATTCAATTCCTATTGAATCAGAATTCAGACTCATTCACACGGGTATTGATCGGATTATTACATTATGAATTCCCAATGAAAGTCATGCTTAAAACTCAAATACAACATCTTATTAGAACTTGAACGAATGGACAACAACAACATCACAACTATACAATTGTACAACAATATAACAGATAGAGAGTTAAATTATATTCTGTTAAATAAATAAAAGATGTGTCGTTTTTCGTTATGAAATATCAAGAGGCATTGATACCTCAATTCCTAAAGAAGATAAGTCTTTCTTGAGCAACTCAGCATTTTGGAAATGCAAGCCAATCATTCCTATATTTATTGCTGCCTCTATATTCACCATCCTGCATGAAGAATATTAAAATTTTAAACATAAACAAGATATAGGCTGTAGTACAAACATGTAATTGCAAAGTAATTTATTCAAGATTAGTTCATTTCAGTAAGGTCAAATTACTTTCATTCACAAGAATAAATCAATGAGTACAACAAATGAGCTAGGCAGGTAAATATAGGTACAAAAGAAAATAGCAACAAAAAGATAGATATATAAGAAAGAGTAGGGTTATAATGCACCATTGGTTTTGTGCCCCAACCATACCTCACATCTCTATCTCCATTCTCAAAGTTCAAATAGTCGATCCGAACCGCTCAACATGATATCCATATTAAAATGTGCTGGAGACCAGATTTTATATTTTTTGGAAACTTTTTACTATTTTTTTAGATAGGTACAAAATCACTGTTTTTGGATGGTTGAGAAGAAGTGATTTTGTACCTATCTAAAAAATTAGTAAAAAATTTCCAAAAATATAAAATCTGGTCTCTAAGCACATTTAGTATGGAGATCATGTTGAGCAGTTCAGATCGACTGTTTGAACTTTGAGAATGGAGATAGAGATGTGGGGTATGGTTGGGGCACAAAACCAACGGTGCATTTTAACCCTACTCTATAAGAAAACAGCAGTAGCAAAATAAGAAACCTGTCATCAATAAAAACACAGTTTGATGGCTCAACTCCAAGATGGTTAACCACCTCCTTATACGAATCTGGAGACGGTTTTCTCTTACCTACACATTCACACAAACACACAATTAAACTTTATGGTACTGTGTTACTATCACATCCACAATTATAGAGAAAGAAAATTTACCAATGGTGCAAGAACAAAATGACCAAGACAAGAAGTTTGATAGGTTTAGCTTCTCTTCAATCAATTTGTACCTAAATGAATACATATATTAGATGAGTAAACATCAAACTTCGTGATAGTCTTGTAGAGTTAAAAAACAAAGAGTATTTAGAAACTAACCACTAACCAGACAGGATAGTTCGTGAAGGCATGAATTTCGTAATTGTTTTGTTTCAACCCATGTAGCACCTCTTCAATACCTTCCATGTAAGAATAAGCTCCTACCATGCATTCTTTTAGACCTATTGTATGTTAAAAAAATGTTTGTTAAATTCAAACCATATATATACAACTTTAGGCTTAGAAATTACTAATTGACCCTTCACCATTTTCTAATTTTCATTAGAACTTACGACGCTTCATATTTAATCAACATACGGTATTTAGGGGATAGAAAACTGCAAAAAAAAAAAAAAAGGACAGAGAACAAGAGCCTAATCCCTAAAACAGTAAAAGAATAAGAACAGTCCGCTGATTCTCCCCTGGTTCATCATGTATGATCATAAATTATTGCAATATTTGTTTATTTTAGGTTTACCTTCCAAATCAAAAGATCTTCCATCTTTGAAAAACTTTTTAGCCAACTCATTCTGAATATAGAAGAGATTCCAAGTAAGAGTTAGTAGGGGATCACTTAATGCTTAATTGCACAGTTGTTGTCAATATAGATAAATTGGATTGAATTTAAACTTACATGAGTCAGAATTGCAGAGTAATTAAGGACAAAATTGTTCCAAGGGGAGCCATGATGTCTTAACTAGGTTTGTTGAAGCTTAACAGCAATAAATCTTGGCCTTAGTTGAAATTTTTACAGAATATGTCTGGTACAGTGCTGTTCAGGCCTACTGGTATCTACCAATCAGATTTGACAGCAAGCTAAAAATAATACAATTTCTATCTTAATACCTCATCAATACGTCCTTCCTCAAATTCAACCCATGCAGTTGGATGTTTGGTTTCTAGCAGTTCCTTCATGGACATTCTGCCAAACCGTATATAGAAAAACAAAATCTGAAAGCTCAATATTTTGTTCAAGTAGAAAGATTAATGCAAAATTAAATTTCCAATTAACAGAGAGTAGACTAAATTGAACAAGGAAACGAACTGGAAGAAAGCGGGGATGTGGTGGTAGAATGGGTCCCGCACGATCGTGTCCATCACATCAAAGAGGAGAACTGGAAGCCTCCTTTGCTGAGACTGGGAGAGATGGCTGTCGGAACTGGAGGCGGCCATTGCGACGCTAGGTCTCCGGGTGCGCTTGCAGAGAGGCAAGGAGAAAGGCACTGGCCGAATCAGAAAAACCATTTACTTGAGGAAGAAATTTAGAAAAGAAGAAAGGTTCAAGAAACTAAGTACTGTGGAAAAAGGGACCCACTTGTCAGAGGATAATGTCACATAAATCAACGATAAAGCACCAATCATCAAAAACAGATCGAACGGTGAAAAATTAGGGCGTTATATATAGATAGATTTGATGCGTTGTGCCGTCAATATTTATAAGAGTATCTATCCACCAACTCAAATGAATTTTTAAATAACTATTAACCACCTTTTAAAAATTAAAATCTCTAAAATTTTTAACTCTTACATTCTTAAAATTTATTTTAAATTTTTTATTAAACTACATCAACAACAAATTAAAAAGAGAAATAATTTGAGTCAATTATTTGATCAGTATAGAGTTTATAAACAGTTTCTTAATAAGAAACTTTATTGCATAGTTTCTAAATAAAAAACTCTTACACATCTTTGAAACTGAATTAGAAATTGCGCTCCACCTCGTCAGATTAAAAGGGCCCCATGCGCTCCACCTCGGATCGGATTGGCCTGATTCGAATCGGACAGTCCGGATCTAAACTAAAAAATTGAGTTACTTTAGGAGATCCGGACCCATTTTATTTAGAATGCACATATATATGCATTTTTTCAGCAGCTAGTTGATTTTTTAAATATGTTATACCAGTAAATACTTGACAAATTACTTCTAACATTAATTTGTATTTTTTTTTTTAACATTTTATCTCTGAAAATGTGATTGCATGGTCATTTATAATTCTTGCACAAATTGTATTGAAGAGAATTTCGATCTGCTAATCAAAGTCATCTCTTTCCTTGTGTACTAACTGTATAATAGTTAGTAAATATTTTGAAATTTCAGATTTTATTTTTTCCATATATGTCTTGTATGAGGATGTTGAAAACATTATATATGGAAAATGATAGTATTATATTTATGATATTGTATGTATTTTATTATTAGGCTATATGTATGTTTAATGACATATTTATAAATATTTTTATTTTAAATCATATTTGAATTAATTGTATAAATTATATTAAAAATAACCATTATTAATATTAAACTCAATTTGTTTATAAACGTAAGAAGGTCATTTGGCCAACAAATTTGACCAATCTAAAATTTGCAACAAATTTACAAAACTACATGCATGAATATTTTTGTTTTGAGAGTAAAAAAATATTTTTGTTAGTTATATCATATTACTCCTAATTAACACTCTCTCTTGTATTGCCATTTATACTTTTGTCCTTCTTAAAGTTGTCAACATATGTACCAAAAATAGTTTGCTGGCTCATTTTTTTTCCCTATATATGAATCACTCTTTACAATTATAATTTTGGGTGTTTTTTATCACATACCTATTTAGAATATAAGGGATCCATTTTAAGATTTGTGCTTCCAAAATAAGGATACTAATGAATCATATATATACTTACTATTTTCATGCTGATATTAGAAATAAAAAGAGTTAATGATCAAATATGGAAAAAAATAAATGAAAGGAGTATTAATTAAGGGTAATCTTAAAATAACCAAGGAAACATTTCTATTCATCTCAAAATTGGAAAATTTACTCCCAAAATAGTTGCTCCTTTTTAAGAGTTCAAAATAATAAAAGTTCAAGCCGCCTCAAAATTGTGTATATAAGCCATTGATTCCAGCCATAATCACTTACATCTCATCTCTCTGTTTCTCTCTGAACTTCTATCAAACCTTAGTTGTTAATCATGGTTGCAAGTGTCCCGTTACCGATTGACGAAGTATTACCAGACGATGCTATTATTGAAATACTAACCCATTTACATCCCGACGATCTCTCAGTTTGTCTCGAGATCAACCGTAAGTTCAACAAACTAGTGACTGATCCATATGTCAAATCACGCCAATCGAAGACTCTAAGCGGGTACTTGATTCACAATGGTTGCAATTATTCTTTCTTGCCGGATCGATTTGCTATGAAATGCACAGAAGTCGAAAACTTCAAGAATTTAGAGATTTTAGCAAGAAAAAAATACACAATTGTCGAGGCTGTATCTCAATGTCGCGGCCTTATTTGCTGTGTTCGTGGCGAGTACCTCAACAAACGATATTATGTATGCAAGCCAGCTACGGGACAGTGCCGGACCATACCTAATCCAAAGCTCAGGTATGCACATTTTGATTTTAATTGTGTATATCATATTTGTTACAATAATAAATTAGTGCATTTTTCTATTTTGACCGAAATTCTCCAAGAAATCATCTAATTTTTATGCTTAGAAACTTTTTCAAAAATATGCATACGCATGCATATGTACATGTAACATTTTGAATATTGCTCTTAACATGATAACAAATCGATAATATTCTTAATTTGAATGGTATAGATTGAAAATATATTAGACTGGAAACAATATTTTATTTCAAAAGGTAGTAAGTAATTCATCTATAAAATATGAGTATTTAGACCTTGAATACTATATATGGATTGTTAATTTCAGTGGAAGTTATACATATTAGTATGTAACTCTTTCACTACTTTTATTTGCTTGCAACTTTTTATACTATTCAAGTGCATAATCTGAGTAATTACTGTTTAACAGATTTGATACAGCAGCTACTGCAATAGTTGCCAGTTTATCAGGGCAGGAATTCAAAATTGTCCGATTCTCGTTACCAAGTGGCAGGCCCTTGTACCTTCGCTGTGAGGTATTCGACTCACGAGTTTGGAAATGGCACAGGTGCAAAGATATAAACCAAGACATCCGCTTTCCAGGCGACGGGCGTCATGATGGGGCGGTTTTTGCGCACAGGTCCATCCATTGGCTCACGCCACAGGGAATCTTTGCATTCAACATGCATAAAGAGTCATTGAAGCAGATTGTCCTTCCTGTTGAATTTGCAGATTTCAAAAGCAAACACCAAGCGAAGATCACACTACGGGATGCAAAATTATCACTCGTGTGTGTCAATGATGATGATGCTGAAGTGGTGGTTTGGAGGATGAACAACTACTTCAAGGAGGAATGGGGGCCACGACAAGTAGTCAGTTTTAAAATGTCGGAAATACACGACGATAATTGGTTGCCCTTATTTATGGATCTAATTTACTCCTCCAGTTCTGGTCGCAATTGCTTGTCTAATAATCAATAATATGGTTTCATTCATGAGTAGAACTAAGGTGTTTTTAAGCTCACCAAGTCTCTTTGTCAGCTTAACTCAATAACCTATCGGATTGACTTCAAACGATACATTCAAACCATTGAAACCGTTCTACTTCACGAGTGATGCATTTACATGTCAAATTTATAATTTTTTGAACTAATTTAATATAAAGTCAAGCGGTAAAAAAATGTTGAAAAATGAACGCATTAAAATTAACTTATAAATCATCTTTTTTTGACCGCTTGACTTAATACTAAATTAGTTCGAAAAATTATAAATTTGACATGTAAATGCATCACTCGTGAAGTAGAACAGTTTCAACGGTTTGGATGTATCGTTTGAAGTCAATCCGATAAGTTATTGAGTTAAGCTCACAAAGAAGCTTGGTGAGCTTAAAAACACCTTAGTTCTACTCTTCATTCTATATATTATGAATTAAGGCTCCATCTTTCTGTTTTATTTTGGTGCATGGTTATATTTGACTCCTTTGATCTTTTCTTCCTTGTAATTACTGCAGGGATGGAGTTTGGAAGGTTAAATTGGATGCACTAGATGCAAATGAATCTTTCTTTGGAGGAGATGTCTTTAAATTTGAATCTGACTCAACTCCTTGCAAGGCTTTGCAGCAATTTGCCTGAGAACTCGAGAGAGATTATTTAGAGATTGCAAAAATATTCACTTGCCTAATTTTAGTAGTCTACAGAACATCTGTTCACTTTTGTATTCTATTTATTTATTTTAAGATGTTGACATAATTAATCTTTTAATTATAATGGTTCAATGCTTCTGTGCAAAGTTTTGCTTGCATTTGTTTTATAAGTTGCTTGGATTTTATCTTCCCATGTTCAATTTTGTGATATGTCTACTTTTATAAAGCATGAGTGCACTTGTGAAAATTATTCCACAACTAAGCATAAATATCTTTTATCGGTTTGATCGCTTCGGATTTGGAGATTTTTCAGATCACAGATCATTTGTGTTAGATAATTTCATATTCGGATACTTAATATTTATGATTTATTTTGGTTTGGATATTTTTTAATTCAATTGTGTTCAGATAATTTTACATTCGGATACTTAATATTTATGATTTATTTTGGTTCGGATATTTTTTAATTCAATTGGTTATGAATTCGAATCAATTGTGTTCAGATAATTTTACATTCGGATACTTAATATTTATGATTTATTTGGTTCGGATATTTTTTAATTCAATTGGTTATGAATTCGAATCAATTGTGTTCAGGTAATTTTACATTCAGATACTTATTTATGATTTATTTTGGTTTGGATATTTTTGAATTCAATTGGTTATGAATTCGAATCAATTGTGTTCAGATAATTTAATATTTGGATACTTAATATTTATGATTTATTTTGGTTCAGATATTTTTGAATTCAATTGGTTATGAATTCGAATCAATTGTGTTCAGATAATTTTATATTTGGATACTTAATATTTATGGATTTATTTTGGTTCGGATATTTTTCAATTCAGTTGGTTATGAATTCGAATTAATTGTGTTCAGATAATTTTATATTCGGATACTTAATATTTATGATTTATTTTGGTTCGGATATTTTTGAATTCAATTGGTTATAAATTTGAATCAATTGTGTTCAGATAATTTAATATTTGGATACTTAATATTTATGATTTATTTGAAATATTTGTTAGATTACTTCTTTTGATGTATAATTAGCATAATTATACTAAATACGCTTAGGGGCGGATCCAGGATTTTCGTCAGGGGGGGCAAAAAAATATCGAATAGGGTTTAAATACCTAATCGGATTTAAATCCATTAACCAATTGGTTACTCGATAAAAAATAATGTTTTAACTTATACTTTCCAATATTTTGACTTGTAATTTCTGATGCTCTAACTTATAATTCTAATTACCAATCAAAATTCAACAAATTTATTTCAATTTTAACCTTAAATTTAACCTGAATTACAAATCAAACGTCCAGAGGGGGCAAAAAAATTCGGGGGGGGGGCAAAGTCGGTCGAGACTGATAAATTTTCACTAAAACTCAAAATCCAGGGGGGCAGCTGCCCCCCCTGGAACACTCTGGGTCCACCCCTGAATACGCTAAATTACTTGAAATTATGTTAAATTACGCTAAAATACGGTAAATTATGTTAGTTATATAGCTAATTTACACGAAATTATGCTAAATTACGCTAAATTACGCTAAAATACACTAAATTACACAAAATTATGCTAAATTACGCTAATTATACTGAAATACGCTAAATTATGCTAAATTACGCTAAATTATATTAAATTACGCTAAATATACTGATAAATACGCTGAATTACGCTTAATTATGCCGATTTTGTGTCATCTTTCATAAACCATAAAAAAAATAAAAAATTTCAAAAATCGGAAAAACTGGTATTCTACAAGTTCATTATATAACCAATTTACTACGCTACTTAGATCGAAAAATAGAAATGAAAATCTTAATCGGAAACTTCAATTCAAGTTTTGAGGCTCTTCCCTTTATTTTTTGGTAATTTTGAATTTCGAGAAATGGCAAAGCAGTCACCAATGCATGTTTATCCTCCTGAATTTCGAAAAAAAAAAACCTCCTGACCAGCCAAAAAATGGCTAGTCCGAATTTTTAATCCAACCGGCCAAAAAATGACCGGTTTGGGCATTTTTAAAAATATCCAGCTAAGCTGGGTATAATTAATATTTCGTAATTAATTTTGGATATTAATAAAAATGTCGGGGAGGAAGGGGAGAGGTAGGGGTAAGCTAGGGTCACAAGAGTATTTTTTGAAGAGGGAATTTCATATATATCCCTCAAAAGTTTCAATATTACATATTTATCCTCCAAAATTAATAATTACATTTTATCCTTGAAAATTGTAAAAGCTCACATATTTGTTCAATCCGTCATATTTAATATTAACTTTCTAATTATTCTCATTTTACCCCTCTTCTAAAATTGCAACAGACAAATACGGCAATTACTAGTGTTCATATCCATTGGTACCAGTATAGAATACATGAAGATGAAGGAACTTGAATCTCTAATTTTGTTGTTATTGAGATCCCAGAATATTACTCTAAGGGCCGCCCACAATTTAAGATAAAAAATTATACTGGTACATTGGTACCGCTGATAAGTATGGTGGTACCGCTTACTGGTACAATGAAGCCTTGCATTCTTCTGTTTTTGTTTTTCCTTTTTACATTTCATTTCAAATGAAAGTCTACGTTATTAGTTCTTTATGATTACATTAGTATAGATTTTGATTTCTGCATTGTATTTTCTGTTTTTTTTTTCCTTCTTTTATTTTGTTTTGCATATTGTAATTTTGACACAACTTGTGTCCATTATAAATGAAATCTAAGGGCTAGATCCTTACTCCCAAAGCGCCTAATCAGGTACACTTCCAAATAAAATTTTAAGTTACACAAAATTAACACAAAATTTAAGTTTCAGAACTTACTCAATAGCGGGCGACTCGGCCATGTTCTCCTATCTAGGTTTCGAGGAATCGCTGGCAACCAAGTCTAGAGAGAGGGGTGATTCAACATCCGATGCCATATCGAAGAGGGGCGAGACGAAGACGGAAAATGAAGGCAGCGAGGGGTGAGAGAAATCTGTGAGAGGAGAAGCGATGAGGAAAGGCGGAGAGAAATGTCTGATTTAGCCTGTTTGGAAAGAAGAGGCGGGAGGTTGTGATTTAGCGTGTTTGGAGAGAAGAAGTGGGAGGTTTGGCGCTCCTAGAATTCAACAGATTAAAGAGAGAGGAAGGAAGGGTATAGTGATCAACATATTATTAATTAATATTGTAAAATAAATTTTAAAGTTTTAAAAGTATTATTTAATTATTTTTGGAGATATTTGATATATTATAGAGTCAGATTGGACAAATATGTGAGTTTCTACAATTTTTAAAGATAAATATGTAATTACTGATTTTAGAGAGAGAAATATATAATATTGAAACTTTGAGGGATATACATGAAATTCCCCGTTCGGACGCTCCTATAAGTGTAATACTCTAATGATAGACCAGCTGCCATTAAACTTAACGATTGGCGTATGAAAAGCCCGCGTCATCAGGAATCCATATCCTCTGAGGTAACAGAATACTTCTGCTTAGATCACAGTGGTCCGATCTGAATCCGAGCCAATCCGGTCCGAGATGGAACGCAGGTGATGCTTTAATAGTCGTGCAGATTCTGATTGGACGGTTCAGATCCAAGCATAAATATTCTGTTACCTTAGGGGATATGAATTCCGTCATCAGGGGAAAATCAGAATGCAGAGAAAGAGCGAGAGGGAGAGAGAGAGAGAGAAATAGCAACAAGTGAAAGAACGATGGCAGGGTGTGTCTCACCTCCATGGAAAGCTCTGTTGCTTAAAGCTCTCGACTCAAACTCTCACCTAAAGCATTCTTCCTTCTTTCAGCTTGTAAAGAAACCCCTTTCTCTTCCCATCTCTTCCTTTTCAGTCAATCTCTGCTTTTATTTACCCATGAAGTGCTTTTATATCTCAGGCCACGGTCGGTACCAGCGGGAGGCCATCCAATCGTACCGTTGTTTTCAGGTTTTGCTCAAATTTCACTTTGTTTTTCCATTGAAGGTATCAGTCTCTCTAATTTATGAAATTGAAGAGGAGACTGAAGGAATTTAGGGTTGAGATGGATAAAAGTTTCAAGTATCAAGTTGAAATTTCATGATTGATTGCTTTAGATACTGATGATGAATTTTATAGAGGTTTTGAAGAAGGATCTGATAAGATTCAGATCAACACAGATACGAGAAGTAACAAGATTGAAGAGATCAAGCATTTTCCTTTTTCTGAGGTATCCCTCGGCTTAATATAAACTTGTTTGTAATATTAAATTCTGACTCTCAATCTGAGGATATTGAGATTTGGGTGAATTTGTTGACATATCTATTTTTTATGTTTTAATTACCATTATTCATGGCTGTGCATTGAAAAGTTACTAAATTGAACTTTGAAGAACCTATGGGTTAATTTTTTTGTTTTTCAGATTTGTTGGTACTTCAGTGATTCATGGGAACAATTTCGAATTAACGGGAAGATTGATATTATCGACTCTTCAAATCCAGACCCAGCAAAACTTCAGGTTTCATTCGTGCTGTTCTTGAACATTTCTTATCTAATAAAAAAGTAAAAAAATCTAAATATAAAATAAATTGTTGCTTTTATTCAAGCAAAGAGAGACGGCATGGTTTGCTAGTTCAACAAAGTCTAGAATGCAATATTTGGGGCCAAGTCCAGGTTTTCCAGTTATAAGTGAAGAGACAATGAAGGAGACACGTCTAGAACCTTATGTGGGGCCCGTTGCGGCCTTCTGTCTCTTGGTTCTAGATCCAGATCAGGTTGTTTTCTGTTTTACCTTTTTCTTTTACAGAATTTTCTGTTTTTAATTTATTACAATAGTTCCAAATTCAGTGTACTGTACATTTTTTTTTTTTTTTGCATTTTTGTACAAGCACAGGTTGATTACTTGAACTTGAAGAGCAATGAGAGGATGGTTTTCACATCCAGTCTCACTGGTGACGGGTCAAAAATTTGGAATTTTGAGAAAATTAATCCGTAACCATGAAATCACAATGTCATTATAGTTCATGGAGAGCAGCTGAGGTAAATAAAAATTGTCCTTTTTTTCATTTGTTTTTTCTTTCTTATTGCATTTGGTGTAAAACCAGAATAGTATCTAGTTTGAATTAAGTGGAATTGGTATTTCTTGTAGTCGATGTCTTGTATATTTTCTGACATTTATAAATTCTCTCTCTCTTTCCATTCATACTGGTAATGATACTTGAACAAAGCAACAGTAATATTACTTTTACATAGTGATTACCAACACTCAATTGCCGCTACACCTTATTGCATATAGGTAATATACAATTATAAAGTAAACAGACATGAAAGTTCCGTTGAAAAGTGCAAAATGAAATAACAAGGTTATGGAATATAAGAATAAAAAAATAAAAAAAATAGGCAAACTCCATCCCTTGCATAGTATTGAATGCCATAGAATAGCTTAGCACCTTGGCAAATCTGCTGGTGGATGGGGCAGAGTCTCAAAGGGCCCCACACCATTCTTCACAATAAATGCCATAGCAAGGCCCCACGACATGTGTACCTCAAGATGGCAATGCATGAACCATACTCCTGCAAAAATAAATAAACAGAATATTATAGAATAATCAGGATTAAACTTGTACTCTAATTGTTGTTAGTAAGGCCATGTTTGGTTGTGGAGTAAGAGGTGGATTAACTCTCTTACTCCACACTTAATCCACCAAACATGGAGTAAAATTGATGGAGTAAGTTGGAGTAAGATTTAAATTAATCTGGAGTAAGTTACTCCACCTCTTCAGATGGATTAGCTTACTCCACGTCATGGGGCCCACTGTCATACACTAGTTCTATTTTTTTATTTTCTCTCTCTTCATTAGACAACAGACAACGATATTTCTAGAGTAACTTAATCCGTTGCTTAAGTTGCATGACCCAACCAAACATGATTAACTTACTCCACCTTAACTTGGAGTAAGCAATTTAATCCGGATTAAAGTTACTCCACAACCAAACATGACCAATAAGACTAAATATTATGCATGTTTCAAGAAATTACCCGGATTATCAGCAATAAATCTAATGGCAGCCCATCCTCCAACTGGTACACCAATTGTATTAATGTACGGTGGATCAACTAAGTTGAGTTGTGCCGTGGCAGGATTATAGTTACCAGAACCAGATCCAACCAGGTGGAAACTAAATCCATGCAAATGTATCGGGTGGTTCTCTGTCGTGACCGTACCAGTATCTTGAAGTATAAGTTGTACCTTGCTACCATATTCCAATACATGAACCTTGGTACCAATCAGTGATTGCGTGTTGTTTGGTATGTTATTAGGCGCCCCATTGACGAAATCGTAGATCTTTAGTGGCACCCCGGGAAAATCAGTGGTATACAACCCATTTATCATGTTATAGTATGCTTGTAGAAGTGAAATAGTGGGTTTCACAAAGCTAACATTATTCATTGAGGCTGCGAAAATGCCCCCATTAGGTCCTTGGCATGTGCTGTTGGGGTTTTTTCGGTTGCACTTTTGAACATTCAGTTCAATTGTAACGAACAAATTAGTGTCGATCTCCAGGGGTAGATTGGTCACATTTAAACTACGCAAGCCATTTAAATTAGAAGAAATGATTAGATTGTTGTTGAATTGTGGGAGAAAGGCCTTTTGGGTCAAGGAATTGATTGAGGCACCTGAGTAATGGAAATAACCAATAGAAGAGATATTTTGGAAGGGGACGTTTTGGGCCGACATGTATGGGCCCAAGGCCATTTCGTACTTTGCTATGGGCTGGTCGGCCTTGACAAGAACATTGTAGGTCTGGCCAGGGCCCAGCATTATGTGGTCCACAATTTGGGCCTTGGTGTACTCAGCATCTCCCTCTACAATTGTCATTTTGTGGTTAGAAATTGAGAAGAATAGCTCCATGTTTAGTGCTGCATTTATGAGGCGGAGGAGGTATGTCTTCCCTGGTACCACATTGATTTGGTAGAAATCTGCAAATTAAGTCAAATAATTAGGTAAATTTTGTTGATTTTTCTTCTGGAATTTAAGTTATTATTTCAAATATGTTACACACAGTGAACATTTTTTTTAGTATGTGAAACTTGTCAAACTGAAACTGTAAAAGCCAATTGTTAAACCCGTACCAGTTGGGTGTCAAACTGTTAATGGCACCTCAATTTAATTATGCATTTTTTTTGGATTAGGATATCTTTTGCAACGCCTTATCTTGACAACCTTGAAACTACTATCTCAAATCATGTCAAACAAAATTTAAAAAAGAAAAGAAAAAAAAAAACATATACATGTTGTTTACATTATAGATTGGTTCCATATCATTTTTCATGCAACTGTAAATCATTTAACTGCAGTTAAATATGGACCATTGCAAATTTCATATCATTTAATAAACGGTGACATTTGCATCAAATTTCATCATTTGTCATGCATATGATGTGTATAAAATATATATCACATTATACTTGTCGGATTCTAAAATTATCGAGTTTTAATGTTTGTCAAGATTGTCAAACTATTCCGTTGTCAATGGATCCAATACCAATTTTGCAGTTGGGTCTAGAACTCTTAATTGTACCTTAATTTGATTATGCTCTTTAATATTTATCATTTCTGCTAAGTTTTTTTTGCCGAAAAGGTACCTCAAATTACTAAAATACTTGTTCACTTAGTAGTAATATTTGGTCCCATACTGGTAAACAATCATAATGTCTGGGATGATAGTCTTTGATTTGCATATTCTTTGAGAGTATTTTTTTTTTTTTTTTGTTAAAGTGTAGTCCAGAGGTATTACCATGAGCCGAGCAATTGTAGAGTGGGCCTGGGTGCCCATTAATGATGAAAGCATCTGCAGGTGGTGCCCCACCACCACTTGCTAGCACCGCCTTCTCCAGTTGTACTACATCCATGTCCCAGTACTCCCCTACAACCATTAATTATCGTTCAATATGATTATATCAGCTAACAAAGAATTTGGTATCAGTTTCCTTTTGTACGACTTCAGGCAATTACACCTGCCTTCTTCTTTCTATTTTGTTCAAAAGTTAGACAGGAAACAATTCACAAATGATTAGCTAGCTATTGGGAGGTGTGTGTGTATATATATATATGAGAAGTACCAAAGATGAGAACATGCTCCTCATAAGGGTAAGGGAAGGGATAAGGGACTCCAGTCTTTGGGTACACAACAATAGGTCCGTAAACTGTCCCACGAAGCCACGAGACATGAGCATGCCAGAAAAAAGTGCCCTTTTGCTGATACATTGTGAACTCGTATGTGAACGACTGGCCTGGTTGGATTGGGCACTGAGTGATGTATGACGGCCCGTCAGACCAGCATGACAACCTTTGCCTTACACCATGCCTAATAAGAAGAAATCTTATAAGATTATCATAAAGAGTATGGAATCATATATAACAATTTGACACATGAGAAAAGCAAAGGTACCAATGTATTGTAACATTTGTTTGAGCCTCATTTATGACTTTGACGATGACCCGATCGTCTTCTTGTGCATACACGACTGGTCCGGGGTACATTCCATTTACAGTAACAATATCTCTTGTATGGCACAACTTTGTAACCTTCATAGTATTCACCTAATAATTCAAACATCCACAAAAATCACAAAAAATGAGGATCATAACTACTATCAACTTGATCATGAGAGAGAAAGAAAGAGAGAGACCTTGAACTCATAGAACCTAGTGCTACCTCCGACTGGCCAACGCTTGTACCGGCCTATTGCTGCGAACACAGTTGGTGCAAAACAAGATACTAGCACTAAGCTTAGACAAAATGCTGGTATAATAGAGTATCTTTTCATTTTGGTGTTATGGACTTAAGTAAAATGTAATGCTATGGATACAGGAGGAGAGAAAACAGAGAGTGTGTTTGCTTTTATATCTTTGCTTGTGCAGTTCTTATTAAGTGAAAGACATTAGGTTATATGAATAATGTGATGATATTAATTTATTGTGCGTGATGTTGAAATAGAGAAAAAGGAATAAGGTGGCACTATATGCATGGAAATAATTTCTATGGGCTGATGGGCAGGTATTGTTATTCTCCTAACCCCGGGTTCGTTAATTACATTGTCTTCTCTCTCTCTCTCTCTATAATAAAATATTAACTGAAGATAAACCTTCTGTTGACTTTTAGAAATTATTAACAATACAAGGGGTGATAACTATATCTCTTTATCTGCATCCATTGTTTGCACTCAGATGTGTTAATGTATTTTTTTTAAAGAATTTATACTTGATGAGAAACATGTTTATATTTTTAAATTATAAAAATTTAAATTCTGAAAAATTGTATTTTTATTTTTTACTCATCAATGAAGTATTTAACTTGGAACTTTTTTTTTTATAAATATTACAAACAAAATTTTCTTAACACTTTGCATATTAGATATAAACACTTGTTAATATAGATAGGTACAACTTACATATTAAGTATAAATTTTATTGGATCTAAATAAAAAAAATTGAAAATTAGGGTGCAAGAATATTTTTCTCTAGCAATACCTACTCGATTTAGAAATTAGAATTTGTTTGCGTCCACTGCTGGAGTCTACTTACCCCTAAAAATTATTTAATGAAGTAAACTTGTTTAAAATAAATTAGAATTTGTTTGCGTCTGCTCGTTTATTATAGGATTGCTCTTAAATAAATGATGTAAACATTATTAATGGCCGCTGCCTATCCAACCAAATTAAGGGATATGAGATTATAGTTAAATGGGAGAATTTCATGTATACCCCTCAAATACCTTCAAATTATGCATTTCCTCTCTCTAAAATTCATAATATCATATTTACCCTTCTAAATTTCAAAAACTCTCAAATTTACCTAATTTATTGACTTTTCTATTAAAAAAAGTTTAAAATTTATAAAGTACCAATTTTACCCTTTATTTAACAAAATGTCTCATCTTCTGAGTGGTTGATTTTTGAAGACAAATAGTTTGTCTTACACAAGCATATTTCTAAATATTAATGTGTATGTGTCGCAAGAAGAGAAATGAGTCGTCATATTATATATTGATTGTAGCTGTGAATTATATATGTTGGTCATGTTTAGTTAATCATCAGTATTTTTTGCTAATTAGTGAAAAATAAATTAGAAAAAACATTCCAAATTAAGTTACTAAGATACGCTTTGGTAACAGTTAGGCCATTTTGTACTATTAAATTCGCAGCAATCAACTCAAAAGTCTATCTGATAAATTTGGTTCTTAAAAAATTCGGATTAGATCATGAGAATATAAATCTTGGTTAGGAGAGCAGCTAAACGAATACCCATGCAAGATGTTGAGAGAACAACTAACTGGTAAGTTTTGATTCTGAGCAAGTAACAATCCCAATATTATTAATAATAATAATATAATAAATAAATAAAATATGATTCTGCTTAAAATGTTTTCGTTTGAATCATGCAAAAACCTCAAATTTTTGTGAACTCTTCAATTGACAAAATGGAAGAAAAGAAAAGAAGCTTTGTATATGCTTTGACAATTTAAAAACGTTAATTAAATATATTAAATATAATTGACATGTCTGGAATATGGAGGCTAGACCTCCACATTTCTTCTTCAAAAAAAAAAAAAAAAATTGACATGTCACAATTTGTATGTTATTTTTTAATTATGATATTTGTAATGTCGTCAACGAAATTACTGGCTCTGCTATAGAGTAGAGTCTACTATGATGTGACACTGTAACTAGATTTATGTACTTCACTAATTTTAAACTAAAACTTCCTCTTTTAAATTTTTTCTGTTAACAAACATTGTAACATCTTCATGCACCTAATAAGATCCCCTTTAAAATGCTTAAATACTTTTAGTTAGGAAACAAAGGAGGTTTCTAAACGTAATACTTTTACCAGAATATCCTTCATTCCTTGGTTCTCTTTACCATCAAATACTATTTTGTTAGAAATGCACCTGATATGATTTTTGTGATAGTTTTATAATCTAATTATTGAACTAAATCAAATTAGTTATGTAATATACATTAATAATTGGTATGATTAAGATAACCATCTAAAGCGCACTGCTATAATTAACATATATAGCTAAATAATTAATTTTCCTATGGGCATTTGTAACAGAAAAAAAATTTAAAAATATTAATATAAATCATCTAACGTTGACAATTAATGGAATTATCTTAAAGTAACATGATTATGTCAATATATTATAACTACAATTTGTACTAATCAGTACATCATTCTGACTAAACAATATTATTACCTTAAACTAACTAATACAATTATGTTAATCCAATTAAGATGATAAATTTTATTGAAAACATCGTAACTAAATACAATTGTTTTTTCAATATATATAATTAATCTAATTTAATTAGAATTGTTTGTATTAATTATAACACTGTGGTTATATTTGTCTGATTAATATAATTAATCTTTCTATTTGATAAGTCTTTTTTTTAATTAGTATGGTCACTATAAGTAATCTGCATTATCTAATAAACAGAAGGGTTTTCTGATCTTTACAGTATTTTCATACTAATTAAACTCATTTTTATTCCTACTTGCCAAAGTAGATAATCTTGCAGTATTATTTAATTTGCTTAACATACTATTTTATTTCATATATTAATTCACAAATAGGGAGTAAGCATACCTTTATATTGAAGATTTAAACGGAAGTTATACATTCAAATTGCCAGACGATTGAAATCATTTTGTTTGCTAAACAAACCGACACTTCTTGGATTTTCACAAAAAAAAAGATGGTCTTCCATTATTGCATCAAAGCTTAATGACTATTTATAAGATGACAATATGAAAGTACACTGCTCGAAGTACAGATTCCATAATGTAGTACATTCAATGCTGTATCCTATATTACTGTACTGTACTTGATAGATACATTAATATACTGACCAGTGTAAGTGACAATCATTAAAGTACTAATATGGCGTTAATTTTTTGCTTAATACCAAAAGGCATTTTTTTTTCTTAGTTTACTAGTACGTTTAGATAATTAATGAACCTGAAGTTTTTTTAATATGCTGATCAAATTGAGAGGAAATAGAAGCATATTCAGACACATTTTCATTCTCTTTGGCACCTGATAGAAATAACAGGCAGCTGTTAAGCATCTCCAGTAAGTTCAGTGTTTCAGGAAGCATATTCAGCTGTTAAACATTGTTTCTATCGGGGCTGTTTGGCAACAATTGATTAAGAGTGAAGGATTAATTACTCAAAGAGCGCTAAGGAACTGATGTTCAGTTGTCTTAACCTGTGAGTGAAAGCTAAAGAAGCTAAAAAAAATAGGAAGAGATGCCTTAAAATCCGAACAAAGATTTAAGATTCAAACAAAAGAAAACTAAAGAAAGTGATCTTCATCCGCGCTAAAAACCGGTATTCGACAGAATTAAGCAGCTAAAGAAACTAAAGAAAACAGATAAGTTTTAAAGAAGCTTAACCCCTTATTGCCTAACAACCCCATCAGGTACCTAAGATGTTGAGAAATTATGTTCAGGTCCCCTCCAGCCCTCCTGTTATGAGGTAGATATACGGACTCACACGACTTCACTAATAAATAATGGGCCAAAAGAGAAAAATATTCCACATGAACTAAATTATAACAAAATTAATGTTGAGAGTAGCAGCAATTTATCAAATATAAAAAGAACGCAAAACAAACACATCCTATATATTCTTGCCCAAGAAAATACACTCCGGTATAAAAAAAAAATACAAAAGAAAAGAGTGTATTAAAATGGCCAAAGGTCACCCCAGATGGAGCGGCGAGCCTGGTGGTGTAACACAGGGTTGTTGCTTTGTGTGACCACGACCCGCTCGAAAGCCCCTTCTGACCCATCTCGTTTGGTGGCCCGGCATATGTCCATCTGTACCTGCCTCCCTCTCCTCAAAGGCATGTATATAATGCGGCCCCACCCGCCCCCCATACCAGCCCGTAACTGATCCTCTTCTTCCTCTTCAACCCCATGAAATAAATCTGTTTCTCCCACATCAGACTGGTATGGTACCAGGTCCTTATCCTCAAATGACCCCTCTTCTTCTTCTCCTTCAGATTCAAATTGGTCCTCTAGAAAAATTCACGATATAACAAAATATTGCTAGATGATAATATGTCCAGATGAAAATAGGAAAAAGATAGAAAAAAAAAGGAGGTTTTAATTATTTTTCATGCATGCTTCGGTAAAACCCCAAAATATCAGAGATGCACCTTTAGAATGAGAAAATACAGCATCTGGTATCTTTCTGCAAACTTATGTAGACATATATAGCAACAAACAGTTTGGGTATCTACTTGAGAAAATCAAAATTTGTAGTGTATGAAATAATTTGTTTTGCAGTAAGGCCCAAAAATTAATTATAAAGACAATATAAAATAAGTAGTTACCATAGTCAATAATGAGATCCTCTGGATTCCTTTTGGCATGCTGCTCTTTTAGCGTTTCAAATTTCATTCCATCAAGCGGCCAAGCTTCCCTACAAAAGGAAAGAAAAAATATAAAAAAAAGCAGTATTACTTTCTTAGATTAGATCTTGTTGCACTTGGCTTAAAAAAAATAATGTACCGTACCATACAGATATAGGTATCAATAGATTTAGTGCAAAAAAATAAAGAAAAATCATAATAATTCGTACTTACCGGGGTATCAATAGATTGATTAAAGCTAGCGTGTTTACCAAATTCTTCGTGAGCTTAATACGAAAAACTATCGGATTAGCGTCAAACAATGAATCCAAATCGTTGAAACCGATATATTTCACGAGTGATGCATTTACATGCAAAATTATTAAATTTTTTAATTACTTTAGTATAAAGTCAAGCGGTCCAAAATTGATAAAAAATGAACACATCAAAATTAGCTTACCTTCTTTTTTTTTACCGCTTGACTTTATACTTGATTAAGTCGAAAATTTATAAATTTGACGTACAAACACATCACTCGTGAAGTAAATCAGTTTCAACGGTTTGGATTCGTTATTTGAAATCATTTTGATAGGTTTTCGACTTAAGCTAACCAGACAGCTTGGTGAGCTTAAGAATATACCCTGGTTCTACTCTCAACAGATTTAGTGCAAAAAACTAGAGAAAGATCACAATAGTTCATACTTACTGGGGCCGTTTCCCTCTTCTTAATGCAACATAACAAAACTTCTCATCCTCAAAACCACGTAAAGGTTTGCCTCCTGATCTCTGATAGAGTTAAAAAGTGGTTAGCAGGATCGTAAAATATAATATTTTATAGGGTAAAACAAAAATGGATGAAGAAAAACAGACCTTGTAGACGAGCTGTGATGAAGTCCTCTCCAATCGCTGTACAAAATGACAGTACTTGCTTGTGTTCTCCAATGGACACTTCCCATCGTGTGGGCACTAATTATGAACAGTAAACCTCAAATTATACAACCAGTAAATTTAACAACAATACAAAACTTGAATCAATGTTTCTTTTTCCTAGTCACTTTTGTTAATTAAGTACATAACTGAGCCATGAAAAACAACAAAAAAAAAAAAACAAGCCAAGATAAATTTGAGTTTTATAAGCCGGGACTAAAAAAGGAAAAGAAAAAAGAACTTACAGGGGCTACAACAAAAGAACCAGCCTTTAATGTGGGCTTCGAGACAACAATGCTTGTGACATCGCTTGAATTTTTTTTCTCTAGCTTCTCCAATTTCCTACTTCTCTTTGACCACGTTAATTAAAAAAAAAAATTTAGAGGATATATTTACAAATCATGGGAAAAGATGAAGGTTAGTTTCTGATGTAATTTTAACTTATATTAAGTACCCATTGCGAACTAAGAAATATTATTGGAAGCCCACTAAAGTAAAGAATCATTTACTGCTTTAAAAGGTTATGAATAGCACAAATCATACTTGAAAGAAAAAACAAAGGGGCATGAAAAACTTCTTTTATCTTTCTTTAAGGAAAAACACAAATCAATTATTGACTTTGCAAGGCGTATCATACCCGTTTTTCCATCCATAGGATATATGAGCGCATTTGACTTATAATTTTTGATCCATGTGGTGTTCCCGGCTCAAGCAATACCTACATTGCGAAAGAGAATTTTATCGTTTGCACTCTAAAAATTTAGATTTACAAAGGCATTTAAATATAAAATATCTGATAAGAAAATAATTACCAACACATCGCTTGTAAGATCCCAAAGCTGGCGCACAATTGTGATACGATCGGTCAATGATGGAATCTCACCTAGTGCATATGACTGCATTTGAAAATCCAAAAATAAAACTGTTCAATAATTATTCAAAAATAGCCCCACCATATTATGTAAATAATGACTCACTGATACAACAAGATCATGGTGCCTGTTCTTTTTATCCAGTTTGCGGTTCAATTCTTGAATGCTGTCGTAGCTATGAATCAGTGGCAACCCCTTCAAATCTATCAACAAAAAACACAAATTTTGAAAATTTCGTGATAACTGGAATATTTTTTGGTTTTAAGATACTAATGTAATATTAGGTGGCACTAAAAAGGGAATTAATTTACTCTGAAGGAGACTTTGACTGGCTCTTTGCATTTCCTTTGATGGTTCGACCAAATTGACCGTCTGAATTGACTGAGGCCATACATCTCTCATTGCCCTTCATTAATAAAGGTAAATAAATGTGACAACTAATCATAGGAGAGAAAAAAGACTATGAGAAGTGGCTGGCACTAACCAAAGAGCCGAACTGGGCCCCGCACCAAAATCCAACACCTTGTTGGGAGAGAAATCAGGTAACCTACGCCTAACCTGCCTTGTAGTAAAATCAGAAATTAATAAAAATTTAATTAAATAGCACCTCTGTCATGCCAAATTGTGATAAAGTCACATACCAAACTGTGAACTTCTAATTGTATCCTAACTTTAAGATTAAAATGCTGCTGTTCTTTTACCGTTGATAGGGGTGAAAACGGATCGGATAGTGGTAAAACCATATCCGTATCCATTTTTTTTCTGGATAGATACGGATCAGATATCGGATATCCGTAGATATATACATAAATATTTTCATAATATATATTAAACTATATGGTATATATCTACTATTCGGATACGGATAATCAAAATTAAAAACCATATTCGTACCACTATCTGCACGGATATTCGGATATCCGTATCTAATTTTCGAATACGGATCCGGATTCGGTCGGATAATATCCGACTCGTTTTCGCCCCTAACTGTTGATCATATCAACCCTACAAAAGCTAAGCCAATAACAGGAGCTGGATTAAAAAAGGAATCAGAAAAGAACCTCTCTAAGGACACGATGGATTGCAGTATAGACAGCTGGCATACGAGAGGCCACATAGGCAACTGTCTCATCTTCTCTGTAGCGTAAACCAATATCACCATAGGCTGATTGGATCTTCCACCGGGCCGCACGGTTTTCAACAGGTCGGTGTGGGTCCTCAACCAGAGCTCGTGAGGTAGATGCCGCAAGCTGGAGGTTGGCTTCCTTCACACGGCAAAAAGACTCTGAGAGGAGCATCACCTTCCTATTCATGTGCCCCTTGTCCTTCTCTACAACAAGACTCAACATTTCAATTTCTCATCTCAATTGAATCCTTTTGCACAAACAGAGAGAGAGAGAGAGAGAGAACCTCGGAGGTACTTTTTAATGGCGCGGCGAAGGGAGAGAGGGACAAGGCGGATGCGCTGAGACTGCTTCGCAGCGGCGCGTAGTGTTTCCGGCGTGAATAGCTTTTGTCCCGCCTCAGGCAACGCCATTGCTGACCTGAGCTCGAGCTCCAACTGGGGTTTATGCTCAGACGAGAACAAAAGAGGGGTTTCGATTCTACAATCAAATACCCGTATCACTTTCGGCCCAATTAACGGTAAACGGGCCGTGTTGATTCGGCCCAATTAACGGTAAACGGGCCGTGTTGATTCGGCCCAATTAACGGTAAACAGGTACATTGTACAAGTAATAAATTGTTGTACCTTCTCGGCACAGCGCACAGCGCAACAAAGCAAAGGAACAGACAATGTTTGGAGTAAATACGAGTAAATGATATAGTTTCCTCTCTACAAATAGCAATGTTTGCTAGCAGAGTAGCAGTCTAGGGCCTTTGGTCGGCTCTAGAAAATGACTACACAAGAGAGAGAGAGAGGAGGCAAGTACACTAGCCCGATGGAGAGAGCAGAAAAATAACTACCGGTAGGAATTGAGCTGAACCGAACAGAGCCAAAAAAATGCGTTATATGGTGCCGTGCCATTAATACTGTGATTTTGATCTTGTATTGTGTTTTGTCTTGACCAAGTTAATCTTTTATGTGCAAGAGCGGATTCAGAATTTTCGTTAGGGGGCAAACAAATATCCAATCGAGTTTAAACCCATTAACTAATTAAATATTCAATAAAAAATAATGTTTTAACTTATAATTTTCAATACTCTGATTTGTAATTTTTGATGCCTAACTTATAATTCTAATTCAAGAAATTTATTTTAATTTTAACCATAAATTTTAGCTGAATTACAAATCAAATATCCAAGGGGGGCAAAAAAATTCAAGGGGGCAAAGTCGATCCGGAAGTCCCAATCTCCATAAAACTAAAAATTCAGGGGGGCAGCTACCTCCCTTGGGACTATGTGGGTCCGCCCATGTTCACGACACGCAAATAGTCACGTCACGTAATATTAAGGAATGTTACGGCACGCAAATAGTCACGCCACGTAAGTCACGTCATGTCCAAACGTGTGACTCGTGTGATCATTTGATCATAATTTAGGTTAGTTTATTCAAGATTCACCATTTGATCAAGATCTAACGGTCCTAATTACACATGACCACGTGCCATGGCTAGATCTTTCACGTGACGTGCCGTGTCATGCCATGTTAAACTTTTTAAAGATGGTCACGGTGCCATTTTTTTCACTCTAGAAGTGAGAGTTGATTACGTGCCGTGCCGTGTCGTGTCGCGTGAAACTTTTTAAAGATAGTCACGGCGCCATTTTTTTCACCTAAAGCGAGAGTTGAATTGAATAATAATAAGTGAAATTTATACACGGATTTCACAGCAAGGCATGGCATTGAAGAAGCGTTTAGGCTGAGCTCCTATACCTCTGCTTTGCTTCATAGGCTACGGAGGCTGCACGGATTCTTTGTACATTTGCGCAGATCCGTGACAGCTTGCTTTCACAGTACAAAAGTGAGCAACTTTTATTTGCTAATTCCATCTGTGTTTCAAAGGAGCCTGTTTGTAGTTTCTACAGTTCTATTTAAGTCTTACGAATTGTGCGAGTGCTGCTTATCTAGCTGTTTATGCCGCCGTTGACGCACTACACAAAAATTGAACCCTTCAACGAAATTAATTATGTCAAGTACCCCCTTAAATTTTGAATTTTGAATTTTCACGGAGATCTATGAATTCAGACTGACTTTTTCTTTCTGTAATTCTTTTGATTTTTAATTGAGTTAAATTTAGATTAAAATTAGGATACATTTTTGTAATTCAAATTAGTAATTAGAATTAAAAGTTGTAGCATTAGAAATTTGAAATCAGAGCATTTAAAATTATAAGTTAAAGTATTATTTTTTATATTAGTTAATTAGTTTGAATCCGATTCTCTATTGACCATAACAAAATTTCTAAATCGGCTCCTGGAGAAGATAACTTTGCTTTGGAAGGAATGATTGTTGAATTAAAGTTATCGACAACGCCACAATGTTACAAATTCTACGGCTAAAGTCATGAGATAATGTAGTATTGTATTTGCTTCTTGTTTGAATGGTTTAATAAATTTACAATTAGATTTTAAAAAATATAATTACATTGCGACCAGTTTTCACTACAAGAATGGGACAGTATCCGCGAGGGTATACCGACAGAAAGGTGTTTTTTCTATTAGCGACGAGAGTATCCGCGAGGATATACCGACAATATCTTTTGCGGATACTGTCCCATTCTTGTAGTGTTTGTCTCAGTACGGAATTATATTATCAGAGCACAAAACAGTACATGCGTTGATCATGTATCATGTCTGTCGCATGTTGTGATTATCATTTCAAAAAATGACACGACGCAAAAGTGAACTGACCTAATTTCAACATGAGACATGGCACGAAGCATGGTACGTCATGTTTTTTACAGCTTCTCCAATTTTTATTTTTTATTTATTTTTGTTAATGAATAACTTAAATTAAATAATTAAACGATATGAAACATGACTAGTTACGTCGTAACTGACGTATCGTACTTGCTTCTATCGTTTAGTCATAATACAAAATGTGATTAAAATTGTGACACATTAGTCACGACATGACACATTTATTTGACTAAATTGCAACATAACTTGTATTGATCCGACAAAGGACGGTCTCTTGAAAATTTTCTAATAGGAAGCTGCTTGATCTGTATCCATATCTACACAGATACTTGGATATCTACAGGGGCAGAGCCAGACTTTCCAGCTATGAGTGTCAAATACATATATAATTAATCATATAAATTTTTTTTTCAGAAAATGGAGGTCAATTATACATTATCATGATATTTTATAAATCCGCCTCTAAATATCCATAGAGTGAGGCTATGGTGCTATGCATAGCACCAATGGCTAGTGTACTACGGCTCAATATGGTACTTTTTAAAATCATAACGGTCGATCCGAACCGTTCAATGTGATATCCATATGAATATGTACTTGCAAACTAAATTTTATATGTTTTCAAATTTTTTTACTATTTTTTTAGATAGGTAGAAAAATCAGTGTTTTTTGAAAATTCTGGACCATCAAAATTCTACCTATCTAAAAAAATAGTAAAAAAATTCGAAAAAATATAAAATTTGGTTTGCAAGTACATATTCATATGGTTATCACATTGAACGGTTCGGATCGACCGTTAGGATTTTAAAAAGTACCATATTGAGCCGTAGTACACTAGTCATCCGTGCTATGCATAGCACCATAGCCTCACTCATATCCATATATATTTTTTCGAATACGAATCGGATATATCCATTATCCACTCCGCTTTCACCCTACACAGAAGCCTCATAGCAAGTCCGTACCTTTTTTTTAATTTTTTTTAGTTAACGAAAATATATTAGGTTTGTTGCGTGCTACAAAAAAAATAAGCATTACATCCAACATCGATCAACACCCTTCAATATGACATGATATTAATTTGTTGTAAATAATGTGAAAATGTACAATGCTCCTGCTATTACAATTAAAAAATTACACATGTTACTCTAGTCCAAATATCTGTAGCTCTGACTTTTGTTCATACATAAAATTAAATTAAATTAGAGTTACTAGTAATACATACTTGAAACAAATTTACGGACATCACAGCACCTGTCAGAATGTGGCCATAACAGAAGGAACGAAATTTAATTAAGTGCTTCACGAGCGAAAATACAGCTTGTCCCTTGTGCTATATATTACATGTAAAATTTTACTTTTCTCCATATCACATGAGAAAGGAATTCACATGCGTTGCCTCAAGCAGGATTTCTTGCTAGGCGCAGTTAGTTCGGACAAACAAAACAAACATAAAAACAAAATAAACATGGTCCTAGACTCCTAGTATCACAATAAACGACACAAACCAAAAGTGCTTCTTATATATATATAATCCCAGTGAAGAAGTCACTTTCTTATATAACGCATCAAACATCCCTAGAACTTTTCTATCTATCATTCTATCTATATATAACTATATATAAGTACGTATAATACAAAACTCATAATAATGAATAAACCTTCCTAAAACGACCTCACTAAACCGTCATAAAAAGCTACCAACCAAGCTCCCATTGTACAAGTACAACCACCACCATCTAAAAAAAAAAGAAAAGAAATAGCGAGAAAATAGGGTCACAGGGACAGCAGGTCGTCAGTAGCTCTGCTGTGTTTTTAATGCGCCGCGGTACATTTGGTCTTTATCCTACTCTGACCATCAGCCACTTCTCTTACTCTGTCATTTCTCTCCTCTCTCTGGCCTACCAAAAAAGAGTCAACCTCTACGCTGATACCTACCCTCTTCCACCATCTCCGTTTCCAACAAAACGGACATCTCCAGTACATGACCAACTCAACGTATTATCCTGGCAAAGTCTTATACAAGCACCGGAGTTATCCAGTCTAAACGACAACGGAGAGGATACTAACATCTCTGACAGGAGCCAAAGCCGCTTGGCCTCATGCAAATTAGTCGCCGGAGAGGATGGCGAAGCCTCGTTGCAATCGGCAAAGTACTTCCCTGAAATGCCCCGTAGCCTATGGTGTGTCGCCACGTAGCATGTCGTTGCAGCGGCCTGCGATGGAACCAACGGTTAAAACATAGGTCAAAATTTGATTGCGTGGGTGACGTCATACGGTGGGCCCAGAAAATAGTCCGCGCTTACCTGAGGAATAGTTTTTAGGAGCTTCCTCGCCAGGAAGAACGCCAGATCTGCGCAACAATTGATGCAATCGGACGGTCAGGGATCTCTCTTCTCTTAACAACACAATGGTCATAGTATGATCATAGTTAACAATGCAATGGTCAGAAGGATATTTGCTGTATATAAGAAAATATCTTATTGCACTATTCGATATGTCAGGAGTCAGGTCAGTTACCTGTAACGAATCCTTCACGGTCACGCGTGAGGCGGGTTCGAACGATACCTGGGTGCACGCAGTTGGCGGTCACATTTGCACCCATTTCCTGACAAGGAAATATACACAATTAAGTCAAAGCATATTTATTTACAAAATTTAAATTAATACGATGAAAAAGTAGATGATATCAGCGATCTTGAGCGCTGATTATTATATGAAGCTTTAATTATTTTCCAATGAGAACCACAACATAGTGTTTTTTAATGTTAAAAAACAAAATCAGAATCCAAAGATGGTTGTCTGGAGACTGGAGGTCATAAAATCAAATATAAAGAGAATAGAATAATCATAGAATAAAGACTGCCCAGTAGGAATAGGCAGTAGTAAGTAACTAACCTTAAGCCGCACAGCAAGCTCCTTTGTGTGAAGAACATTGGCCAGCTTCGATAGAGCGTAAGCTCGCGTTGCATCGTACGGTCTACAAAAATTTCAACAAAACCAATTCAAATTTTAAACTTCGATCAGACTTCACAAAGAGATGAACGATCGGTAATTAATTACATCTTGTTGCGAGTAAGTAAATCAAGGTACTGGACCCAGTCGCCAGAGAACCAGCCATGGATGCTTGAAGACACATTTACGATTCTACCCTCGATACCAGTTTCAGCTGCCGTCTCTGCCATCTTGTTCATTAGCAGTTTTGTAAGAAGAAAATGCCCCAAGTAGTTTGTGGCGAACGACATTTCGATTCCGTCTTCTGATATCGCATGTTCATGAGAAAACTTCCCGGCATTATTTCTACATTATTTTTATTCTTCTTCACGATCAATAAGATAACTAATAATATATCCAAATAAAAAGATTATAGCGAATTAACATTACATGAGAAGATTGAGGGGGAGATGAAGAGAGAGGAATCTTGAAACGAATGATCGAACGGAGGAGAGAGAACTAAGATCTAGAGGTAGAACGATGATCTCTGACAAAGGAGACTCAGCCAAGATGCGATTCTTCATCTCTTCTGCTGTCTTGAGACTACGAGCCGGGATCACTAGCCTAGTACCACGCTTTGCCAGAACCCTCGCTGTTTCAGCACCGATACCAGATGTCGCACCAGTGATGATAGCTGTGATTTGATGGAGGTTGAGACAACAAGCAGCAGTAACTGTTTCAGCTGTTGATTTCGAACCGAAACCACTTTGCCCTGCCGAACCAATTAGGTACTTCACCGTTTCTAGCATCTTCTTTTTATTTTCCTTTCTATTGATTCATTTGTAAGAGAAGAAGAGGGAGTAGGAGACTATGTTGGGGTGGGGATGCCAACAGTCAAGGATTGGAGAAAGGCGCCGCACGGTTTTATATTTAAAGTTACACGGAGAGTGAGGAGTAGTAATTTTTTTCGGTGGATTTAATTTTGACTGAATTGATTGGAAGATAAGGCAGGAGGTGGAAGCGTCTGATGAGGTGTCAGAGGAGTCAAATCCTCTCAGGTAAGAGAATATTTATGTTCAGATCTGGATCGTCCGATCAGGGAGGCATTATGATTGAACAGTCCGGATTGAAACAGAAACATTATGTTACCTTAGGTGATGTGAATTCGTGTCAGGGAGGCATTATTGATTGTTAATTGTACATGCTTTGAGCTTGATTACGTGTTTGTCTCTTTCAATGTGCATTTTTAATACATGATTTGTTTCTCCAGAAAATTGATATAGTTTTTATTTGTAATTGGATGCTCCCGTAATTTTTTTAGTTTGGAACCTTGCTATAAAATATATACCGCATCTTAGAAGCATATATGTGCACATTCAATCCAAAACCAATGCCAAAAAAAGTTCAAACCATCGAATTATGTTTTACATATTTGCATTTAGTATTGTTCATGTACATATTATTTTAATAATCAAATCTGATTTTCCACTAAAAACCAGAATATGGTCACAGATTCATGAGCACATTCAATTCAACCAATTAAAACCAGAATATTATATGTTTAGAATATTTTATATAACCATTTATGATTGTATATATATTTTAAAAATGTATTCAAATTAAAAATTAAATTTGTAGAAATATTCTCGATTATTTTAAATACCGGTTATTAAATTTGGATTAATTTAAAATTTGATTGATCATTTATTATAAAATAATTAAAAGTTCATCATTAAAAAGTTTGAAATTATTTGATTGATGACTAAACAAATTTACCGTTGAGACTTTTATTTATCAAATTTGATTTGACGCTAGAAGCTAGCTGCTACATAGACAATTCCCGTTTTACTCCTGCCACAACTTTATTTCCAAACCAAATTTGCTCACGGAATTAAAGATCAGTATCAGTATCAGTAGATAGGAGGCCCGCCATAACGACATCATTAACATAAAAACAAAAACAACAAAAACGGACAACTTGAAAGTAACAAAAAATAAGATGGGCCTTTATACTTAAAGAGTACTAGACTAAACATTTTATATTTTAATGTTTCAAAGGAAAAGGAAAAATGGAGCAAGCTATACTTACTCGTAGAGTGCAAACGGATCGGATATTATTAGATCGTATCCGATTATGATTTTAAATTTTAATTATCTGTATTTAAATAGTAGATATATCATATAGTTTAAAAAAATTATATTATTCATTGTTATAAAAATATACTGATTCATATTTGTTTAATATTCAATATGTATTCATATCTGTTTAATATTCGATTTGTATATGTATCCAAAAAAATAAAAGCAGATGTGGATATAATTTCACCACTATCTGATCCGTTTAGATCCCTACTTACTCGTGCATGATATAGCAAAAGTAATAATATTGTACGTAACATCTAGGAGTGAGGTACGATACTATGCATAGTGTATATTGATCCCTACTAGGAATCAACATTTTTAAATTTAGAATACAAATAATTTTTCAGGACCATTTAACATATATTTCACAGGAATGTATATGTAGACCAAATTTTATATTTTTCGGAACTTTTTACTATTTTTTAGATAGATTAGAAAATCACGTGATCTAAATATTCAGTATTATACAAAAGATGTGATTTTTTATCTATTGAAAAAAATCATAAAAAAGATCTAAAAAAAATTAGTCTTCAAGTAATTAAATTTTCATACAAAGACCATATTAATCGGCTCAGATTGAGTATTTGAACTTTAAAAATGAATTTAGTACTGACCAATATGCACCATGCAAGGGCGGATTGAGTGCAATTAAATGGGGTCAACTGACCCCCATTTGTTTTCAATTATTGTAAGTTTATATATGATTTTTTATATAGTTTAAAGTAAAATATTACGAACACTTTAAAATTGATCCTCAGTCGTGGCATAAAAATTTTATATGATTGATCTCCATTTACGTTTTACCCTTGTAATTTGAAAGTCTGACTCCGTTTCTGGCACCATATATAATAATGTAGCTTCACTTAACATGAGATTTCTTATGGAGGGAGGCTGACTTTAATTGAATCAGTAAGCTCCCGTGTATAAATCAGTGTTGTAAATAACAGTATGCACTCGTTGGACGGACAGGGTACCACCAAACGATTAATTGGAAATAATCGGTTATATTTGGTAATAATTAGATAATTAGTCAGAAAAATACATAAAAATTTGATCGCCGCCAATGACTAATCAGACTATTAAACGGTTGTTTTAACAAAACTCATATATTTTTTTTGAATAAAATGGGAAGTGCCCACCTGTTTCTTTATAGAAATAATAATAGTTAATTACACAAGTTGAAAACTACTAAAACAATGAAGACATAGAACCTCTAAAGAGATCATCTAAGGTATCAAAGTAGCATATATCCAAATAACAACAAAGAGTAAACCTAATAACAACAGACAGTTTAGACATTACAAGTAGAACAAGCATCGCTATCAGAGGTAACCAAAAGCAGAAGACTCCGAATCAGAGGGAATAGTAATAACAGCAGTATCTTCAATGTCATCTAGGGCTTGAAAATAGTCTGATAAATCAGACTCGTCTCCAAGTTCTAGATTAACAAAACTCATATAAACTAGTATGGCTTGTAATGATAAGAGAGAGCATGGCGAAGCAAGAGAGAGACCGGAGCATTGGGATGTGAAATGTGACGAGGGAGTGGTCTCAAAATCAAATCCTCCATTCTCTCCTGATTCCTTCAATCTGTCTAGGTGGAGTGGGTCCTACCACGTACGTATATTACTCTAAACGGGTGACATGTTCTTCTATCCATACACACATATCACAATCAAACACACTCAATGAAACTCAACTGCCAAGAGATAGAAGAGATAGAAGAAGAGATTGTGCCGTGGCTGCTTGGGCCATTTGGGTCCCAGTCACAGAGTCACAGTCACCTTTTGATGTGAGATGGATAACGTGACAAGTCTTGAGTCCATCTTTTCAGATTCAATGCCAATTTTAATTCTAGCAAAATTTGGGTCATACCTATATAAATAACATTTATATTTTTTTCTTATGGATTTATATGAGATATCTTCATATAAATATATACTTGGAAATCAATTTTTATACATATATATTTTTTTTAAATTACTATTCTTTTAGATGATAGAAAATCACATCATCAAAACTTTTGAACCATTCCAAAATAATGATTTTCTATCCATCTCAAAATATATTAAAAGAATATAAAAAAATGTAACATTTGGTCCGTAAGTACGTAGTCACGTGAAGATCATGTTGAGCGATTCAGATTGACTGTTTGAATTTTAAAAACTGTAACATAAATCTATAGCACAGACTGATCCGCACATTGCAAAGTACGTACTGTATCCTCACTCAATCCAACTAATATTTGTTTTATTACCATATTCATGTTTACATGCGATTGCGTCAAAATGTGATAGTTGCTATACATGTGTTTTCATGCAAAAAAATTACATTAGTGTGTTTGGAAATATGTTATCAATGATCGCTATTTTTACACTTTTATGGTCATACAATTAGTTCAATTGATAGCTTTTAGTTAGACAAGGAAATAAATAATTGATGTAAAGTCAGATGCATTGCCACATTTTTTCTCAAGTTGCATTATCTCATGATGATCAATATTGTTTTGCTTGAGAACAACTTGAACACAGAAGTAAATTTAATAGTAAACTACTGATTTTTTTTCTTCCTAATATGGCTACCGTAGTCATATTTGCATAAAATTTGGTTGAGATCGGAGTAACAGGTTCACGTTATTTCTTTGGAATAACAGCAGATTTATTTCCATGAAATATTAATCATCCAATTAAGACAGAATAAATAAGTCAGACAAATGAGTCCATCTTCATGCTGTTTTTCTTTAATGCACCAAAAAAATATTTAATTACTGTTGCAAGTTCTCCTTGCTTTTTTTTTTCTTAAAAAAAAAATATCCATGAGGAGACAACAAATTAAATGTGGAATGACCCAAGCGACAGTATGATTTAATTTAATAGTTCAATTAATTGTATAATACATTGGCTGTTTAATATATTCATACTTGGATATACTCCATCCTCCCCTGTTACATATTCTTGCAAAATTTACTGACGGGTCGGTCCGCTCTGTAAACAAGAAATTTAGTATCAGCTTTGACTGTACGGCTCAAAGACCTAGAAATTAATATATAGCAAAATAAATTATTAAAATAATATCAATAGAGGTTGTAATATTATTTTACGATGTTTGGGCATTGTTATATTATTTTATTTAAGGGTAATATTATAAATTTTTGTTACTTTGACTACGTCAACTAGACTTAAGGATTGATCTATTACATTACAGACTTGTGTTGAACCTTATTTTATTAACTAATTTTATTCAATTAATTTATGGAAATAATTTAAATATTTTATTATTATGTTTGTCAAAATTCCGGTTAAATTAATTTAAAGTCTTTAATAATAAATATTGAATGGTGCGATTTGCATATATCTCCATTCTTATATTAAACACGTAGATGTCATAATCTGCCAATGGCTGTGATTAAAAGATGAAATTTTGAATTGAATATCAGCCCTCCAATCTAATAATCTGCCTTCTTTTGATTCTATACAACTTTTTTTTATTTTTTTCTACGTGTTGAAGTCAAAATTTATTTAGACACATGCAAATTGTATCATCTTTTGGATTGATCATCATTTCTTTCCATTTCTTAAATGTCATTTAAGGAACTTTTAGATTTATTGATAATTGATTGGTCGTGCATTCATTTTTTATATCATTTAAGAAATGTTATTTGTCGTACAATATATCATTTTGTATGAAATTTTTGTATGAAAATATGTCAAAAAGATAAAAGAGTATGCATGTATTTTAAATAATGTTATTTACATATAGATGTCATTAAAAAATATTATTTATGTGTAGATGTTATTTAATATGTCATTTGGTATTGTTATTTGTTATTTAATCTATTTTTTTTAAATAAAATATATTATTTTTTATGAGATTTTTTTTTGTTATATTTCCGTTGTAACGCACGGACACGATATTAATAGTGAATTAAACACGAAATGCGTAGAGCAGTGTAAGATAAAAAAAATCTTAATTTGTAATTGTGTATATATAATGCAAAACCGGGTTATTGACGCAAATCATAAATTTAATGTTGACATGCAAAAAAATAAGTTTGTGGGGGTAGGAATAAAAAATGTGTTCTTGAATTCAGGTCAAAGATGGGTCTTAGCATGCACGCATGGCATGTTCATGGGAGAATAAAAACGATTATAGTTGGTTTGGTTGACAGTTTGACACCCTCTCATATCATTCTTTATATATATTTTTACAAAGTATCCAATTTACTGCACAGGGCTCAATGTTAAGTTTGTACTCACGTAATTGGTTGTCTTTACACGAAGCGTTTATTAAATAAAATTTTAATCCCCACAGTCCTAATTCTCAAAATCAGCGTTTATTAAATAAAATTTTAATCCCCACAGTCCTAATCCTCAAAATCAGTGTTGTAAATAATCATATGCACTTGTAAGATAAATAGAGTACCGCTAAATGATTAATCAAGAATAATTGATCATAATCGGAAATAATTAATTACTTAGTCGAAAAAATCGGTAACGATTTGGTCACCGCCAACAACTAATCGACCGATTAATTGGTCTAAAAGGTTATTCTTTTACAACAATGCTTAAAATATACTAATTTGTTTCTTGAAAAGATGGACAGTCGAGATTTAATCAATCTCCTCTTTTTAGATGCATCCAATCGGACGAATATTTACCAGCAGAAGGTTTAGATTCACGGAGTTGTTTGAATTTATTAACTTCTTAATTGTTTGTGTAAATTTTCTTAGCTGTGTACTTCATTTTCGACTGTAATAATAAAATAACAGTGATAAAACTCAGATTAGCACGGTAATTAATTATTTTGATATTACTATTTCGAGTGCAGTAAGCGCGGAAACTTTTATTTATACCATCTTTTTTAAAAAAAACAAATAACCATTTTTTTAAAAATTTATTTATACCACTTCTAGAGTCTAAATCTGCGAAATCAGAAAGTTAGTTTCGCATGTTTATACTAAGAAACCAAATCAATACACTTTAGTGTCATATTTAATGCGCTTTGGTTCTGCAGTCTAAATTTACGAAACTAACCTTTTGTTATGCAAGGTTAGATTGCAGAAGTGATAAAAATAGAATTTAAAAAAAAAAGCTGATTATTTAGTTTATTTTTTTAAAGATAATAATTTTTTTTAAAATCGGCAGTATGCGTCTTCTCTCCTGCATTTTATGCTGTATTTAGAAATTTCCAAGCTATTGTGACATTTGAAAGTTTGTGCTCTTTAATATCTCACATAAAAAGAAAAAAAAAAAAAAATTTAGGTCCTGTTGTGGAATTGGAAATGGACACCGAAAAACAAAATTTTTGAACTAATTTTTACTGTTTATGTAGAAAAAAAAAAATTCATTCTGAATAATTTTTTTTTTTTCCAAATAAACAGTAAAAATAACGCCGCAGCCGAACAGTTCCTCAGTGGTCCTTTCTGGGAATATGCCTGAAAATAGAAATGGTAAGAATTTGGAGGTAAAGTGAGGTTATGCTGAGGTAATGGGCACTTTAACCAATAAAGAAAATGAAAGAAAGAAAAATGAAGTACAGAGGCTAAGAAAAGAAGGACACAACAACCGATGAAGAAAGGTAGAAAAAAAAGGAAGCATTGACAAGAAGTTACATACTTGGTTAAACATTACCACGTGAGGGAGGTTTCATAGACAAAAATCTATATTAATATACATACTATGTAGAGTGAGGTTACGGTATTTCGGCTAGTGTACTACGGCTTAATATGGTACTTTTTAAAATTTTAACGGTCAATCTGACCGTTCAATGTGATATCCATATGAATATATACTTGCAAACTAAATTTTATATTTTTTTGAATTTTTTTACTATTTTTTTAGATAGGTAGAATTTGATGGTCCAGAATTTGTATAAAACACTGAAAATTCTACCTATCTAAAAAAATAGTAAAAAAATTCAAAAAAATATAAAATTTAGTTTGCAAGTACATATTCATATGGATATCACATTGAACGGTCGGATCGACCGTTAGGATTTTAAAAAGTACTATATTGAGCCGTAGTACATTAGCCATAGTACACTAGCCGAAGTACCATAGCCTCACTCTACTATGTATATGCTCCTATCCTATGCATTCGTAATTCGCGCAGAAATTTATGGAAAAATATAACTATTTTTTTACCATCTTTGCAAAAAGATAACCAGTTTTCAAAGATAAATTATTTAACTAGTATTTTTTTTTTTTTTTTTCAAATTTATCAGTTTCCAGGTTATTTAACCAGATTAGAACCAAGGTGTTCTAAGTTCACTAGGTTCTTTTGTGAACTCAATTCTAAAATCTATCGGATTAATTTCGAATGATAAATCGGAATCGTTGAAATCCGTCTAACTTACAAGTGATGCATCTACATACAGAAATTAAAAAATTCTAAATTAATTTTGTATAGAATCAAGTGGTAAGAAAACATTCAAAAAATGAATGTATCAAAATTAATTTATGAATCTTCTAATTTTGATGCTTGATTGATTGACTCTATACTAAATTCAAAAGTTCATAATTTTTCTACGTAGAAGCATCACTCGTAAAGTAGATAAGTTTCAACAGTTTGAATTCGTCATTTGAAGTCAATTCAATGGATTTTAGAGTTGAGTTTACAAAAAGCCTTAATGAACTTAGGAATACCCTAGTTCTACTCATTTAACTAGTGTTTTATTATTTTCAAATTTATCAGTTTTGCATGTATAGCTTGTGGAGCCATTATGACATTTAATGCATGCATAAATTACTGAGAATGATTCTGCTGACAAACCTGCGGAATAAATTTGCGGATTTACGAACTGTCAAATTTGAAATTCTTAAAAAAAAACTAGTTATTTGGTTTATGTTTTTTTAGAACATGATAAAAAAAAAAGAATCGGTTAAGAAAGAGTTCCGAATAATTCAAAGCGCGTAGTAAAAATGAACCGGAAGTAAATACAAAAATTGTAGATATTTTGAGTATCAGCAAAATTGTTGAATAAAATTCCTATTATAATTTCTTGCAGAGGATCTCAATATTTTTTAGTTAAAACCCTATAATTTTATTTTATTTATAAATTAATGTTTGAGTTATGAAAAAATAAAAAAAAATGCAGCAGGAGCAAAGATAAAAAGTTGACGCTCTATCCCGTCATAACCGGAATTGGTGCAAGTACAAGAGAATAAGAGAGGAAAAGGTGACAACATGGATGGGGAATTGGGGATATAAGAATAATAGAATATACATTATACAACATTCATAGTTGAGTCGCATCATGCCGTATTTGTTGGTCCCATCAATTTCTCTTGCTCTTCCTCTCCAGTTCCTACCAATTATTTCTATTCTTTATTTTTAGAAATAAAAAAAAAATCAAATCATTAGAAAATGAATTGATATTTTTTTTTGAAAAAATAAATTGAACTGCACCAATGGTCTAGCAATTTTCAGACAAATCTGTGTAATCTACGTACCAAACGTTAAAATCATTCAAATAATTTTAGATTATAAATATTATATATCAATTTTGTTTAATATACATTGTAATTGTTTTAGTAATGTGATTTTATACTTGTACTATTAATAATTTAAATATTACTTTTGTTACAATTATTATATTAAAAATTCCAATAATAATTAATTATTATTATTATTTATAATTGGTATGTTTACTGAACTTATTAGTGATTATTTTTTTGTTTATTATATATGATATGCAATATTGTTTGTCATTGCTAGTCATTCAGAGTTAAAATTGAAATAAAATATTAAATAATATGCTAAATTAAAATGATGCATTAGAATGACTAAAATATAAATAGAACTAGAACTGACTTATTTTTTTATGTTAATTTGTTGACAAATAATTTATTTCGATAGAATTTTTTTTTTTGCAGGCCGAGTAAATTAAAAAAAAAAATCACAAATGAGAAATTTAAACTTAAATGAGATGCAACTTTTGATAGAAAATCCTATTTTTTACTATGACCACAATTCAAAAAAACTCGTAAAGAGATCTACAAAGCTGCACTATTATAACCCAACAAATCTTATTCTCAATAAACGCAAACTAGGTCAACATTTCAACCAACTACATGTTAATTTCAAACGTTTTGTTATTCTAAAATGCTAAAAATAATTTTTTTTCCAAAAACCTATTGGGACCGCACCAAACGGTGATTTTTGGATCTTCTGCGGTTAAGACAGGGTATAACTTTCAAAAACCACTGGAACCGCAACAATGATGCAGTTCCAGACGCCAACGTCTGGTTCCACCAATTTTTTGAAGAAAAATCATAGACGCCAACGCCTGGTTCCATCAAATTTTTGAAGAAAAATACTAAAATCTACGAAAGCAGAATTAACTATTATATTTCTGTGTCCATAAATTAATCATAAATGGATATCATTAATTAATGTTTTAAATTACTTATTATGCAAGACTAATTTGCGGTTCATAGCAATGGAGATGTGAAGGTGGAATGGAGAGAAGAGAAATGTCAAGGTTGCATTTAAATTTTCTTCCTCGACATAGTAAATGGCACGCATGCCAATATTACGGTGCATGACATGTTCCCTCCATGGAAAGGGAATTTAATTCGGGTCATGTCATTGTATATCTATTATCTATACGGCTATACCTATCTATCAATTGATTGAATTAGATAAACTCGGATTCCTTTTGACCTCGCTTTGTCATTTTCATTTTAGTCGCTTTCTTTCTTTTCTTGTCGATCGGCCCATAGTTATACATTAAAGTTATCGGGTCGGGTATTACAGAATCGGATCCTTCTTCAAATTGACTGCGCTCAACTCAAGTTGCATTAAAATCGTGCTTTCTGTTAGGGGTCTTCAAGCGGTTTAGTTTTTTCTGGCTAAATAGGTCAGTTCGGTTTATTTTTTAAAACCGGTTAAAAAGTTTGATTCGATTAGTTTTAGTTTGATTTAAGTTGAAATGACTGAAATTTTAAACTTGTTCGGTCATTTCCTGTCCTAACCAAATATTTAAACAAAATTCAAAAATCACAACATAATGTATATTGCTTAGAGCATCTCTATAGGCTTACAAATTGAATTGCAAAATTCTAATTGACACTTTCAAAATCTCTGTTGGCGCTTTCAATTTCACTTTCATGGATGCAGTGCAATTGCAAATTTGAAAGCTTTCATCTCTAATTTCACTCTCTCACAGCCAATCAAATTCACTGTCGTGACAATAAAAACAGTTGTATGGATGTAGACTTCTTAAATCAAAGAATGAAATTAATTTCAATTACTTCGTGACAACTATATTATTTGCAAAACTTATTTCATGGATGAAGATGCTCTTAGTTGGGTTTAAAACTAGTTAAACCTAAAAATTAATATATAGTTAGGGGTGTCAACGGGTACGGTAAGGATCGAGTGAAAGCATTTTCATACCCTACCCGTTACAAATTATTCTTACCTGTACCCTACCCTTACTCGTTACAAATTGTCTTACTTGTACTCTACCCTTATCCATCATGGTTGTCGGATAACGAAACGGAAGTGGGTAAATAACGGATAATACTTGTATAATAATTATTTTTATTATTTATTAAATAAAACACTAAAACACATTCATTTTTCACGTATATAATCACATTACTAATATGAAAATGAATAACAACTAAATTATTTTTTATCAAAACACAAAAATTCAAAAACACAATTATCTTTGTTCTTTAATTAAAAAAACAAGCATGCAAATAAAAGCAAAATAATTTAAAATAAAAACAATTTAATGACCAACAAGTAACTATGTATGAATTCTGATCATGTTAGGCACAAGTACTTTTTTTTTTTTTTTTTTTGTATTTTGTAGCTCTCTAATCTTCCTACAGGTAAAATTAAAAAAAAAAAATTAGAGTTTTACCCTTTTGCCTCTAGGCTGATACTGGTAACCCAATTTTTCTTCTTTTTTTTTTTTGAGTTGGAGTCCATAGGTTAATTTGTATTGGAATACCAGTTCAGTCTTTCTGACAAAAAAGAAAAGAAATTACAATCCAAATATCTGAGAAAACAAATAATTGGAATCTAATTGAATTACTCTTACTTTATTCCAATGCAAGTTAACGTGGTATGCTGGCATGCACGTGTATGATCTTTTGTTCAAATATAAAGTATCCAATGCTTGATTTTTAGATGCCTACTTACAACAATATATGAATGGAAATTTTAAAAAATGAAATATACAAAAGATTTTCATTCTTATTCGTCATCATGAACTATGTTATTGTATGACTCTGTATCTTGCTCGGCAATGTCAGAATCTTTTATAGATGACATCTTTCTAGTAAACTTTAAGAGAAAGATATTGTTTTGTGCTTATTACAGAGAGAATTTATTTCTTCTGAACCGTTCAAACTTCAGAGTAAGAGAGTTTAATTAGAGCCTTAGATAAAATAAATCTTTTGTGCTTTCAAATAATTAAGATCAGTAGTTGGACTCCAATTAGAGCCTTCGATGGTCAATTCAGAAAATAATTCTTTATTGGAAATTTGGAATTCGCTGGAAAGTTTGGAATTTATTTAAGTGTATCTCTATTATATTATATTATTAAGCACGTTAGGTGTCCGATTTGCCAACGGCTATGATTGAAAGATTAATTTTTGAATTTAATCTCAGCTCTACAATCACACAGTCTATTTTTTATTTATTTATTAAATGCATCTGTTTTATGTGTAGAAGTTTAAATTTAGCTACAAACATACTCGTCACACATACCGCCACACGATGCATTACAATTAAAATTAAACAGGCTCTAAAATTTAGCGATATAATTCTCCGTTTCCTTATTTATTTGTTTCCTTATTTCTCCCTCTCGAATTAAAATTTTCTATACGGCGGATCACAATGCAAATCAATTTTTTGTTCACTTCCTTATTTCTATACATATTGCTGTGATAAATCTAGATATATTTCTAATTTTGTTTTTTTATGAAAATTTGTCATTTTGTATGAGAATTTATTTTTGTTATCTTATCATATATTCCGTTGCAACGCACAGGCACGATACTAGTTAATGGTTAATTATGTTTAACCCAACTACATAGATAGTCAATTCAAAAAATTTAATAAAAATGTATTTTCCAATACCAAGAGTAGTTGGACTGTTGGATATGGATAATAATTCAATCCTCATTAATATATATAATATATATAATTATCCGATCGGGTAACGGGTACGAAATAGACTTTACCCGTATCCTTACCCGTTTAGATAATGAAAAAAATCTTTACCCGTACCGTGTCCGATACGTTTACAAAAAAAAATCTTACCCATACCCGTCTTATCGAATACGGTACGGGTTGGATAAACGGATAAAAGAATGCCATTGACACCCCTATATATAGCTAAGAAAATTATTAAAATTATATAAAACTAGTTAGACCTAGAAAATTATTAAAATTATTTAAAATAATTTAAAAAAATTCAAAAATTACGACAATTATATATTTCTTAGTTGGGTTTAAAACCAGTTATACCTATATATTAATTTCGGTTCAACCGAACAAACTGAAATTTAAATTTAAATTTGTTCGGTTCGGTATTAATTAAGTTAATAAGTTTATTTTAATCGGTTTGGTTGTATTTTTGAAAACTAGTTAAAAAATTTATTTGCCTATTTTATTTTGATTTTAATCCAACCAAAGAAATGAACACCACTAGGCAAAATATAAATAATCGCCAATTTGCGTTATATAAACAAAAAGACTTTACGAGAAGAATTATAGAAAAAGAAAGAAAGAAGTACAATCACAATAAATGAATTGGATTTATAGTAATATTTCGTTTATGTTGGTGGCTTTGGTTCTTTTTAAATAATAATAATAAAAAAGCTAGACGTTAAAATGATGAGAAGAATATCTTCGAAAAGACGCTTTTGGTTAGATACGTCTATCCTTTTGTCTCACCTCAATTTAAAAAAAAAAAAAAAGATAGCGTCAAGCCCTAATATTATATTTTATTGATAAATTAAAAATAAGATACAATCAAAAGAGTCAAAAAGCAAGAAATTGCTCAATGAGTATTGAGCAATCAAAAAATAAAAATTACATCTCTTGTACCTAGGGTTGCAAACGAACCGAACCGAATCGAACTTACCTCCAGTTTGAGTTTGGTTTGAATTAATTTCGAACTTAGTTTGGTTTGAATTAATTTCGAACGAACACAATTTCGAATCACATTTTTTACGACCTCAATTTCGAACTTTTACGAACTCTGTTACGACTTACAAGTTATGACTTATGGCTGGGCCATAGTTCGAAATTACAGCATTTCAATAAAAATTCAAGCATTCTGAATTCTAATTACACAGTACACCAAAGTTTATATCAAAGTTCATTACAAATACCAAAATTTATATCAAACACCAAAGTTAAGTACAATCAATCAAAGTTCAGTACAAGACAGTATCCAAAGTTTTCCAAATAGCCAACATGAACAACATCACCAAAGTATTCAAAGTACAACAAGTTAAGTTAGAACTGAGAGCAATTATAGACTGGGCGGCCTTATATTTTCATCAGTGAACATAAGTTATCAGCGGAAATTAACGGTTCACGTTTGAGTTAATTTCGAACTAAGTTTGATTTGCGAACCTATTTCGAACGAACTAGGTCCAGTTTGAGTTTGGTTTGAATTAATTTCGAATGAACTCAATTTCGAATCGAATTTTTACGAACTTTTTCGAATCAAACTCGAATCGAATTACGAACTACGAATTTTTTGTGCAGCCCTACTTGTACCACTTGACCAACAAACTGAAAAATAGAACAAAAATTGTCTCTAAAGATTCGATTGCATCGCTCTCTCCATAATATGAAGATAACAATCATGAAGACTCTTCTCAGCTGCATATAATACTTATTTTGGAGAATAACACAATGATTTGACATTTATCATTTCACCATATCTATGTGAGAGTAATTAATGGTAAAATCACGACTTGTAAGGATTGGTAGAGAGATAAGAAGAAGGGGCATTCATTGAATAATTGTGTCACCGTCCCTATACTTTGTTCGCAGAGGTAACTGATGCTTGGAGACCATCCTCGTTTCATCAAGTTGTCGGTTCTTTGAGCTGAGTCGTGCCAAAAGAAAGTTCTGTGTATTTTGTCCATCTCAACAATTACCCATGAAGGTAGCATGAATGCCGAATACAGAAAATTGGAATTGCAGACAAAGTAGAGTTCAATAAAACCAAGCGACCCGCCAGTGATAACAAATTTGCTTGCCAACCGGATAATTTTTTTGCCATATTCTGAATAAGTGGGAGATAGTGTGTTTTAGAAAGGTTCTTGTTAGACAAAGGCAATCCCAAATAAGTCAGGGGAAATGTATTGGCTTTGCACTGCATAAAATTAGTCCAAGACTGAGTTTGATTGGTTGTCGTAGATGTTATAAGAAGTTCAGATTTTGCCTCATTGAGTTTGAGTCCCGAGATGTTATAGATAATGTTTTACTTTCTGCTCATATCTTCATTTTTAAAGTTCAAACAGTCGATTCGAACTTCTCAACATGATATTCATACTGATATGTGCTTGGAGACCAAATTTTATATTTTTTTTGGAAATTTGTATTATTTTTTTTAGAATTTTTAAAAATCACAGTTTTTCATTAAATAAAAAATAATAAAAAAATTCACAAAAACACTGATTTTCAAAAATTCTAAAAAAATAGTAAATTTTTTCCAAAAAATATAAAATTTAGTCTTCAAGCACATATCAATATAAAGATCATGTTGAAAAATTCAAATCGATTGTTTGAACTTTGAAGATAGAGATATGAGCAGAAAATAAAACACCCTATTTACTTCCTAAAGCATCGTAACATCACTATACACACACACATCATTTGTATACACACACCAAACACATCTTGTAGTATTTTGAAATGTTATCCGAGTTATATAAAGTGCCAACCAAACATGCAAAACTAATTAATCTCAGGTAGGTGTAGGTCCAATACCAACTCTTAATTAATTGAGGGAATCTATTGCTGGTTTCCTTAATTTCCTCTACTTAATACCAAAGGGAAAGGATATATTTATTTCAATGCCACACAACTTAAGATTGTTCTATTTTCTTTTTCTGGGCTTTTAATTTTTCAATTTGAACTACATATTTAATTACATTAAGCGCTGCGAAATGTAGTTAAAGAATTTATCAATTAAATTTTCTGACCCCTCAATATTTAATATTTAACATATGCCTACACTTTGGGAAGTATCACTGACAGGTGGACCCCACAACAACAAAAGCATAAAAATGATGTCCCAAGTAAGATCTGAGGGTCCCAGTTACCGGTGTTTCAGTGTATATATATATACTGGCAACAGATAATTATAGCTCAAAACTATTGGCCAAGCAACTAGTGCCGTCATCATTCAATGATTGCTTGATTTGATATCCTTACTTTTGATCCCACCATGTGCACGGCTTATGTACTTCAAATAAACGACTAATATTTCAAATAATTGTAAATTATATCATTATCATGCATGTGAGACACTCCAAAATATTTACAAAATTCTAAAAATAATATTTGTCCAAGATGTGAGAAAGGTTAAAAATTCTCAATTAGAATAAATACCACATGAAGAATTTGATTTCTTTCTTTGGAATTCCAATTTCTCTTTCAGCAAAATATCAACTATATATCTATATAGCGATGAGCTATGGTGAGACGTAGAGTAAAAAATTGTTTTACTCCACGCAATATTTTTATTTTAAAAATTCAAACAACCGATCCGAACCGCTCAACATGATCTCTATATTGAAATGTGCTTGGAGACCAAATGTTACATCTTTTGGAATTTTTTTACTATTTATTAAGCCACTTTGAAAATCGCTAATTTGAGTGATCAGTAAAAACTTCTGGACTATTGGATCAGCGATTTTCAAAGTTGCTTAATAAATAGTAAAAAAATTTCCAAAAAATATAAAATTTGGTCTCCAAGCACATTTCAATATGGAGATCATGTTGAGCGGTTCAGATCGGTTGTTTGGATTTTCAAAATATAAATTTTTTGTGTGGAGTAAAACAAGTCTTTTACTCTACGTCTCACCATAGCTCAATTCTCTCTCTCTATGTATATAATAACATGCACCCTCTGCATAAAAACCTCAATAATGCATAGCATAAGTGGGACCTACCATGTCACCCTTATATGCCTTCTTAATTATTGAGTGATCTTAATTAGGGTGCTTTTTAGGAGTCTTAATTTTCTTATAGAGATTCTTTTAAGTTCAACCTCATTGGTTAATTTGTTGTGTTCCTACTTTTATATCTGATAAGAGACTTTTATTAGGGCATTGCTCATGATTAAAGAGGATCTAATCTTACCCCACAAAAGATATCTAGAAGCTACTTGGGATGTATCCTTTAGGAAACTTCATTAATTGGACTCATTATTTTTGAATTTTTATGACAAAATGTTAATAGTTCCTAAGATTTAACAATTAATGGTACAAGTTAAAAATTTTGAATTTCTCAAACATAAGATGTTTTGAATAGCAAATATATAACTTACATTAACCAAGATTTGTGCATGTTGCTAGTGGTGCTGTATTTATATATATGATGACAGATAGACAATGGCTAGCTTAGCTAATTCATATTCCATGTTGCCATCTACCATGCACCAAACCCACCTTAGGCAGGTATCATCATGTGAAATTGTGGATAGTTTGAAATTAAATACAATGCAGATAAATATAATTATGCACCGATTCATAATATATATACATGTCCTCTGCATAAAAATCTAAAGAACTAGTCTTTAGTGGCAAATACACATGTCCTTTGATGTAGGAGGTTATGGGTTCGAAATTCAGATGGAGGATCCTTTATGGACACTTTGACCATAATATAAGCACTTTGATCATAATATATATAAAAGGAGATAATAGAATCCAATTGAGAGGAATATTAATAATGTAGTATAGATGAATAATTTTAAAACTTAGCCGTTTGGAAAACTATGCGAGGGAAATAAATTACAAAAATAATGGCACTGATATTTTTTCTTATTTCTTTTTAGTTATAAAAAAGGTTTCAGAAGTCATTTTTTAATATCCACCAGAAACTATCTAACTAGTTTCAAATCCGTGTTTTCAAACAGTGTTAAAACTAAATTAGGTTAGAGGTTAGTCAAACAGTGATAAAATTTCTTCTCTGATTTCCACGAGATATATAATTAATTAGCATAAGCATGCATGTAAGCCAAAGTAGAAAGATTCTCATTTTCTGGTGTGATCCAGTAAGCACTGCACCTACCATGATTAAATTATGCAAACGACCTAATGGATGCACTCGGAGTGTGAAATCTACTAAAAGGAAGACTGCCTTTTGTAACCTACAAAACCTAAAAATGTCACACAAATTCAATTATTATGTACGAAAAAATGGTTATGGAGAGTTGGCAGGGACATACTTTTGGAAAAAAAAAAGAGGGGAACAGAACTGTATAGTGTAAATTATGTCTTGCAAGGCAAGGGTATGAATTTTTTTATTTAGAAATTAAAAATTTAATTTTTCAATGAACTGCAGACTAAGTGCAGTTGCATGAGATGCAGAGTAAAAACAATAAAAAACAATAATTTTTCGTAAAAAGAATTGATTGACTTTTTTCTTTGAAAAACACATGGAACCACACCAATAGCACGGTTACACCAGATGCAGGTTTTTGAGTGGTGCGGTTCCAATGTTTTTAAGATCAAACTCCATCCTGATCACATATTTGCTTGAAAACTGATTGTGACCACAAAATTTTCCAGAAACTACTGAGACTGTACCATTAATGCAATTTCATCTATTTTTTGAAGAAAAAAACAATCAAATCCTTTTTTGAAGATTTTTTTTATTTCTAAATTACCAAAAAAAAAAAAAAACTTCAAGGATGTGTGCTTTTTTAGGCTTCGCGGATCCAATGAAATTGGCACCAACTTTAAAGTGGTAGGGTCTAAAACTTTGCAAATTGCAACCCATAATTAAGCTTGTTGTTGCAAAAGCCTACAACCTTTTCGCCAAAACTTTGGGCCACAACCAAAATTTATAACAAACTTTTGATGTCATGGATTATAGCTGGAAAACATTTAAGCACCTTTTATTACCAGTGATTGTTTTTGGTCGGGAAACATATAAACTACGTCTACTTGCTTCTATAATTCTATACAATGCGATAAATAATAAAGATAGATGATCTTCCTATACATAGATAGAGATAGAGAAAGACCAGAGAAATTAATCTTATTATTTTCTTACACGGATTATCCATTGTATGTATGTGTAATTTAGTTTAGCAGGTGGTCACATCTCTATCATGAGGCCATCCATACTCTTCCAATAATGCCAAAATCATACCATTCGACCAACCGAAACCAGTCTGCACCAAAAATATTTTTGAATTGTGAGGGACATTTAAGGAAAATTACACAATAAACTTGAGTATCAAAACAAAACAAAAAATATTGCAGACACCGTCAGTAACTCAGTACTAATAAAAAATTTCTGGAACAATTATACCAAACTTTTGGTGATTTTTAAATGTACTATGTACCGACATGCACACACTGATACTTGTGGCGCTAGCAGGTATTTACCTGACTTAAAAAGGTTAAGACCAGCCTGTGAGCCTGATGGGTTCATGAGTTTTAAACAGGGCTAGTCTCTCTTGACAGGCAGTTCTGGGAACAGGGATTGAGTCAGGAGTAGGCAAGAAAATGAGTTGGGCTGAGAAGAATATAAATTGGGAAAATGAATTATAATATGAGCAATATATGGTATACAACAAGAATGGTTCAGTTGATGGTGCTAAAGGATTTTGTGACATTTGGTTGTCTATGAAATATAATATGATCAGAGGACAAACCGGGATAATGTGCCAGAAGCCACAGAGGCACAAAATTTGATGCAATTTTTTTGCAATTTTGAGAGCTAGGATTCCAGCTATAAACACTCTAGCAGAATCAGATAGTAAAATATCAAAAACAAAGTGTTAAAAAAAATGTTGATTTACATAACATGTGTTACAAGGCTTAATATCACGGCCAGACTATACCAGTATCTTATGGGTACGGCAAGTTACCTAGATATTTTGTCTACTCCTGGTCAAATTCCTGGGTCCGCCCCTTTCAAGGAACCAGTAATAAATGTCTGTCTGGTATTGTACCAATATAAGAAAATGCAAACCTTGGGACTAGTAGAGGATATAGAAAGATAAGCAAACATTAAACAAGCACCTGATGGGCATCATGCTCGTCAAGCCAATAATCAACCCACTGGCCCAAATTAGGGTTCCATAAAAGGGATCTGATTGCTGCTATTCTAGATTTAGAAACCTCGATGAATTTCTGTGTCGTTGAATTATCTCCAATGATTTTTGCAAATGTGGATATGTCTTGCTCCAGCTGCAGTACATAAAGAATGCGGATCACTGTTTTAGTACTATTGTTCATGATTGATGTTTATGCATAGATGGTGCCAGTAGAAAATCTATGGAGCATAATTATGTACAATTGGACTAACACCAGTTGCTATAAGGGGCAATCGGGCAAGGTTGAGTTGGTTTGGGTCAGGTTAGGTTTTGGGCCGGGCGGGTCGGGATCTGGTCATGCTCAGGTTGAATTCAGGGTCAATTCATCGTGATTGGGCCTAGTCAGATTTCGGGTCGTCCAAATTTGGATAAACAAGAGTTTCAAGTCGTCTCAGGTCAGGTCTAGTAAGTTTAACATTTCAAACTTAGCAGATCGGGACAGATTGGATTTAGGCATGGGCCAAGTCAGGCAAGTTCCTCAAGTTCGATTAAGGTTTGCCACCTACAGAATACCTAGAGGTAGCAATCTGGTGGATCCGGTCGGGTCAGGTTCCAGGTCATTTGCCTTTGAGTCGGGTTTCGGATCATCCAATTTTGGATTATTTTCAAATTTCTGGTTGTTTGGTTTGGGTAAGGTTGGATTTCAGATTGTGCGGCTTTGGATTGACACAGATTTGGATCATCTCGATGTCAGGTCGGGTCAATTTGACTTTTCAAATTATCGGGTCGATTAAGATCAGGTATTGTCACCTCTAGGCAGTTGCTAAGTATTGGTTCCGGTATCGTTCAAATTTCAAAATTTACCTTTAATATGAAAGTGTTTAGATCAACAGGAATGATTAACGTAATCGCCGTTGTTGTCAGATCTGATGAATTCCTATATAATATAGGTTCTATACTATTATTATGAAACAAATTAAGAAGAACATAAATTAAAACCACACCCAAAGGTAAATTATCTAGGGTAGAACAAAAGGAAACATTTAACTTTTTTGTCATTTTAGAACAATACCTTGTATCATTTGCAACTATTGTAGGAGGCTTCTTCTTTCACATTGTTTTAAAATAAAAGGAGCGGTACTTTTTAAGTAATTTAAAAGGAATAATGCAACTGTGACTGTAATGCACACTTTCATATTTTGATAGAAGTTTAGAACCTCATCCAGCGAGAACTAAAACCCCAACCAGATTCAGCCACTGATGCAAGCTCATGGTAAAAAGCATCCTTCTCCGAAGGGGTTAAAAGCTTGAGACTCAACTCCTCATCCTAGTACAAAATAATGCAATATAAAAATTGTGCGCTTTAAGAACAACTGGCTCAGATCCAGTACCGCTAAATCCATTCAGTGTCAGACTTATTTTGTCTGTAAAACATGGCAATCCAACCTATGCAACAATTTTGATCTCTGTACTGGTAACATCAGGTCAGGTGCCAGTACGTACTCGGTACATAACAAGAATTATGTTGATACTTGTAGCAGTATAGAATTTGTTTTGTTCTTTTCTTCTTCTGCAGAATTTCATATATACCCCTCTGTGATTCCAAAATTACATAGTTACCATTCCCAAAAAATGAAAAGATCATATTTAGTAATTTAGCCATTCAAAACTCAGGGCTCTCAATTTGTCCATCCATAGGATGTCAGAGTAGGCTAGCACAAATAAAAAACATTCAAATTGGGTGAATGTGAGAGCTTGTGAGTTTTGCAAGGGTAATCATGATATTTTCCTTTTTCTGAAGGTTTGCAATGTTGTCCATGAAATTCTGCTTCTTCTTTTTTCTCTTTTAAGGGATGAGATATTCACAATGGTTGCACCTTCTGGCCGAGGTTGGTACCACCTGGCTTGGTACCGGCTCAAACAATGCTTGCGGCCTCCTCGGTCTTATTTATGTCTGTTCAAAATGTTGTGAAAAATATTGGAAGTATTTTGTAGGGCCGCATTAGGAAGCCATTTAATCTCATACCAGTCAAATTTTCAATTATTATCCAATGAAATAACAGATATTGAAGCTGACAAGATCTCGTACCAGTCAACATAAACAGGCAAGATGTTCTTCAAGTCTCCCACAGTATTTTATGGGTGAATTGAAAAAGCAGGTTAAATAGACCATCAGATCTGAATTTTCCAGTCTAACAACATCTGACTGGGATCATCCACTAAAACAATTGATACTTTTTCCCACAAAAAAAAAAAGAGAGGCCAAAAACCTACCAACAAAATTATAACCATCTCTTCAACACTGCATTTTGACTTGCTTGTCGTCATCTTTTCATACTGACAATTAAAATTGTCAACCCAACGGTAATAACTAAATAGCACGCCAAAACAAAACAAATATATTAAACATCTTCATTCAACAAGCTTTATCACTCTCATTGTCTTCAAATTTGCATTGCCATCCCAAAAGAAATCAGCTAAAATCTTGACACTGCTGCTTTTTGGCATGCAATTTGAAATCATTTGGTCCAAACAAAAAAGAAACTGCAGCATCATTCAGCTGGAATTTGAAGCAACTCTCTGATACCCTCACACACCTGAATAATATCAGCATATAAAAGAAAATGATGATGATAAATATAAAAGGAAATTACAAAATGCAATGGAAGAATGCTATTGCTATGCTAATATTAAGGTGCACCACAAAGTAAGTTCAAGCAAAAATCTATACTACTATCACCCTCATTAACACAATTTGTCAAAAGAAAAAAAAAATACGGTAGTTATTTGGTTAAGGGTTAAAGCCTACACAACAACAAAAAGGTAAAAAGAAAACAGTAAACATCAAGTTGAGCAGCGTACCAATTTGATCTGTGCCTTTATGTTTGCTATCAGTTGTGTGTACTCCTCAATTTATCTGTCACAATACTCAAAACAAACATGTGAACAAATGTATGAATGAATGAATCAAATTTTCTTTTTCTTATGCACCAACAAAATTTAATTTATTAATTGTAGTGCACTGGTACAAAATGACTAACATGCGCCGACTACCTTTTTCTTAATTAGATAACCTCTATTACCTGGCTAATTGAGCTTCCCTGACAGATATAAATTTCACTACAACATCTACTTCAAAGGGAAAAAGGGAGCAACAAACAAAAAAAATGTAAACGAAAAAACAATATTCACTACAACATTGCATTTTCTGTCAGTTTTTCAAGAAAACCCCGTTTAAGCATCATCTCCTTAAAGTCCTTGCATTTTTGCAGCTGACCAGCACGTTTGAGCAGGTCCATGACCATTCTGTACACCAGGTCCTTGGGTTTCAAGCATTTTACCTCCACCATCTCCATTAGAGCATCGCATGCACGCCTCCAGTTCCCCCTCCCACAATAAGCAGTTATCAAGGCGCTATAAGTGTTGACATTTGGCTCGACTCCTTCCTTCTCCATCTCTTTCTTTATCCTAAGAACCATATCCATTTTCTCCTCCTTATTAAATAACTCTATTAAAAGGTTGTAGGTGACAGTATTAGGCTGCACATTTAGCTCGCGCATTTTGTCATACAACTTGCGTACAGCCTCGATGTTACTCGATTTAACCAACAATTTAAAAATTGGGTTGAATGAGTAGCAATCAGGGTTACACTTTTTCAACACCATTTGGTTTAGCACTTTCAAAGCTCCATCTAGGTTTGCTTGGGACTTACAGCAGTGCATCTCGATTATAAAATTGTATGTAATTATGTCGGGTTCGCACCCAAGCCGTTTCATGTCATTATGGACTTGAAGCACCTGTGCAGTTCTACCAGCCTTGACATGGGCCCGCATAATCGCATTAAATGTGGCAGTGTTGGGTGAACATCCTGAGTCGATCATCTGACATAAGAGCTCTTGTGCACGCGGTAATTGCCCAGCTCGATGCATGGCATCTATTATGCATGTATAAGTGTAAACATTTGGTTTAATCCCTGTTTTGCTCATTTCAGTGAAAATCTCTTCTGCCCTATCTAAATGGCCGGCACGACACCATGCATTAATCAGAGCCGAGTACAGAACTGTGTCAGGAGAAATCACAGGTTTGAACGAGTCGAATATTGATTGGGCCTCATGTGCCAAGCGCTTTTTGGCAAGAGATCCAATAACAGTTGCAAGAAATGATGGGTCAGGTTCATGCCCATAATCTGACATGCGACAAAACAACTCCTTTGCCTCATTGGGCATAGAGGCCCGAATGTAGCGACGAATTAAGGTTATGATGGTGTGTGATGGTACAGGTACATTGAGAGCAAGCATTTTGTCGAGCAGTTGGTGAGCAAGGGGGAAACAGTGTAATTTTGCAGAGAAATCGATGATGACAGTGAACAAGTGTGTTAAGGTGACGGGAGGAGGCGAGAAAGAGAGGTACCAGTTGAAGAAGGTAATGGTTTGGTGGAAGGGATGGCCATGGCGGAGTGAAGAAACACGGCGGATGAGCTCGAGAGTGAGCACCGGATGGCGCGGTGGAGGCGAGCTGAGAAAATGTGGTAGTGAGAGAGGGAATGGAGAAGTCGAGCGGAGGTGGGGAAGGAGATAAAAAAGGATTGGAGTGGTGGTGGTCTAATATTAAAGAATGGAGCTTTTGGAGAAGTTTTGACTCAGAAGCAGTGAGAGATGGGGTGGCGGCGGCGGCGGCGGCGGTGGATAGAAGGTTAAGAAGGGATGAAGATCGGAGAATGGAGGTTTTGGGTCGGAGAAGGAACGCCATGACTACAAGGCTTTAGACAAGGAGGGAGAAGATCAGAAGAAGAAAGAGGCTATTTTGGGTTTGTGAGCATGTAAGAACCCACAAGGCCCAAATACCAGAATTCTAAATCTTTAGCCTGATTAGGCCCAAATTAAGCCTCCGTTGACACATTTCGAGTATATTTTTGTTTACTAAATATGCATCTTCTACAAGCCTGAGAAGCACACGTGGCTAGAGAGGTTACTTTCTTTTGTTACTCTAAGTATACTTACTTCCCTTTAAATTATTAGGCTTATATCATCACTTACAAACCTTATTTAGCTAGTATAGTACTGTTGACAAAACAATTACTCATACTTGTACCCAACCAGAAAGCACTGCTACACATAAAAGAACCACTGAATCTATTTCTCATTAACATTCAAGCTCCCGTACCAGGACATTATGCACCAGTCTAGTGGTACTGGTACGGATTTTAGACTCAAAATATCCAGTTATTAAACTATTTTCTTTTTCTATTTCACTAAAGCATCAGATACTGTAACATTCTAGTAGCTCCTTGGTTGTTTAAATCCTAGGTTTGTGATACTGGTACCAAGCTTGAATCAAATTCAGGTAATAAAGGCGGGAGATTACTCAGTAAAGCATGTCTATTTTGGTCAAATTTATTTTCAAATTCAGGTGGTACCCAGAAGACAACCCGCCTCAAATTTCAATTTGACCAAAATAGACCTGATTTAAATCAGGAAACTCAACTACTTGGTACTGAAATAGAGCAGCATGGATGAACCAACTTGTCATCAAAGTGCACTTATAAGTTAATGTTTACATTCAGATTGAACTACAAATATTACAAAATGCACCTCATAACCTACAAGTTTTTACTTTTCCAAAGATGCCTTTTCACACACTGTTAAATAAAATAATCGTACATATATTTCAGATGTTCCATTAAACTAATTTATTAAACAAGGATTTTTTGCTGTGTCCTGTCATATATACTCAGGTATCCTTAAAGTTACACATATTTAACCTAAAATTGACAGAGAAACAGATGCATGTAGAAAGCCACTTTTTTTCGCATTACATACTGCATCAGATACTATTGAATGTTTATTTAGCTGAATTTCAATTTTACCAGAACACTCTTTACCAGAAAAGCTTTTACTAAAAACCAGATCTGAACCAGCATGACAAACAAAAACCAGAAAAAATTCCAAATTACCATAGTAAAGACCGATCTGTAATATGCATATTACCATACCTACTATTGGCATTGAGCAGCGGTACACCTGAATTCCAAACCTCAGATAAAGAAGCTTCAGAAGAGGTTAAGAGTTGGATTGTTAAATTTAATGGTGTGCCCTCTATTACAAGATTCTTTTACCATCACCTACTGTAAATGGCTTCAGATTTTCTGGCATGTCTTGATTTTACAATACATCTGGTATGCAGACCAAGAGAGAGTGGAAAATCAAATGTTTAAAAGTACTTGCAATTTCTTTTTGGTTAGCTATACTTTTTGTTTGGCCAATGACAAGCATGATATTGTATCTGAATGTTACTATATTTTCTTGGAAAGTTATCTAGATTCAGCTTAGTAGTGGGAATCAGTGTTCTTAACCCTTTTATGATTTTTGTACTGGAATTGGTTTCTATTTTGATAGAAATTGGTGGCTAGGCCCCTATAATTTTTTTGAAGTGTTTTTGTTTATGTTTCTATGAAAGACCTGCTTATTTTATGCTGCTTATTTTGGCTACTCATTTCGCCTACACAAACAAAATTAAGAAGGGATTGTTATTTAGCCAAATACAAGCCACAATGTTTAATGAGGCGGCAAAGAAATTCTATCCCAAATTTGAACTTGGAAAGGTGTATTACATCTCCAAAGGGTCTCTCAGAATTGCAAACAAACTATTCAAGACTGTTCAAAATGATTATGAAATGACTTTAAATGAAAATGCAATTGTTGAAGAGGCTGATTGAGAGGTCTTCATTTGAGAGACCAAGTTCAATTTTGTGAAGATTGATCAACAAAGTTCTTATGTTAACTCCAAAGAACGCATAGGTAAGAACTAAGAAGGTATAAAGAAGTATTAACAGCTTGCTATAAGACTGCTTTGATTAGTTGAAGTAACAGTAGGGTAAAAACATGAACTGTACTGACTGACCTTTTCTTGCAATTATTGTTCTTAGGTAACTTAAGAAATAGGGTGTCTAGTATTTCAGGAACAAAACTGTAGTGGTCTCTTTATGGAATGATCTTGCAACTAACGTTGGCCAAGAGCTGTTAGTTATAGTTGATACTTCACCTGTGGTTGAAATTAAGTCCCTTAAAGTCGGTGAATTTCAATGTAACTTGTGAAAACATTTTATGCAGAGAGTAATTGGAAAAATAAAGAAATAAAAAAATGCAAGTCTAATGGTGTTTATCTTGGTTACCCATCTGTAGAATTTCTCTGTCAATTGTTGGCAAGAGTATAGTCAGAAGCTCATATACAGACCGTTCATCCTTCCTTTCTTCAACCACCTTAGCTTTCTAGGATAATTCAAAGTACAATTAATGTGTGAGCAAACAATAAAGACTCCAATGTGTACATTAGTTGAACTAGACATTTCAGTTCCAACAATAAACAAAAAAAAATTGCAAATTAGGATAATTTGAGAAATAAATCAAACCAATTTTGCACTTACAATGCAATAAGCATTGATGAAACACCAAGCAGTTGAAGCCTTTTTCTGTCAATAGCGTTGCTAGAGAGGTACCAGTACCCGTCAATGTATGACGCGGTCAGGTACAATGTCTCTGGTAAAAGGTTGTACTTTTCGGCCACATCAACCAACCAATCTCTCATATCAGCCGTTATATCTGGTTGAGTTTTTTCGACATATATAGTTTGGTAAATTAAAGGACTCCACCTATAAGGAAAAAGAATCATGATTTGGTTGGGATAGTGGTGCAACCAGATCAATAACTGAGGTATATATGTTTCCACAAATGCTTGCAATAAAGAGTGCCATAATTTTGGAAATTACCATATTTTCATTTAGCCTTCTGATAACAATTACAGCTTAATCAGATATAATTGAAACAACCAAAAAATGGCATTTCTTAATAGATGTTTATTAAAATAAATGCTCAATTGTTTAAAGAATTGCATAGTTAATGCTAAAGATATATACCCTAATTGAAGCAAACACGCACAAATTTTAAAGCAGAGCGCACGCATCTTAATGCAGATCGGACGGTGATTGAGGCTATCGGACCTACTCTGAATTCATATAGAAATGAGCAGTTGGCAGTTGGCACTTGGGCATTTATATATGGTTCTGGTACGCTGGCAGAACTTGGTACCTGTGCAAACTGGAACGAACGTTAGACCTTATCCGATAAAAATAATTATTGGAGAACCTTGTTGTTACTATTGGTTTAGTTGAGAATGAATATTAATTATTGGAGAACCTTGTTGTTACTATGCCAGATGGATTTTAAGAAGGCTTTTGAAACTTTGTTAGCAGATTTGTTAGGGCTTATATGGGCCGAAAGAAATAGAAGGGTATTTCAGGAGTTAATTAAATACTTATATGTGCTTAATTTATTTAAATTTTGGAATTCCAAGTAAATTAAATATTTCTGATCTAGCTAGTATGTGTTTGAAGATAATATATAGCAATTGGATATGTGATTTGCTGAATGGTTGTAATGTAATTAATTTTAGAAATTTCAATGTGCAAGGGATTTATGTGTTTTTATTTTTTTTGTTAATTTTGTTTAGTATAGTGATTCTATACTAATAACTTATATATTCTAACTGTTTTTTTAAATACAGTGCTACATGGCGTTAATAGATCTGGACCGTCCGATTGAAATCCACACTAATATTAAAGGGCCCCCTCGTTACATGCGTGGGCCGGATTGGCTCCCATCCACGACCGAGATGCATTAAACTCAAGAGATACTCTTTTAACCTTCCGACAATAAATTAGGGTGAAAATCTCTGATAATAAGAAACAATCTGAATCGTTTGATGAATAAGAAATGAACGGTCACGAATCTCTGATGGAAAGCATTTGCCTATTATAAATAGAGTAGAACTAGGGTGCTCCTAAGCTCACCAAGCCCTTCGTGAGCGCGACTCTAAAACCTATCGAATTGACTTCAAACGACATTTTCAAACCGTTAGATGTTCAATCTATATTAAAATGTGCTTGGAGACCAAATTTTACATTTTTTTGAATTTTTTTACTATTTATTAAGATGGTTTGAAAATCGCTGTTTTTATTAAAATTCTGCACCATTAGAAAACAGCGATTTTCAAACCATCTTAATAAATAGTAAAAAAATTCAAAAAAATGTAAAATTTGGTCTCCAAGCACATTTTAATATAGATTGAGCATCTAACGGTTTGAAAATGTCGTTTGAAGTCAATTCGATAGGTTTTAGAGTCGTGCTCACGGAAGGACTTGGTGAGCTTAGGAACACCCTAGTTCTACTCTTATAAATAGCGTATTATTATTTCTTGCTCCGCTCCATCCTAATTCCGATATATTTTAACGTCTCTCTCTATATCCTTCATATCCCTTCTCAATGTTCTCATTTTCTCAAAACCTCCCTCCTTCATATCTTCTCTCCTTCATATCCCTTCGATCAAAACCCTATCAAAATAACATGGGGAGAGGGAGAATTAAGATTCCTATGGAGAAAGTCGAGGACTACCAGAAGAGACATGTTACTTTTTCAAAGCGACGCACAGGCCTCTTCAAGAAGGCCTACGAGCTCTCTGTTCTTTGTGACACGGAGGTCGGACTTGCTGTCATCTCCCCTTCTGGCAAGCTTAGCTTCTTATCATGTAAAAAAAGGTAATAATTCAACGCATAAACCCTAACTATGATTTGTATTACGTTCTTGAGTGCATCTTTTTTATCTTTCATATAAACCCTATCTGACTTTAATTTATGACCTTTCTTTTTTAACAAGAACATTTCTTTTTTGTTTCATGTTTGTATAAGCTGCGACGTGAGATAGCAGATTTGGGGATGACCGTTGAAGCTGAAGGTTTGAATGAAGGAGAAGAAGAGGATTGGGGCAGTAAGGTCAGGCGGAACGGTCAGCTGTTTAAATCAGATTCAAAGACTGACAGTGGGGTCCAAGAGGTAAAGTGTATGAGGGGTAATAATAAGCAAGGCATCGCTGACAAGGGGGGCCCGAGCACTCAGAACAAGAGGGATATCCATTAAACTCAACTGGAGGGGAGACAAAGGCGAACGATTCGCTGACAAACGCAGAGGTCGTTGGAGTCTGTTAAGCCATGTCATCGCTTGTTGCTGACTGGGCAACTCGCGGTTAATTCTGCTTATTTTTTTTACCAAGTTAATTACTTTTCTTTACTTTTCACATCGCCTATATAAGGCAAAAACATCTATGGTTTTGTATTGAGAAATTACTCTGTGAATTTGGCGAATTGCCTTGTTCTGGCATTCGAGTTCTTATTCGATATTTTTCTTCTTATCCCAAAATTGCTTCAAATTGCTTGTTTCTTTCTATTTGATTGTGTTGATTCTGTGAACGAGAGTTAAGCTCGTTGCATAAGCACTGTTTAATTTTTTATTTTGTCGTGTGTCATTGCAAAGTGCACCAAAATACATCGGCAAATTTTGAGTTTTGACCTGATCTCGGTTTTTCTTCACCTTCAAATCCATGCAGTACTGTTTGTATTCAAATTAAATTTTGTTTTATAAGACAGAGATGATACTTCAAATTAGCTGAAATTATTTCTTGCCAAATTTATGTATTACAAAAATGGGATTAGATAAAACCATTGGAGTTGTGTCAGGTCAAGTCAAAGTTTCTCAGCTGTATTAATTCTTAAACAGATCAGAATGGAGACCAAATTGATATCCGACATTGGCAACCCTAGCTGCTTGTTTAAAAATGGCTGACAACATTAATTGAAATCATGTAGATTAATTAGTCAATAATCATCATCTTATAAACATATCTTCAAATTAAGGAAATCTTGGTATTTCTTGAAGAGATTTTTTTTGTATTAATTTTGAAAAACTGTGAAGATAATCTTGTTGAGAAATTGTTGAAAATTTGCTTTGTGTCGTTTTCATATGAAAATAAACAATATTCAATCTTGCGTTGGTGCTTTTCTTTGGCTCTGATTTTTACTGGCACCGAGTTGGTGCTTTCCTCTGTGCTGGCCTTGGGTCTGTGCCTCTTGCGTTGCTTGTGCTGGTTTGTGTTACTGCTGCTGCTTGTATTGCATGTGTTACTGTTGCTGGTTCCTGGTTCTGTGAACTGGGACCTACCCCTTTTTGCTTGGCTTGTTGTTGTTGCTGGTCTGGTCTGATGATGATGTGTGGTTGTGCTGAGGCCCTCTGTTTCTGTTACTGGTTCTGTGCATAAACCAGACTTTGAAATGACAGGGACCAAACTGTAAAAAAACCGCTCAACATAATCTTCATATTGAAAATGTGTTTGGAGACTAAATTTGACATTTTTGTTGAGTTGTTTGGGTCGACTGTTTAGACTTTGAAAAATGAGATAAAAATGTGAAGCATAGGAGTGCCCATACTCTATAAATCATATTATCTCAACTCTAATTTAATTTCTTGGTAGCTATGTAAACAAAATGATCTTGCTATCAAATTTTACATGGAGCTTTGATAAGTCCTCAAATGTGTCAGTTTTTAATTTTTTTTTAATGTTTCAAAAATTAATTAATGGAGTTTGTATGTTTTACAGGCTTGAGGATATCTTACTAAAGTTACTTAATCATCCGGCCGATCAACTACCACGATATTAGATTTATCTAATTTTCTCATTATTATACTATTAAAACACTTTTATTTTTTTTTTCGTATCAAAATGTTTTTCGGTCTAATTTTTTGTTTTTTTTTTTGTTTTCCGGTCTTTTCTAATCTCAAGTGATGTGATTGCACAGAAAGAGGTACTTATTATTTTTTATTTTTGTGCTTTACATTAATTAGAAATTTAACAAAAATAAAAAAAATAGCTCATAAAAATGTGTATATTGGATTATTTTTGACGCACAAATGCAATTAAATATATAGACGGTAAGGTAAGGGATGTGTCATATTTTGATGGGAATGGAACGAACGTCTCATTTTGAGATCATGGCATAGTTTTTAGAAATCTGATCATCACTTTCTTCCTAGCTCCTCTCCAGTGACCTGACCACCTATCTTTTGCTTGAAACAATCGAGATCTATCTGTATTTTTTTTGGGGGGGAGAGAGAGAGATTGGGGGTCATTCATATGTCATATGCCCCATTAATTACTTCACACATGCATGCAAGGCGTTCGCTCAAATTCCCAAATGGATCTGACCAATGAATGTATCACGTTCTCCATCAGACAGCTAGCAACGTGTTTGTTCTTAATTAGGTGCCATTCGATGTCGATCGGCCTTAACCCATGAACCCCGGCTAGACTATGCGATTTTGAACCGGCTGGACTGAATCATGCACGTGCGAGCGACCGACCCTTATTCATCCTGAGAGCAACATGTTTTAGGAACCTCTCTCTGTTAGCCATTAGGAGAGGAGGGACACTGGATACACTTTGGCACAATATATATATTAACACTTACCCTTTTAGGAACCTCGATCTCTCCTTAATTAGTCTTTTCCCCAGTAGGATGAATCATTTTTTTTTTGTTAGGACTTATAAGGATCAGTTTGTAAATTGTTAATTAATTCTGTGGTACTAGAAATATATCTGTGGTGGTCGATTGACAAACATGATTTCAATGCTAGCTATTCTAATCAGAGGCCATCTGACAGCAAGTACTAATGGATTTCCATTTCGCATTACGTTTAGGGAGGATATATAATTACAAGTTTCAGATTTAAATTTATTTAATTGTATTTATGTAATTCATATATTTCTTCACTTATTTTGCTTCTATATATCTTCTTCCTAAAATCTTTTAATATTTATTTAATGCAGAGCCTTACAGTGCTGCTTCAAAATATCAAAGATGCACAAGAGACAGAGCCTGGACCAACCAAGTATGTAAAAAATTAATAAATTTAATTGTAAATAGTATACTTACTAAAACCAATAACTAATTTTAAAATTTTAATTTCAAAACATTTGTTGTTTACCAAGCACACTGAATGGCAATTTTACTTAATTTGCATCTGGGACATACTTCTTTTTTTGCGGCATTTTTATTAATATAAACTTTTCTATCGAATGAGCAAAGGTTTTATCATTGATGGTCTTATTAATTATTTTATATTTTATAATTTTGTAGCCAGAATGCCACTCCAGTAACTGACCAGGAGGTGGAGGTAATTAAAGTATCTTGTCATCATTTGTTTTATTGCTTTCATTTGCTTTTGACAGTAGTTTCTTAATTTTCTGTCAAACTAATTACCATATTTACATGATCTGTTGCTTGCAAGGAGAAGAGTTGCTAGTTGTATCCAAAAAAAAAAAAATAGAGAAGAGTGTGCTATTTTCTTACTTCGCCAACTCTTCTCCTTCCTGGTTGTTCTACCGGGTGTACACATGTAGCTCACCATAAATTATAGCAATGATTTAAATAGTAGGATATTGAGTATCATTAATGGTTTTGTTTGTAATTTACAGAATATTGATGAGAAAAACAGAAACATCCTGCAACTCTTATGCCGGGTGAGAGAGAGAAAGCTACGTAAGTTTTTATTGTTGGCACCATGTTTTCTGATTTTATACAATTCACATTTTTCCATTTGCTGGTAGTTTTCAATGTTTCGGTTATGAACTTATTATTAAATCCCATTATGAAAAAGAAGCATATATAATATTTATCTATGAAGAAGTATATATTGTCCAACAGTGAGATATGCTGGCCTAGAAAATAATGTAGTTAATATATTTTTTTTTTTCAGAAGTGGGTTCTCATAACCACTCTGACATTTACGATTTAGATTAAAAATGAAGAACTGATTCTTTTTTTTTTTTTTTTACATAACAGGACAATATAATAGAGAGCTAACAGCAGCCTCCTCCATCCCCAGTACCACAGTACGCTTTATACACATTTTAATTGTACTTCACTTATATTTTGCCCAGGGCATTAATTTTAATGAAATATTGTATCACGAAAATTGCTCAATATTAATTTGTTTCTAAGAAAAGAACATATAAAAGATGTTATTATAGTAGTGCCATGTGAATTTAGGCTCTTGAAAACTATATTGTTTTCTTTATAGGCAAATTGTGTTGCATGAATTTGTCAATCATGCACACCTAATGAAACATATATAATGTTGCTTCAATTTGTTTGCAGGTGCAGCCCCAGCAAGTGATGCTGCACCAAGATGACTTAACTGACCAGGACCACGTATCATGTCACCACTGACATAAACAACCTCAACTCCTTTGTGCCGTATGGTGGTTCCAATCAACTCCAAGTCGGCAATGGTAATAATTTACCCATCTCTCATCTTGGCCATTGCTCTCTTGATTCCAATCGTGGCAATTTAAATCTTTTTAATGTGCTTCATGTTCCTTGCATCACAAAGAATTTAATAAGTATATTGAAGTTTACTCGTGATAACAATGTGCTTATTGAATTTCACCCTCTCTTTTGTGTTGTGAAGGACCGCCGCACGAAGCCGACCGCTCCTTCGAGCTACTCTCTCTCTAATGGTCTTCACAACCTCAATTCTTAACCAAAAGTTTATGTGAGAGAGAGAGTTTCGGCCTATGTGTGGCATGAGAGGTTGGGACATATATATATCCCTCTCATTCTACCATCAGCTTCATACTAAAGGCCAACCATTTACCTATTTCATCCAGTAAAATGCATGTGTAGTGATTGTAGTATGGCGAAAGCACATACTAGCTATATGTATTTTATTGATGTGTAGTGATTGTGGGGACCTTTCCTGGTTTTATCTTCTTTATAATCTGTGTTTTCGTTTTGTTTGATTGAATTGGATTTTGAATTGGGAGTTGGATTATAAGGGCATATTTAATGGGATAGCGAGATTAGAATTTGATTATGAACTGATGAGATTGTGTGTACTGTGAATATGAAAATTGTCTGTGACGGACATTCTAAATGCGTGAATACTGTGTGATTTGTTTTACTGATAACCTAGACTCATGTGCTATCATCGTTAAATATGCAGACATAATTTGATGTGAATTTGTGTGGATTAATCCAGTCTGTTTGAATGGTATCAGAGCATTCGTTCCTCGGACTGTGTTTGGATTCAAGTTTCAATTGTTATTAGTTTGTTCTGTTTGAATTGAACTGAATACAATCCTGATTTATTATCAATTTTGTTATATCTGTCATTTACAATATCGTTTGATTATCATTTGGTATACTTATCTGTCTAACATAAATTTACATTTGTATTGAATTTAAAAATGAAGCCATGGCGGCCCTATTTTTTTTTCCATTTCTGGGTTGGCCTGAGCCATGGCGGGCCAGTTTCCTATTTTTTTTTTCGTTTTTGGGTTGGCCTGAGCCATGGTGGTCTAGTTTAATATTTTTTTTTCTTTTTTGCAGGTTGGGGTGTGCCATGGCGGCCCAAATCTTTTTTTTTTTGTTTTTTTCTGACGGTCTTGAGTGTGCCATGGCTTCCCGCAGGGATGCCATGGTGCCCTACTACCTTTTCATTTTTCAAATTCCCATGCGATATTTCTTATTTTCTTATGTATAAAAATTTCGGAAAATTTTATGTATGAATTTTCATTATCATTTAATAAAGACATTAAAAAAATGAATGTCAGGTTTTAGAAAAAACAATGCAACCCACATTAGCCCCTAAAGTATTAAACAAATAACAAAATTAATTAACTCTAAGACAAAACGTAAACAAAAAATAATAATAAATAAACGCGTACATTATCAAAGCACAAAATCCACCTCAATCTAATCTAAAAAAAAAATATATATTGGAGATCCAGATCTCATCTCCATCGCCCCAAATCCGAACTTTCAACTCAGCACCTCCTCTCAAAACAAAACATGCAGTAACAGCATCACCACAGCACCAGCAAACATTGCCTGAGGTGACACCGCATCAGACGACTGAGCAGCAGAGGGACCAAATACGAAAGGATACGATGGCGAATTTGCGGTGGGTCCCATTGCAGCTCCTGCGGGCCCGTCTGCCGGTGGGAAGAAGGTGCCATTAGCAGAGAGTACATCAACTGTGAGTTTCTGGTTCTTCAGACAGTGAGCAGCAATGCCGCTGATGTAGTAAAACCGACCGGGAGAGGTGAGATTGAAAATCGAGTTACCGTCGTCGATCCGTAAAATTGGATCTGAGACGGCACAGTTGTTGTATGCTTTTTCAGTCACCTGCAGCACTGAATCCTCACTTGGTGGGTAGAGAAACACTGAAAAAATCAGAAAAGAGATAAATTAATGATTATAAAGTGTAAATATTTTGCATTAAAAAAAAGTTAAAATTGATCTACTTACGAAGAGTGTCGTAGAGGTGGAACTTGTGAGCTTGAGACCAGAGAGAGTAGACATTTGGATTAGATGAGGGAGGAATGCCCCATGCGTTGAGATCTCCTACCTTGTATTGTACACACAAGCAACTACTGGTGAAGAACAAGAGGAGGAGAGAGATCACTGAACGAATCTGAAGCATTTTTCTCATCCTCCTTTCCTTTTGTGATGGGGGTAAATATAGAAGAGGAATTGAAGAAATAGGAGAGAGTGAGAGAGTGGGGAGTGTGTGGGGGAAATAAAAAGGCTTTAAAGCGATGCTTCTATTTAATTTAATTTTAATTTTAAGCTCATGGATTAGAAATTAGCCGTTTGAACTATTTAAAAATGCGTTATAATCAAGAACTTAAGGACTTCGGGTCTCTTGTGGCAATCACCTATGTAGAGTTCGTGTTGCCAAATACTTTCTACTTTGGAAACCAAAAAACTATAGCACGTTAGGTACAACGGGATAGTGTTTTGCAAACGGGTAAGGGCGGGCGGGCACAGGCAAAACCCGGGACGGGTCACGGGCAACGCGGGTCACGGGTAACGCGGGTCACGGGACGGGTTAGCACGGGTATTTTTTTGAAAAACCCTATCCGGCCCCTCTCAAACCCCCCGGGCAACACGGGTCACGGGTAAGCGGGTTTAGGTCCGGGTAGAACGGGTCTGGTCCGGGCGGGTAAATTTTTTTTTTTTTTTTTCTCTTTTTTAGGCTGCTGTTTTTTTTTTCTGTTTTTTTTTTTTTTTTTTCTTTTTAAACCAATAAAATACAAATCAAAATTCATTTAACACGATTGCATATTTGAACTCAATAATTATTGTGATACTAAAATCAAAATCAAAGTTACGAATTATTTTAAAACAATATTGCTTAAATCAATTACTTTAAATTTTGAACAATAAAATATAAATTAAAAATTTCTTAAATCAATTACTTTAAAATATTTTAAATCAATTACTTTAAAACAATAAAATATAAATCAAAAATTTCTTAAATCAGTTACTTTAAAAATAATAATGAATTATTTGAAAACAATAGATTAAAAAATAAATGCAAATTACTTGGCATATTCAAAAACTAAATATAACATACTTATTTAACCTATTAAAAATAAATCCGAATTTGAAAAATAAAATCTAACCTATTCACAAATAAATCTAATTACTTGGCATATTCAAAAAATAAATATAACATGCTTATTTAACCTATTAAAAATAAATCCGAATTTGAAAAATAAAACCTAACCTATTCACAAATAAATCTAATTACTTAACATATTCAAAAACTAAATATAACATGCTTATTTAACCTATTAAAAATAAATCCGAATTTGAAAAATAAAATCTAACCTATTCACAAATAAATCTAATTACTTGGCATATTCAAAAACTAAATCTAACATGCTTATTTAACCTATTAAAAATAAATCCGAATTTGAAAAATAAAATCTAACCTATTCACAAATAAATCTAATTACTTAACATATTCAAAAACTAAATCTAACATACTTATTTAACCTATTAGAAATAAATCCGAATTTGAAAAATAAAATCTAACCTATTCACAAATAAATCTAATTACTTGGCATATTCAAAAAATAAATATAACATGCTTATTTAACCTATTAAAAATAAATCCGAATTTGAAAAATAAAATCTAACCTATTCACAAATAAATCTAATTACTTAACATATTCAAAAACTAAATCTAACATACTTATTTAACCTATTATAAATAAATCCGAATTTGAAAAATAAAATATAACCTATTCACAAATAAATCTAATTACTTAACATATTCAAAAACTAAATCTAACATACTTATTTAACCTATTAGAAATAAATCCGAATTTGAAAAATAAAATCTAACCTATTCACAAATAAATCTAATTACTTAACATATTCAAAAACTAAATCTAACATGCTTATTTAACCTATTAAAAATAAATCCGAATTTGAAAAATAAAATCTAACCTATTCACAAATAAATCTAATTACTTGGCATATTCAAAAACTAAATCTAACATGCTTATTTAACCTATTAAAAATAAATCCGAATTTGAAAAATAAAATCTAACCTATTCACAAATAAATCTAATTACTTAACATATTCAAAAACTAAATCTAACATACTTATTTAACCTATTAGAAATAAATCCGAATTTGAAAAATAAAATCTAACATATTCACAAATAAATCTAATTACTTGGCATATTCAAAAAATCTAATTACTTGGCATATTCACAAATAAATCTAATTACTTGGCATATTCACAAATAAATCTAATAAATCTAATTACTTGGCATAAATCTAATTACTAGCTAGGGCACAGAAGATCCGGGGGGGAGGGGGCTGGCTGGGGTTGGGGGGGAAAAAAATTCGAATTTAAAAAAAAAAAAAAAAAAAAAAGGTACAGGGGTTCTGGTTCGGGTTTGGGTTCGGGTACGGGTAGGCGGGCACGGGTCTACGGGTAGGAGGGCACGGGTATTCGGGTACGGGTACGGGTCCACGGGTCGGTACGGGCGGGTACGGGTTTGAAACGGGACGGGTATCACGGGTAAATTTTAAAAAGATCCGTACCCGTCCCTTCTCAACCCGTACCCGTTGAACCCGTGTACCCGTGCACGGGCACGGGCACGGGCAGGGCGGGCACGGGTCTGACCCGTGGGGGTATTTGCCAAACACTACAACGGGAGCAGGATGGATACTCAAATTTAGATTAATTACGACAATTCACACTTAAATTAATTCTCTTTTAAAAGAATAATAAAAGTAATCTTCTTGAAATTACCAATATATGTAAATTGTGGAAAAATAGTTAAGAGAAGTTGGAAGAATTAATTATTCATAATAAGATTCAAATTTTTTACTTTTTATTAAAAAATTGTGTTACAAAGAAAATGTCATTTCTTTTATGGCAAATTCTTCTATGGACATAAGGACCTATTTGTAAAATGAACATATTTTCATTTTCAAAGTTCAAACAGTCGATCCGACTGTTCAACATTATCTCCATATTAAAATGTACTTGGAGGTCAAATTTTATATTTTTTTAATTTTTTTACTATTTATTAAGTATTTTACAAAAACTAGTCAAATTCAGACCATTGAATTTTGTAAAATACTTAATAAATAGTAAAAAATTCAAAAAAATGTAAAATTTGACCTCCAAGTATATTTTAATATGGAGATAATGTTGAACGGTAGGATCGACTATTTGAACTTTGAAAATGAAAATATGTTCATTTTATAAATAGGTCCTTGTGTCCATAGAAGCATCTCTCTAAAAATTAATGTAACTAAGCATATATTATAATACAGTAAAATATTACAACAATATATTATTGTTATTGTGACTATAATAGTTACCACTAAAGTACTATTAATGATGATAAAGATAATTATTATAGAAAAAAGGCTAACAGAAAGGGAGAATAAAAGAAGATAATTTTTATTGTTGTTAGTCGTGCTATTATTGTGACTATTGTTGTTACTAATATTTTGTAATCTTTTATTATGAAATATATTATTACTTTATATACTATTTGTTGAGCTGTTCTTGTTGTTGTTATTTTATTATTAATTATATTATTTTATATTATTTTCCCCCTAAATTTTAATATTAAAACTATAATGGTTTTTTAATTTGTTCTAAGAATCGACTTTCTTTTTCAAAAACTACCAAATAACATTAGAAAAAAAAAAATAGAATAGAGTGCACTAAGATTTTTCTGGATGATGTTATCTTATTCTGAAAGAAAATATAAATATTCAAACAGTACCCCAAGTAAAACAATCAATGTGCAGAGACAAATAGAGTGCACTAAGATTTCCTGAAGAAAATGAAAATACGAAAAGTTTCAAATTGTACATGAACTATTAAAAAATTGACATATAAGAAGGCATATATATTGTACTCACGCACAGAGCACACAGCAAATAGGGTGCAGAAAAACCAGCAATCCAGCATCAGTAATTTTAATTTTCGTCTACTAGTGTATCGCCGTACGCTCGGAGCACATATATTGCTTCTTTCTTTTGCTTGGCTTGGAGCACAATTAATGTTGACTACGTTGAAACAAAGATTAGTTGAAAAAACATGCCGTTCCGTTTCGTGACTAATATGTTGTGATTTTGGTTTCATGTTGTGTCGTGCTGTAATTAAGTTAATTTTTCATCTGTCATGTGGTCTCGTGTCATGATCAAAATATTAAGAGGTGATCACGACATGCAAATGGTCAAACCACGTAAGTCACGCTATATCCAAACGTGACCCGCGTGATTATTTGATCATGATTTAGGTTAGTTTATTCAAGATTTACGATTTGGTTAAGATCTAACGGTTCTAGTTACACGTGACTCGCATGACTACGTGTCGTACCGTATTGTGATTAGATTTTTCACATGTCGTGTCGTACCATATTAAATTTTCAAAATATGATCACAGTACAGGATACGTGAATCACGATACGTAACCGACACACATACTGCACTTACTGTACCGTTCCGTGTCATAATCACACTGTTATGTGACAGAGCCAGCCCTACGTGTCATTTTTCCACTCTAACAAATATAACGGTCATTGTTTCAGGAAAAAAAATATATATAATAAAAATAAATAACGGCATTGTGTAGCTCGTAATGCGTGCGGATAGGATAGGGTCATAGGGGCCAGGAGAGGAAAAGCCGTTTGATTTCATTGGAAAATGAAAAGTAAACCTTTAAAATCATCTAGGCGGGAATAGAGGACGAATAATTTTAAGGTTATTTTCAATTTTATATTTCATATGTTAGAACTAATTTCAATGAGATAAATCAAAATGAACCTACAAAATCTACTGATTAAAAAAGTTTAGGTACATCATATAAAAAGTTTTAGTACAAATCATATAGTCTTTTTAACTTTGATAAAATAAAGTGACATAATTTATATTTTAAAATAATTAATTAAGTACATAGTTTATATTTTAATATGATTAATTAGGTACAAGTTTAAACACACATCATATAGTCTTCTCAATTAATGATATTTGGTCTGTATGGATTAATTATAAGTGGAGACATGATTAAAGCACTTATGCGCCTTGAACTTAATTCCGTTAATATAAATATTGCACATATATAGGTTTATCTTTCAAATTGTATCAAAGTTTAATTTAGAATTATGACTAAGGGTGAAAACGGTGTGGATAATATCCGATCAGTATTTTATCCGTATTCGAAAAATTGAATATGGATATCTGATATTAGAATATCCGTGTGGATATGAATACAGATATGATTTTACATTCCAATTATCTGTATCTGAATATTAGATATATATCATATAGTTTAATATATATTATGAACAAATTATGTTTTTAACTATTATTCAATATTAGAAGTGGTGACAAATGAATAGTTCGGGTTCGGTTCAGCGGAGTCAAAAATTCGTGATTCAAGAATAATTTGGGAATACAAGGAAGCATAAAAAACCTCAAAAAATCCAAAAAAAAAAATTCGCGTTTTTTTCCCGTTTTATTTGCGAATAAATTATATAATACATTTTTTTACATTTTATTCGGTGTTCGGTTCAGAAACGTCAAAAAAAAAAATTATACGTGAATTATTCACGAATTATGTTACTATATATCCATATTCAACTTAATATCCAATCCGTGTACGTATCTGAAAAATTAAAAGAGAATATGAATATGATTTTACCATTATCCGCTATCCGCTCCGTTTTCATATGACGGTTGATTTTCCGTATATATCGTGTAAGTTATAAGTTATCCAATTTTTCAAAAGAAAGGGAAACAAAAACACGGTAATGGCGCACAGCTGGTTGAGCAGATTAGAAAATTGAGGAGAAGCGTACTGCGCAGGTGGGGGAATGGGCTGACAGCTGGCTCCTTGCAATTTGCACGCAGAGGAACAGAGCACGTGGGACAGATGACACAGCACGTGATAAGTCTCCGATGGAGCGATGCACTGTTCCGGTGAACCCACATGAAAATCTATATATTAGAATATGTGGATATCCAATTCCAATCCATGCCTACTGTTGAAATCAACAGGCGAGGGCGAGGCGACGATTCTATTTTGTTTGGTACGAATTCGATCTGCTTGCACATGGCCCATTGATGTCTGATGAATAATAATTTCATTTAATTTAATTCATCGTACGGTAATAAAGATACTGCTGTTGTTAAGCTTCGGTTGAAAAAGAAAAACAAACATAAACATGCTCTCTGTCTTGTACTCTTGTTTGCTTCGCTAATTACTCGCCGTACTTGATAAAAAGTTTGTCAGAGATGAACCTTGTGGCTTCATCATCACTGGAACTAGATAATTAATTAATGACCCACCACACCAAATTAATCATATCTGCCATGGTTTCTGAAAATGATTAGTTGTTAATTTCCAATCAAACGGTCTCTACTTTTGGCAGGGCCGGCCCTTACCCAGGGTACCCAGGGCGATGGCCCCGGGCCCCAAAAGCCCAGAGGACCTCAAAAAAAAAAAATTGTATACGGTGGTAAAAAAAAAAAACCCCCTAGCAGCAGCTGCAGTTTCTCGGCTCCACTCTCCAGTCTCCAGCGGCTGTTAACAAATCAAACAATCTTGTCCACTTGCAATTTCTGATTAAAATAATTTCTGCATTTTCCTCTTGGCTTCGCTCCAGTGTGAACAAACGAAAGAATTGAAAGTAATTTCTGCCTCCGTTTTTACAGCAGGTTGGATCAAATGTTGTGATTTGCATCTCACTTTTTGTACTTTTTGTTGGTATGTCTCTGACTTGGATGATTAGCTTTTGGCCAGTTGTGCTCTATAAAACTGGCATAGGGTAGTTTACTTTTGGAGATGCAATTGTACTAATTAAACTGAACCTTTTATCTATATGATTTCATCTAATGAAATTAGTAGCAGGTTACTATTAAAAAAAAAGTCGATTAAAGTAATTTTTAATGAAGTAATTTTTGCCAATTTTTTTTTGTTTTTACAGTGAATATCAAATTTAGATAACTCATAGTTGGATCTAAGTTAGCGGCTCAGCGCTGCCTTTGTGCCTCATTACTCAGGTTGTATACTTCTATACTTGTTGTTTTTAATTTAAAACAATGTTTTCTAGAAAATATGCATTAGGTAGCGAAAAAAGAAACATAAAAAGAGAGGGAGAAGAAAAACTAAAACCTCAAAAATGTTCTATTCAAAAACTTTAGAAAAAATTTAAACCGAAAAATGAGTCTATGGAAAACCAAGTTGAAACTGAGGTACAAGAAGAAACAAGATATGTATCTGAAAACAAAAATGAGGTAAATAAAGATAAGTTAAATCAAGAAACAACAAATGCATCTGATAATAAGAATGAGGTAAATGAATAACTAACAAATGTGCTTGAAAATGAGACTAGTGATATGTTGAATGGATTAACAATATTAAGTATTGAAAAAATATGTTGAAAACTATTGATGTTGAATATATAATTGATAATTTTGCTTCTAAAAATGCAAGAATGGGTCATTTCAGATGAAATGTGATTTAGATGTGTTTTTTGTGCAGGTACAATACACAAGTGTTCAAAATTGGTTTATCAAGAAACAAGCAAGAAGCATAGCATGGGTATATTCATCATTGTATATGTCTTATTTTGAGGGTTATTGATTTTATGTCCCTCCCTATTTTATATGATATGGCATATTAATATAAAAAAATTGTTTACATAAAGGGTTAAAAAATTTCTCCCATCCCGGACCCCAAAATCCTCAGGACCGGCCCTAACTTTTGGCACACAACACTATTTAATTCAATAACATATTTTACAAGTTAACACAATTTTAAAATTTTTACAGTTTAAGAAAATTACAAAATAAATTTCAGAAAATTTATGAAAATTATAAAAATACAATAAATTAACGACATACACATTCTACTTCATACTATACAAACTTGTTCATAAGAGCTTCTTCAGAAGTATTGGTGCATTTGGAGAGAATGAAGCTTTGCAAACTTTATGCAGTATTTTATTGCGGCATTCATATCACCTATAGTATCTTAAATTTTGAGTTTACATCCGGACCGTTAGATCTTGTTTGGCACGAATATTAAAGGAGTCCCATGCATTCTATCTCTAGCCAGATTGATTCAGAATCTGATCGTACGGTCCAGATCTAAGCTCAAAATTTGAGTTACTCCAGAGGATCGGGTGAGTTGAATTTAATCATGACTTCAATTATCTTTCCTTTGGTTATAATATGTTACCTAACTCACAGCTTAATAAATTTTTTAATTTAACTTTATTTTTTAATAACTTATTTAACTTATAATTTAACGACATATTTCACAAGATATACAAAAATTTTACAAATTTTCAGTTTAAGAAAATTACAAAATATATTTCAGCAAATTTAAGAAAATTTATAAAAATACAATAAATTAAAAGCTTACAAATTCTACTTGAAAAACAATACAAACTTGTTCAGGAGCTTCTTCAGATACTGGTCCAATTTGGAGAAAATGAAACCTTGTGCAGCTTTTTTATTGCGGTTACTTAAGTCATGAAAAATTATAAAAATACAATAAATTATAAAATTAACAATATGCAAAATCTACTTCAAAAACAATACAAACTATACTATTAATATGCATTATAGTGTATTTAATGTCAGACACTTCAAATTTCTCCAACAGCGACGATTCTATTTTGTTGGATACGATCTGATCAGCTTGCAGGTGGTCCCGTGCTTCTGACATGCCCGGGTTTGCCCAGGGCCAGGGATGATCATTTTTTTTTTTTTTTTGAAGAATTGGCAGAGGCTGCCAATAGATTTTATTAATAAGGCCAGGGATGATCATTGATGTCATCAATTATATGATGAAGAATAATTTCATTTAATTTTAAAATTCATCGTACGGTAGAGTAACATTATAATGAATGAATTAATGACCCACCACACCAAATTATATCAGAATATTTGAGCAGCCACAGAAACCCCGTCTCATCAAACTCTCTAGTTTGGCTGCTGGAGAATGAGATATGTTCCGAAATTTTTATTAAATATCCAAAAAAAATATTAAATTTTAAAATCTGGTTGACAAGATTTCGAAAACTACTCAAATCACAGATTTATTTCACGGTTTTATGCCAAATTACCACATAATTATTCCATGGTTTTACGCATCTCAAAACTGCACGGAATTCCAAAACCGCAAATTTATATTGCGATTTTAAGTTTTTTCTTAAATAAACAGAAAATGTTATAATTTATTTATTTTCTATATTGAAATATTAGAAATATTTCATTTTTTTAAATAGATGAAATACTATATAATTTGATATATTAGAAAGACTGCAACAAATAATCTAGATCAACATTTTTCAGGTCGGATTTTTTTGCGGTTGTAAGAAAAATTAAAATATTTCTTTGTGTTATTGGAAAAAAAATTATATATGTTTTGAACCTGAATTATTGATCCCGGTTCAAAAGTCACTTCTAGGTAAAATAAATAAATAAAAAGTTTTTCTGACAATTACCTAGAAGTTTTTCTGACAATTCTCTGACAATTCTTCTATTGTAATCCTTTTATTTTCGAAAATATTGTAATCCTTCTATTTTCGAAAAAATAAAAAGTTTTTCTGACAATTCTCGACAAAATTTTCTTTGAAAATCGTTTTCTCACAAATTTTTTGGTTTTTTTCGAAAATAGAAGAATCCAAATATTTTCTGTATTTACATAGAAGTGATTTTTGAACCGGGATCAATAATTCACATTCAAAACATTTTAATTTTTTTTTTCAATAACACACAAATAAATATTTTAATTTTTTTTACAGCCGCAAAAAATCCAGCCTGAAAAATGTTGATCCGGATTGTTTGTCGCAGTCTTTCTAATAAATCAAATTATATAGTATTCCATCTATTTTCAAAGAAATATATACAATATTTATAATAATTCAATACAAAAAATAAATAAATTATAACATTTTTTGTTTAATTAAAAAAAACTTAAAACCACAATATAAATTTGCAGTTTTGGAATTCCAAAACCCAAAACGGCAATTGTTTTTTCGGTTTTAGACCACATTTCCGCAAAAAAAAATTGCGGTTTGGACAAATTTCGAAATTCCACCGAGTGAGGTGTAGATTTTGAATTTTTTTTGGATATTAATAAATAAATAAATATATATAGAGGTTGGCTAAAATCAAAGTGGTATGACCAAGACCTTAGTACTACCAATTGGTTTTTGTGATTTCTAAAGTTCAAATAGTTGTTCTGAAGTGCTCAACGTGTTCTTCATATTAAAATGTACTTAAAGACTAAATTTTACTATTTTTTATAAATTTTTGAAAATCACTGTTATTCAGATTTTATTTATTTATTTTTTATTATGAAAAACAGTGATTTTAAAAAATCTCTAAAAAATAGTAAAAAAATTCAAAAAAATGTACCAAGCACATTTTAATATGGAGAACACGTTGAGCACTTAAGATGAACTATTTAAACTTTAAAATCACAAAAATTAGTTGATAGTACAAAGGCCTTGGTCATACCACTTTGATCTTAACCAACCTCTCTCCCTCTCTCTCTCTATATATAAGCATGTTTTTCCTCATCCAACTGTATATTTTTATCGAGATTTGCGTATGAAAAAAATTGAACGTTTGGATGAAAAAGCAGCAGATCCTACTCCGGCAACTGACACGCTTATTGTAGGAAGAAGGGCGTTCAAAATAAAATACACGAGTTATTATGCAAAATATTCATTTAACTATTGTAAAATGTACACCCATCTGTTGTTGCATGTTTTTTCAGTTAAACACAATTCTTACCAATTGTTGCATGTTTCTGTCAAAAATGTTTTTACAGCTATCAACCGCTATCTTCTAACTTCTAGGCTCATTTTCAAAACCCCCAAAGCACACTCAATTATTGAATAATGAACACTAAATTATCGCAGTACACATTAATTCGACAATAACAAAATGAACATTCACTGCTTCGGCGATTGAGGTTCTAATTCTATATTATTAGAATTATGCCTAAATACATTCTATATTACCTCCCAGACATTCCAAATTAAAAAAAAAAAAATGAATAGTGTACCGAGACCAGAATTTCCACAGACAATTTGCCAAATATCTTAATTAAAAAGAAAACAATTCAACTTACAAAACAATCAACTAAGTAGCAGCTAGTTAATCAAGTAACCGCTATGACCATCTGACGCATAACAAATTACAACATAAACAAACCAGCTACAAGATACTCAGAGCTCCAAAATTTTAAAAAATGAACATACTCTTTGGATGCTCAGTGCCGCTTCGAATTTCTAGTGTGAGATATGTATGTCTCAATCAACTCTCATCCATGGCATCTTTTGGCAATGAGCTTGTTTCGGTTTCTGAGGTCTTTGCCACTGAATCCTCCAAAGCCTCAAGGAAAGAAACCACTGTGAATCTATCTGTAAAAGAGAAGATCTATTCAGCATTTTTTTAAGGCAGCACTATAAGGTGTCAAGAGGACAGAGACTTGATAATTTCATCGTTGCAATTTAGTTATTAGTGTGCTAATATATTGACAAAAAAAAAGAACTTACATTTACTTGGGTCGACTCCAAATTGAGATAGGTCTATCTGTCCTGTTCTAAGAACCTGAAAAACAATTCAATATAAGTTGTCCAAGTATGGCAAACAAAAAGGCATAGTGCTTCTACACAATAATATACAAGGAAACATACATGTGAGAATGTGTCTAGTTGTTGACGAAATGGAGGGCTTTGCAACAATTCAAAAATATCAGCACGGGACTGAGAACCCTGCATTAGCATAATAACAACAGCAATAGTTAGTTAATTACTAAATGTCATAAAAGATCCTAATGCAGCCAATTTTTAAACAGTTCTTATGTGGATTAATTTCTAGAAATGCTCACAGCTGTGTTTTAATAAGCATCCCATACAAAATACAGATGTTAAATTTTGACCTAATACAGGTCTTACCAGTTGTGGTACTTTATATGAGTTCAAAAAATACCAACAAAAAAAAAAGGCCATCAATCAATCGCCAAAATACCAAGAAAACATCATTATTTAAAACCTAAACTAGTAATTTTGACACGTACCTCGGGCAGATAAGATGCTAGGCTTTGCTCAATTGGAAGTGTCTCAATAAGTGGGAAAACTAAATCAGGCTTTAATATATCACTGAGTCCGATACCTGCAATACCAAACACAAAAGAATAAAACAAAAGACACATAAAAACATTTATATTTTATTTATTAATGGAAACACAGAGTATTTGGTTTTGGCAAAGTACATACGGGCATCTGGATCTTCCACTGGATTTGTAGCCGCCATTGATAGAAAACAAACAAGAATAAAAATGTTTAGTCAAACAAATAATATTATATTTACGAGATGTTTGCTCATAAACACAAGAAATCATGGTGAAGTCTAATAGAGCCCTCACATTTACCAGAGAAGATAAAACCAACAGAAAACACAGAGAAGTCAAATCATGGTATGATACTGGTAATGGTACAGCATATGTCCTTTATGGTATTGCTATCGATATAAACCAGTAAATGCTTGGCAACTACATATAATTTATATGACATAATGGCATGAGAAATGCCAGTTGAGTTACCTGGTGTCTGGATACTCCTGAGTATTCTCTGTAAATCTTCTAATTGCACGGGTCCCGCAGAAGATGTCACCTCACCAGTCAGATCAGTTGCCATACTTTGATCAACTAAATTTCCAGCCCTGAAGTGAGAGATTTGTGAGCACAAAATTAAAACTATAAGTATCAGAGAGTGCCAAACTACAAAATAAATTTCAATATGAACTTATGAAGTCATAAGCATTGATTGTCATTCAATATCTAGATATCCTATCATAATCAGACAAATAGATAAAATAAATAAATAATAGACATAAAGCAAGTTTAAATTATTGTATACGAGAGGATGAGACCCCAGTAATTTGATAAAACTAACACTGCATTTAGGCAAGTACAGTTTTTTATTTATCCAACTGAGATATTCCAAATCAAAGAAGGTTAAAGTTAACTGCTACGGCTGAAAAAATTAAGATGTGCAATTAATTCAAGGTAAAGTTAACATCACATAAAGTGCGGTCATTAACATTATATGATTTGCCAAAAATTGGCAGAATGTTATTGGGTTTTCTCAATATGAAATTATCTAAACACTCGCATTAGTTCATCCTGAAAATTATTTTTGACTATTGATTAAGTTCCATTTGAGATACATCATAGATGTAATTCTATAAAGTGGTAAAGAGTTTTATTTGTTAACTACTTACAAGTCAAGAACCAATATGAACCTGACATGGGGAACAATTCATGCTGTGTTTGTTAACTTAAATTCAATACTAAATACAAATAAAGAATTAACATAAGGTGCTCGTTTGGCCTCTTGATAAGTAAAATATAACAGGAATACCTAGAAGAGAGGTCATCCTCAGTGGCCTCTTCTGATTCCTGCACAGGAACTGAGACCTCTGCTTCATCATCACCCATCATATCTAAAACCAACAAAGTTAGAGCTTAATCTTGAACGTACACAAAAAAAAGAAAAAATTAGCAAGGCAATGGTACTATGCATAGTGCAGATTGGTCCGTACTACGGACCGACATCTTCATTTTCAAAGTCCAAACATTTGATCTGAACCGTTCAACATGATCTCCACATGAAAATGTACTTGCAGACTTAATTTTAACTTTATAGAATTGTTTTACTATTTTTTAAGATAGGTAGAAAATCACTACTTTTGAATGGTTCAGAATCTTTAGATCAAGTGGTTTTCTACATATCTACAAAATAGTAGAAAAATTCTAAAAAATGTAAAATTTGATTTAAAAGTACATTTTCATTCGAAGATCATGTTGAACGGTTCAGATCGACTTTTTGGTACTTAAAATTGGAGATATTGATCCATAGTACAGACCAATATGCGCTGTGCATAGTACCATAGCCTCACTCAAAAAAGATTGTCTGAAGATTAACAATTACCTAAAGGCCGATTGAGACAACTGTTGACTGAGTTGCATATTGCTAAGTCACCTTCAGTGCTTGGCTCCTAAAGATTACAGAAAAGTATTATAACCCGCTTGTGCAAAGTTTTTCATAAGGGTAAATGTGGCATATAAGACATTAACCTGCATCCAGAAGAAAAATTTTCTACCGTCCGAGCTAAATTTCAAGATGTAAACTCTTCCAGATGATTGGTTCACCTAATGAAGTAGAGAATAAATTAGGTCAATAAAGAAATAACAGAAGAAGAAAAAAACTTGTAAACATAAGAAATAACTGTGACGAGAAATTACCTTCTCAAAAACAGCCTCATCTGGAAAGACAATTTGGTCCTGTGATATTTGGTCATACAGAGTTTTAGCTATATTTCTCTGACACAATTTTCATATCGATAACTTCTAAAAAAAAACAGAGAGAGAACAAAAGATACATCTTCAACTATATTCTGGCTTCGGTCAAGCCATTGTAAGTGGACCAATCCTTCTTCACCCTAGAAAATGAGATAACAAAATTTAACATCTTTTGAAATGAAATGAAAAGAAAAGAAAAGAAAGAAATAGAATAAATCTGTTTAGTGCTTACCCGGCCAATGCGCACCAGCCCCTTGCGTGTATCTGCTACCACTCTAGTTCCCTCTAGGAACATCTTCCCAGCTCGAAATTCCAGCATCACATTCTACATCAGTTCCAAATGTCAATTTACGTAAATAAAGGAAAACAAAAATATTGCCTATTATAGTATTATATTATAACCACACCAAAATAGAACCAATGAATGTGAAGTTCTGGTAAATGCTTCAGACAAAAGGCAACTTAGCATACTTCATATAAGCAATTAGCATTGTATGAAACACTAATACGAACAATCAAAAAAATTATTCAAGGTCGAGATTATGAGCTGCAAATGCTAATTTGAAATTTGAATTATCTCTTCTCTCAAACAATCACATTGGATCACAAGAATTTCGGAGTTTACATATCACGATCTAATCACAAGTCGGGGTAAATTGGGTTAGCCATAGGCTATTTAGAATTGCTCAAATGGTTGAACAGAAGAGATGAAGCTACGGGCATTTCGGGCAGGGCACTAGGGCAGGAGTTTACATTTAAGGGACCTATGATTGAAGGGGCCAGATTGTTAGGTTAATTAATAAAATTTAGTCTAGTTTTACTGTCCAAAAAAAATTTCTCCTTTTTTTATAAAAAAAATCAGAATTCTGATTTTCTTTTTTCAGAAAACAGACAGGATAAAATATTAAAATCCCATATCTTCATTTGATTTATTTTATGTATTAGATATAAATATTCAGATATTCTTATCTGAATTTAAAAAAATAAAAATCTTATTTCACTTAGATACTGGAAGTATCTAAATTTTATACTGCACTACTGCAGTAAGCAAGGTTTACTAGAAATTAAAAATATATGACCCTGCACAGATATGATCCAGACGCATAAATGACATATTATATATGTCATATATGTGTGAACATCCAACTGACCGAAGCGATAAAAGAAAACAGCAAAGACGTTTACAGGCAGGACCCAACAATAGAGCAAATAAAAAGGTAAAGCAACTGACGTGTGGACCTCTATTATCAGAACTGAAACAAATAGCTGATAAAGTGTTACATGGCAACCTACGTGTCACTCTCTCGGTTAGTACATAATCAATTACGCGAGTAATTTAAGCAATTTGAGATTTATCTCTCCTCTCTCATTTCACCATGGCCATTGTGGCTCATCTCAGTTCCTTTCAAATTTGCCCATAACAACAGTATATTCTTGGACACTACTTTACAACAGTTAACCCCAGTATCATTCTACAATCCTACTATACCACTTTGATTTTTTACAAAAAAAAAAAAATGTCAGTTTCTGTTTACCTATTAGAAACTAACGAGAAATAACTAAATTGAAATCGCCGGGACAAAAGAGAAAAAAACTTGAAATTAATTTGTTACCTGTAAAGGAACAGCATCCGACATGGCCAGCAAAGCAATCGCCTCAGCTTACGATAACCTAAATAATTGAAACATTTCTAAACAAAGAAAAGAAATATAGAAAAAAACAAGGAACTGGAGAGGTTGATGAGGGAAGAGAATCTACCTGTTTAGAAGAGGTGGCAACAGGGACGGAGATCGCTGTCGGAAATCGGTACACGTCGGAACTGGAGAGGTTGATGAGGTCGGATTTAGGAGATGTCTAGGGTTATGGTTGCCTTGAAAAGGTAGTAATAATTTATCCAGAGCAGAGACAAAAGTCGAAAACACCGACTTGGCCCATGGGCTTGACAAAAGGGGTTTGGGCCGTTGGGCTATATTGGTAGGTAATTTCGGAAAAGCCCTTTCGTGTTTTGGAAATAACACAAGACGTCTTGTTTAAATTCTGATCGAGGCAAACTCAGTTTTTACTTTTATAGCTAAACTATGTCATTTGAGTTGTTGTGCTTTTATATTTAATATTTTCGAGTATCGTCCGAAAAAAAAAAAAATATTGCATCACAGAACCTCTATGAGAATATGCTTATATGAGACTATGAGTGTAATCATAATCTCTTCTCTACATGGTAATCATAATCTCTTCTATGAGACTATGAGTGTAATCATATTAGATTTCAGGCCCTCTATTCTAGATCATTTACTGCCCCTTGCTTGATTGGTTAATTCAAATTTGTGATGTATAGATAATCATGTTAATTACAACCATAATTATAAACCAGTTGTCACTAGTGAAAAAACACACATCAGGATTGGACCTAAAGGCGATACAAATGCGTCAACTAATCTGTATCGGTTAAACAACCGATACTAAAAGTTTGAATCAGAATCGGTTATTTGTAAACAACCGATCCTGATACCAACAATTAGGATCAGTTGTTTACAAATAACCGATCCTAATTGTTGGTATCAGGATCGGTTGTTTACAAATAACCAATCCTAATTCTTTTTTTTCTTTTTTCTGGGTTGGCTAGAGCCATGGCGTCCCTTTTTTTTTTCTTCCGTTTTTCTAATGGGTTGGAGTATGCCATGGCGTCTCAGCGCATACCTGCATTCCCATTTTTCAAATTTCGTTCAACCATTTCTCATTTTTAATATTTTATTTATTTATTTTCTTATATGTAAAAATCTCGGAAATTTCACTCTTAGTAAAAATGAAACTAAACGAAAACACAATTATACATATAAATACACAATAATTATATATACAAGCAACCATGTGCTCCTACGGTATGACTTGCTTATATAAAAAAATAATGAGATTCTATTAGGAATTTTTTTCTCTTTCTCCCCACAAAAGGTTGTGTTCTAACCCACCCGGTGCACCTGTAATTGAATCATTTGGCTTAGCATATAATTGTTTTCTATCTACCAGATTGAATGGAAATGGACAAAGTATTGGCCGACATTATAGTGGCCTCATCCTCCTGAGCTTGGGCAAAGGCACCAGAATGCGAATCCCCATCCAAAAATTTCACCACAAACATCGAGCTTTCGGGCGGCACATGCACCGACGTGCGACCTTCCAGCATCTCAACCACCTCTGTCATGCCGGGTCTTAGAATTGGGTTCTCTTGAATGCACCAAAGAGCCAGTCGAGTTAAGATTGTAACTTCTTCTTCTCTTATCTCTTCATTCTTGATCAAGCTTTGGTCGACTACCTCCATTAACTCACCTTGCATCATTTTCTCTCTGACGATTTTCGGGAAATACGAGTTCCGTCTTTGTTGAGTCTCTCCATCCATCACCAATATCAAGTTCCTTCGCCCACCAACGAGCTCAAAAAGAACCATTCCATAGCTATAGACGTCAGACTTGGTTGAGATAGCATTAGGTACCAGCATCTCAGGAGCTAGGTAACCAACCTGTTTGTGGTACAAAATATGTTGATATGGTAAGATGTTTTTGAAATATACAAAGTAAACTAGGATAACTCATATAAATTAGGTTTAAAAAAAATAAGCTTTGGTATGTAACCAATTTGATAAAATTAATAATAACTAAACAATACTAAACAATACATGTTGAGTCAGCAAAATACAACAATGGAATATTTATCAATAATAATTACCGTTCCCCTTGCTCGGGTCATGACACTACTCTCATCCCTCCCAATTAATTTGGAGATACCAAAATCTGATAGCAGGGCCCGGAAGTCTCCATCGAGGAGAATATTTGCTGGTTTGACATCGAGATGCAAAATCCGATGATGGCATTCATGGTGGAGATATGCAAGTGCCTTGGCAACATCAATTGCAATGCGATACCTTAATGCCCATGTTAAACGGCTTCTCTTTCCATCGTCACTGAAAATCCATGCATCAAGAGACCCGTTTTCATGGAACGGATAGATAAGGTAGCGGTCCCCTCTTGAAGAGATGCAAAACCCCATAAGGCGCACTAAATTGACATGTTGCCGACTTGCGATAATTGTCATTTCTGTTCTAAATTCTGTTTCACCACTAGGCTGCCATTTGATCCGCTTTACCGCAATGGTAGAGCCATCTGCTAGTGTCCCCTTGAACACTGCACCAGAAGCACCTTCACCTATGGGTGCTTGAAAGTTTCCTGTTGCTGTTTCAAGATCTTGGATTGTGAACCTAGCGGGTAATCCGGCCATCTCGAGGAAATCGTATTGCTCATCTTGGATTGTTTCCTGCCTGTTGTAGACTTGCCACCATGCCTTTATTTTTGGGGCACACATTAGCCACAGCCACGGCACAAGGGAGAAACAACCAATGATGCTAGCAATTGATACAAATAGCTTATCCTTGTCATACCAGTAGATGCGGAGGAAAATACCTAACATCAAGATTGCAAGGAAAAGTGATGCAACGGCTGCTACCTTCCTCCTTCGATCCCAGATTTGCTTTACATGAAAAACAGTGAGTATTACATATACTATAATTGATACGATCACCGTGAACATTTGATTAAATTGTCCGGAATCATAAAGAATATTGTATATCAGAATCACATCTGTTATGATTGCTGTGGATAGAACCGTGCACCTCCAACCATGTGAAAATCTCATCATCAAAAAATGCTGCATGGCCGCCAAGTCGATACCATAGATAAGGCGGGCTACAAATTCCCATTGCCATGGACTGATATAGAAATGATTTGCAAATATCACTATGATTAAACCCAGGGATAAAACCACCATCAAAGTTCTCCATTTCGTAGTAGATATTTGGTTGGTTTCGAGATAACAAATGGCAAAGTATATCAAGGTATCAAGTATACTAGTTCCTAGATTGTTTGTGACTAAATTTGCAGAGTTTAGGATAAATTGAACTAGGAGTAAGACAACTACTATAGCTGAGGTTATGATCTCTACTTTTTGCATGGCCATATGATTCTTTTTTCCCTCAATTTTGATGTACTTTTTCAGAGATGGAATGAGCCTTATACTTTGAAAACAGAGATTATAGGTAAAACTAGGAACTAAGATACCATACCCACTTGTTGGGGAGAGTTTGAATTTTCTCTAAATGGTTTATTAGAATAATACCCGCATTCAGAGTACCCAAAACCGCTTACAACTTACCCAAACTCGAGATGTTTGTGTATATTAGAAGATGCTGCAGTCTATATATGCTATTTTGGTAAATTTTCAAATTTTGATTGACAAATTTAAATATTCTTAATGCTAAAAAAAATGGGCCCAAGTCAAGTTTCGCCTCCGAAATTTTTCACGGTAATTCCTAAAATTTCTTATTTAAAAATTAAAATTTTCACGGTTACATCTCAGCAACTCAAATGAGTTTCTAAATAACTGTTAACCTCTTTTTAGAAATTAAGGTCTCTAAAATTTCTAACTCTCACATTCCTGAAATTAATTTCAGAGTTTCTATTAAGTCCTGTCAATAACAAATTAAAAAGCAGAAATAATTTGAGCCAATCATTTAGTCAGTATAAAGTTTATAAACAGTTTCTTAATAAGAAATTTTACTGCATAGTTTCTAATTAAGAAACTCTCCTACATCCTGAAACTGAATTAGAAACTGCCGCATCAGATTATAAACTCTAATAGTACCAGGGGTTTAGATGCTCTAAATCAATTAACTAGTTTCAACTGCAATATATATAGCTCATCTAATCCAAGGACGCCCACTCAAATTCGCAAAAATAGCTGAAAAATCAAGATACATTTCTTACATTTTTCTCTAAGTTGCTTGGAGTAACACCCACTTTGTTGGGTAGAGTTCACATTTTTCTCAACAAAGCTAAATAATTTAGTCCGGGATATAGTAATTAACTAAGAGCGTCTTCATTTTTTATATTATTAAAGTTTCTAATTTAAGGTGACAGTTTCTATTTCGATTTTACGAATACGAGAATTTCTTATTTAGAAACTATGCAGGAAAATTTCTTATTAAAAAAAACATTTATAAACTTCATATTGACGAAATCATTGGCTGAAGTTTATTTCTCCCAAAAAGAAATGAGTCTATTTTTAATTAATTGCTAACGTAATCTTAATAGAAATTCTAATTGCAATTTTGAGAAATGTGGAGGTTTATAAATTAAGATAGACTTAATTTATATTTAATAGTTAACCGTTATTTAGAAATCAATTAGAGTTATTGGGATGGAGTACAAATCCATTTGGTGTTGAGTGTGATACAAATATTTTCCAAAATTTTATATCTTGTTTGATTCTTAGTAGTTTTATATAATTAGTTTACCTTTTGTTTATAATAGTACTAATAATAATAATTTTTTATTAATTATTATTATTACCTATTTTTAATAAGTCCACGGACACCTTTTAATTGGGTACACTCATATTATTTACCGACTTCTCAAGCACTGTAGAATCAATTGCTCTTATTCTAAGCCTTACGGGACAGCTGTTGGCAGAGGAAGTCAGGAAGAGCATGAGCTGGCGAGGTAGGGGCCCATTGACCTGGAGGCACACAGTAGTTGCAGTGAAAGTTCGAATGGAAGATAAAAATGAGAAGAGGGGAATGATGACAGGGACACCTTTAGGAAGATAAAATATGAGAAGAGGGGAATGATGATAGGGACATCTAGAGTGGGAAAAATGACACGGCGGAGCCGGTCACGAAACGTCACGGCAAGCATGTCAGTTATGTGCCGTGACTTGCGTTTCTCGTGCTGTATTTATCTTTTGAAATCTTGGCACGGCACGTGAAAGATTTAGTCACGGCACGGCACACGCGAGTCACGTGTAATTAGAATCATTAGATATTGATTTAATGATGAATCTTGAATAAACTAACTTAAATTATGATTAAATGGTCACGCGAGTCACGTATGGTCATGGCACGGCGTGACTCACGTGGCATGATCACTCCTTGACATTTTGGTCATGGCATGGCATGACAAGTGAAAAATTAACTTGGTCACGGCACGATATCAAAATCACGACGTGTTAGTCACATTACAGCACGGCACGCCACGTTTTTTCTACTCTAGAGACACCTTCAGGAAGATAAAAATGAGAAGAGGGGAATGATGATAGGGACACCTTTTAATTGGGTACACTCATATAGCTGTAGTGAAAGTTCCAAGGGAAGAGAAAAATGAAAAGAGAGCGACTGTGTTGAAAAGAATAAAGATACAGAAGGAATATGATCTCAGTCGTGTAATATATACTAAAGAAAATAATATCAACGGTACAATTTACACAGATACCAAAAGTAGAAACTGTACAAACTGTAACTTAGATATCGTGTAATATACACAGCGATAGAAAATTGTAACAAAAATATATCAATAGACTATTTTTTTTAACAAAAACATATGAATAGAAATTGTAACTGTTCATCATCGATCGGAGAAATTGTAAAATATATAGCGATAGGAAATTGCCTTTCACATATTGTTTTATCATGAAATAACATTTGAATTGTGGGAAGGCATAAAACCCATATACGATCGACAAAACAACTATTCCACATTTATCGACTCAAACAAGAAATTCTACGATAACAACAAGGGTCAAGGAGTAACACAGAATACCTATGCTCTCTTAAAAGAAATTCGACGAACTTCGAGTTTATCGACCGCCTACAACAGACCCAATAGAGAGGATGCACAATTAAGAGGTGTTCGACATTTTGCTTGAGAAAATGGAAGGGAACGAGGCTATGAGGGGAGCTGTTTTTTTTAGTTACCACAGAAAAAAAATCAAATTAATTGATTACCACCCAATCTGAATTATTTTGAAACATACCACCCACACGTACTGGGTCCGCACACCAAATTGGACAGTGCGCGGACGGGGCAGACGCACCACGTTGGTGCGCGGACTGAGCGGGCGCATCAATTTTTTTTTTTTTAAGTTTTGTTCTGAATTGTTTGAATTTTTTTTCTAGTCTATTCTATTTTGTTATGTGGTATTTATAATTACATGTATACATAATATTTGACGGTGAAATTGTAGAAATAAAACACACTTGTTTAACAAATAAAATTTTGGACTAAATTTGAACTAAAAATTACTAGAACAAATTATACGTACAATCTGAGCCGACATTTTTATTAATGAAATACGCTAAATTACGCTAATTATAATGAAATACGCAAAATTACGCTGATTTTGTGCCATCTTTCATAAATCATAAAAAATAGTAAAAAAATTTCAAAAATAATAAAAATTGGTGTTCTACAAGTTCATTACATAACTAATTTACTGAGTTACGTAGATTGAACAATAGAAATGAAAATCTTAATCGGAAACTTGAACTGAAGTTTTGAGATTTTTCTCTTTGTTTTTGGCAATTCTGAATTTTGAAATCCGACATTGCTAGCACTGATGCATGCGTATTTTCGCAAGCTTTTCGAAAAGTAGTTATTTGCTGAAATCGGACACTCGAGCGCCATTTTATGGCCGTTTGAAGTTTCGTCGTTATTTTTAGCTATTTGTCTCTAAAAAAAAAAAAATTTGGTGCGCCTCCCCAGTCCGCGCACCGGGTCAAGTGGATCGGTGCGCCTGTCTAGTACGCGCACCGTCCAATTTGATGCGCGAACTAAGTACACGTGGGTTAAGTACACGTGGGTGGTATGTTTTGAAACAGCCCCACTGGATGATAATCATTTAATTTTTTTTTTGTGGTAACTAAAAAAAATGGCGAGGGGAGTGACTGAGAGAGTAGAGTCACGGAGGGATTAATTTGAGTGATTTGGCTTTTAGGTGGTTTTTGAGGATTAATTTTAGGTGATTTGGCTTTGTTGTAGTCTCGGCATCGGGACAAAAATCAAATAGATCTTCCACTAACTTTCTTAATCAATTTATTACAATATTAGTTTGGCCCATGTTACTTGTCCCAGTAAAAATATTCAAAATTATTTTATATTATGAACAAAAAGATCTAATTTCATACGCAATCTACTCTACCTAATTGAAATAAAAGTAGAGATTCACTTACAATATTTATTGTAAGTTACAATATCTCACGACAATTTAATTTTATGATTCAAAGTCCAACAGTTAATTCAAACTGTTCAATATGATTTCTACATTAAAATGTGCTTGGAGATCAATTTTTTTTTTACTATTTATTAAGTATTTTATAAAACTGTTGTTTTTAGACAATTTTAGACGGATCTGTATCCTCCCAGGTACCTGATTCAAGACAATTACGATCGGACGGTTTTTTTAACATGGTATGAATCTCAAAACAGACCCCCTACAGTCCATAGGCACCGGATTGAGTTTGGCCCAAATAAGATTAATATGGGCCGTGCGATCGTAATTGTCTTCAATCAGGTACCCGGGAGGATACGGATCCATTCTAGACCACTGAAAAACATCAGTTTTGTAAAATACTTAATAAATAGTAAACAAATTCAAAAAAAATATAAAATTTGATCTCCAAACACATTTCAATATAGATATCATGTTGAATAGTTTGGATCGACTGTTTAAACTTTAAAAATTACAAAACCGAATTATTGTAAGATGTTGTAATTTACAAATGTTGTAAGTGGATCCCTCCTCCACCCACATCTAATATTGACCATCTGAACTAGCCGCCAAAACGAGAATCTATGAAAACAGACGGTGCACCACCAGATGCAGAATTCGCATCCTCTGATATATCTCATATGTTGCATCACTTTTTGGAAAATCACAACCGTTCAAATACATTATGCATGAATCTCAAAGCTCAAATAATACTGGCCTCCGCGCAATCCCCGAATAGACACCGGACACGTCGGTCACGCAAAATATGAGATATCTCAGAGGTTATGCACTACAGATGCAACAGGAGATGGCGAAGAGCCGAACACCTTGTTTGGATGGAGAGTAGACGAAGGGAGGGAATGAAATAGATAGAAAACTTTCCCTCGAATCATGTTTGGTTAACAAAATCATGGTGGAGGTGAGGGGTACAGGAGGGGAAATGGTTAACCTTGCTTACTATAATTAATATAATTGATTTCCCTCCCAATTTGGGGTGTAATGGATGAAAAGAAATTGTGTTACAAATATTTTCAGAAAAAAAAGACACAAATGCCCTGTGTCTTATTTCTATATAATTATCATTCAACTTTTTTTTCACCAGAAACCTAGCAGCCACCGTAGTTGATTGAGCAGGTTAGGTTTTTTTTTTTATATATATCGAACTTGTTTATTTTTAATACATCAAGTTTATGCAACAAGTTAGTTTTTTTCATCAGAGTCATTTATACATCAAATTTATCATTTATCCATCAGAGCCATTTACACGTCAAGTAACGTTTTTTTTTTCTTTTGCAATTTGAAACTCGTGTACTTATGCTGGTAAAATGGATTTTGTTTTTGTTTAAATTATCTAATTGTGTTTTAAGATTATAAAGGGTATAATAGTCAAATACACTAAAACCATTTGATTAACCTTCTATAATTTTAATTAACCAAACAAGAAACAACACGGGAAGAAAAGTTAAATTTATTTTTTCTCATTAATCATCCAAACACGAAGAGGTTAGATATGTTAATCTTCCTTTCTATTCCATTCCATTCCATTCCATTCCATTCTTCACCTCCCCTCCCATCCTTTACTCTCCATCCAAACAAGGTGGAAGAGGCCGTAAAATTAGTGGAAGAGGCCGTAAAATTAGTGGAAGAGGCCGTAAAATTAGTTCCAGGCAGCGGCAGTAGTCAGTAGAGCAGGCAAACTTGAGACGTGACCGAGTTGTCCTGGAGGAGGTACAAAGCAGGCCGGGCTGGTTAGTGGATTACCCAGCAGAGAGCTCGATGCATGTGGTGCCCTTGGACCATGAATCTGGCCGAAAATAAAATATAAACAAAATGAGAGCCCAAAAATGATAACTTTCCCAATTCATAATTTATATCTATTGAGAATGTCGGCTGTTGAAGTGTTTTTTTTTTCGGAGAAATTGGTTATTTGTCACTCCAAAATTTTCTAATTCTAAAAATGTCATTCCAAAATTTGAAATTGTAAAAATGCCACTCTAAACTTCACTAATTTCTAATTTTGTCATTTATATTGTATTCTTATGCTATTTGTATTAAAAATTAACTGAAAAATACTGTTTTGGTATACGTATTTCTATATTTCCGATTATACCCTTCATACAATTTCAAAGTTATTTGTCAAAACAGTATTTTTCAGTTAATTTTTAATAAAAAAAAGCATAAGAATACAGTATAAATGGTAAAATTAGGAATTAATGAAGTTTAGAGTGGCATTTTTACAATTTCAAATTTTGGGATGTCATTTTTAGAATTAGAAGGTTTTGGAGTGGCAAATAACCAATTTTTCCTTCATTTTTTTTGAAATCTTGTCAGTGGCTGACAAGCATGAGGCTGTTGAAGTGTTGAGAACTTGAAAGTTAGCTTTGAGAGAGAGATTATTCGGTGAATCACCTTTGATTCTTAAGGAGGAATTTCACGTATACCCCTCAAAAACTTTAAAATTACATATTTTTCCCTCTAAACTTTAAAATTACGTATTTTCCTCTCTAAATTTCAGAAACTCACAAATTTATCCATTTTATTGTTTTTATATTAAAACTCATTCTAAATTTATAAAATACCTATTTTACCCTTTATTAAAAGCATAAAAAGTCCATCGGACTCAAATTTAAATATGAAGAGTTTCTCTATTGTCTGATCGATGCGCATCGCATTAAGATCTGTGCGTGTAACTTAAATATATGTGCATGTTGGCTTTAAGATTCGTGCTGATCTAGTGCACATATTTTAAAGTAATTTCAATCGGTGCACATCACATTAAGATATGTGCGTGTAGCTTCAATATATGTGTGTTCGCTTCAAGATTCGTGTTAATCTAGAAGGCACTGATCTTAAAGCAGTTCGGAAAGTAGAGGAACCCTTTAAATTCAAATTTGAGTATGATGGACGTTTTATGTTTTTAATAAAGAGTAAAATGGATATTTTATAAATTAAGAATAAGTTTTAATATAAAAGACAATAAAATGGATAATTTTGTGAATTTTTGAAGTTTAGGGAGAGGAAAATACAAAATTTTCGAAGTTTTTGAGGGGTATACCTGAAATTGCCCCTAGGATTAACCGAAATTTTTATTAACAGAAATTAAGAAATTTAAATATCGAGATTGAAGAACGCTTTAAACTTTTTTCCAAAAGTAGGAATTCCGTTATTTTTCGTAACGTCCAGAGGCTGTTATCGTCCATAACGGCCCGATTAGCGATTTCATTAACCCCGCAGAATCCAGAACAAAGAACCAAACAAAGCTGGCGGAAAAAAAAAGAAGGCCGTTATTGTCCATAACGGCCAGGGGAAAAAAAAATGCGGGCCGTTATGGACGATAACGGCCTGGGAAAATTGCGTAAAAAAATTGAAAAGGCCGGGCCGTTATAGACCATAACGGCCAGATGAAAAACCGGAAAAAAATCAAAAATCCTGGCCGTTATGGACAACAACGGGCTGTCGGCAGCACAGTGAAATCTTGGGACGTTATTCTCCCTAACGGCCAGGGTCCATCCGGAAGAAAAGTTCAAATCTGGACGTTATGCTCCATAACGGCCAGGGTCCAGCCGGAAGAAAAGTTTAAGTCTGGCCGTTATTGTCCATAACGTCTAGATCACTATAAATAACTCCAAATGTCTGTTAAAAAATCGTAAGTCTCTTAAAATACTTTCCAAAAATAGCATCCTCTCATATATTTTTGTCTCTGCTGAAAAAAAAAATTTTTTTTTGCTCATTGCTTCCCTTAAAAATAAGAAATCATCTATACATACATGCACAAGAAGAGAGGAGTACGTACGACAAGAGACGACGAGTACATCTTATCCAGACATTGGTTGACAAAAGACTCTATATAGAAGGTAAAATTTTAAATTATCTGTCATGTATTTAGATTTGTAATTTATATTGAATGAATTTAATTATGCATGGTGTTAATTGATTAAAAAAAATAGTAATGTTAATATCAAATAAATTGCAATATAAATAAATAAATAAGTTATTGTATGCTTAATTAATTTACTGATTAGAAAAAATATTATACAAATTTACTAGTTTTAATTCTTAGTAACTATTGAGTAGAGTAATTAATTAATATTTATTGTGCATTCGTGTAATAATAAATTATATGTAATTTATTCGTTATTGTACAGACTAATTTATCAAAACAGTTAATCATGCTCATGTTGAGGGTACTTAATTTACTGATTGGAAAAAATATTATAAAAATTTACTAGTTTTAATTTTTCGTAACTATTGTGTAGGGTAATTAATTAATATTTATTGTTCATTCGTGTAATAATAAATTATATGTAATTTATTCGTTATTGTACAGACTAATTCATCAAAACAGTTAATCATGCTCATGTTGAGGGTTCTTAATTTACTGATTGGAAAAAATATTATAAAAATTTACTAGTTTTAATTCTTAGTAACTATTGTGTAGGGTAATTAATTACTATTTATTGTTCATTCGTGTAATAATAAATTATATGTAATTTATTCGTTATTGTACAGACTAATTCATCAAAACAGTTAATCATGCTCATGTTGAGGGTTCATTTCGGTGGTGAAATACGGCAAGGTCGTAAAGGAGCGGAGTATAGCATTCGTCCGAGATTCTCATTGGTGGCAACTAGTGAACAAGGTTGGATCCATGTGAAAGGTGAAATTTATCGCCAGCTTGGATATTCTGAGAGTGAGTACAACCTAAAAGTACTTGCACGGGTTAATGTTGGTACAACAACCCGACGTTTTTACGAGATAATAGAAATCGTGTGCGATCAGACTTGGAGAGGTATTTATGACCAAAGTATGCTTGCCAGAACCCAGTATTGTTATATCGATTTATACATTGAGTTGGTTCCAATTGTTGGTTCAATGCAATCGCAATTATTCGTTGATAGTGTGGTACCGGAGACACAACCAGAACATGTACATACCCAATACAATGTTTCACAAGCTGGTCCAAGTGCCTTCCAACCCTATCAGACACAAGAAACACCGAGACGAGACCTTTATCTGAGTCCTTATCCCGATGTAAACGATTTGTCACCGCCTGTTCAGGCAGATATGGGTTGGGCAGAGTACAATAATCAGGGCAGTCCTTGGGTTGAACCGCCGATGGCAGGTGATCCTCGTAATGATGCTGATGACGCGCCGCAGACTGATGACGAAGATGACGCTGACTCATGTGAGGATGATGCCGATTGGGATACGGGAGCTGATGACGAAGGGGATGTCCCGCCTGATACCCCTCCACAATCGCAAACACAACGTGTCCAGGGTCCACGTTTTCCCATATCTGATCGCGGTAGGAGTCACCCGGTGGGAAGTTTCAATGACACCTCGGGATTCCAGGAAGCAGATGTCTCATACTTCGGTAGGACCCAACATATCCATGATCCACTTGGTGTAGGCAAGGAGTACTCTTCGAAAGATGCTCTACGATTGGCCATAAATAGCTATCACGTTAAAGAAAATATTGAAATAAAAACTACTAGTAGCAACAGAACCCAATTGATAGTCGACTGCAAGGACAGCAGGTGTAACTGGCGTTTGTATGCCAAATCAGGGTTATTTTCATCTACGTGGGAAATTAAAACAATTAGAGCACCACATACCTGCAATGCCGATGCTTCACGTACCGATCATTCACAATTAACTGCAGAAATAATTGCCGATTGTATAAGACAAGATGTTAGGGAAGATGTTTCATTAACCATCAATCGCGTTAAAGGGCTAGTCCGTAAGGATTACGGGGGAGTTACTCCCAAATATAACAAGCTGTGGCGTGGCCGAGAGCTGGCAATCGCACAAATATTCGATAGTTGGGAAGGCTCTTACAATCTTCTCACCCCAATGTTGGAAGCAATCAAAAAAGATAACCCAGGAACCAAGTATGGAGTTGCACACGTACCCATGGAAAATTCGTGAAAAAGGCTGTTTAAGGCAGCTGTGTGGGCTTACGGTCCGTGCATTGCTGCAGTGCCTCATCTCAGGCCGATCATTAGTATTGATGCATGTTTCCTGTCTGGCCGGTACCAAGGCAGATTGCTGATGGCGTGCGGTTATGATGCTGAGAACCAGTTGCTTCCTCTGGCTTTCGCATTAGTCGAGGAAGAAAGATTCGAGACATGGGGATGGTTCATGAGGTGGTTGCGTCTGGAGGTAATTGGAAACAGGTTCATGTGTGTCGTTTCTGATCGACACATGGGGATCAAGAAAGTATTCACCGATAGATACGGTGGTTGGTACGAGGAAGGCGGCGAGTGCGTTCACAGATTGTGTACATAACACATCGTCTAGAATTTGATGAAAAAGGTGCACAACAAAAAAATTTGTGAACTATTCAAAATACTTGCATGGAAAAAGAAGCCACGGAGATTCGAGGAGTTCTTCGAACTATTACGGAAGAGAAGTCCGGATGCAGTGGAATACTTAAAAAATGTCGGTAAATACCAAGATTCAAATCATAATGAGGTCTCTAAACCATGGAAGGTGTATCAGACCATGGACGGTGGTCCCCGTTGGGGAATTATGACTACTAATGGGTCTGAATCGTTGAACGCCGTGTTCAAAATAAGTCGAAGACTGCCAGTCGTTGCACTCGTGGAAGACACCTACTACAAGTGTCTCGCTTGGTTTAACGAAAGACGAGCGAAAGCGGTGGCTCGCATAGCTGATCAACAACTTTGGTCAGCGCGAGTTGAAGAACTGTTGAGAAAACGAATTGGGAAATGCTTACCAATGAAATCAATGCCAGTTGGTGAGCACGGTGAACACGAGGTCAAGGTAAAAGATGAGAGAGTCGTATATAAAGAACGAGACGGAAATTTTAGTTACAGAAAGGAGACCTTCAAGTATAGGGTGGACATACGTGACGGAAACATAGTAGAATGTGTATGTCTGAAACCACAACTTACGGGTATACCGTGCGCTCACGTACTCGCCGTGTGTAGAGAACGGAAATACAACCACAATTTATTTGTGCATCATTTGTACTCCGCGAGCACACTTGCTGAAACTTGGAGTGGCCAATTCCACGGCTATGCCAACCAATGTGATTGGCCAACCATGGGCTCTCAAACTATTGTCCCGGATAAAGACAGAATCAAGAAGGGTAGGAGAAGGCACAACCGAATAGTGATGACAATGGATGAAATGCAGGGAAGGAGATTAGGACACCAAGCTAGACGTTCTACGTCCGACAGGCGTACAGCAGGTTTGTTAATTTTATTTTCATTAGTGAATTTTGGTTTCATTCTCATTTGAAATATATGTATACAATATATAAATTTTTAATGTTGTTATGTTGGTTCAGAGGCTTCGTCAAGTAGGACAACGGGACAACAAGCTAGACGGTCTACGTCTGACATACATGCAGCAGGTTTGTTGAACTTTGAACATTAACAACTTTTTAATTGTTCTTAATCAAAATGGGTGTATTCTAATTCATGTTTTGGCATATTTCTTTCAGGAACATCTTCTAGTTACAGTCGAAGATGAAACACTATTGCAGTCGCATATTTTCATAATTTATTTGGAATTGACAATTATTATCCATTTTGTAATTCACTTGGACTTATCCATTTTGTAACTTATTTAGATTATTTAAAATTTGATTTTTTATGTTAACCTCTTGAATGTCATCTTAGTACGTCAAAATCGAGTGCATATTTTGATTCATGTTTTAATTCATTTTGTTAGACGAGAAGGATGGACAGTAACAATCGAAGCAGAGGGAAAGAGAAGTCGATAGCGAGAGGTGGTAGGTCGTCCGGTCGTGGCCCAGCGAGAGGAGGGTCAACTAGTGATCAAGGTAAATGTCCGTGGAAAAATGACAAGTGTGCAGGATGTCCAAGATGCTGGTTCATAAAACCGGGATTGTATGAAATTTCGGACGATGACTTTGTAGAAAACCCCTACGGCTATTCTTCGAAAAAAAAGAAGGTTGATCCAGAGCCTCCAGCATCGGACGATGAGTTCGTTCCGTGTACTTATACTGGTAGACCTACCACTTCGTCTGATGTGATTCATCCAGAATCGACAAAATCCGATGATGATTTTGTCCCATGTACTTTCAAGGCTCGTTGTAAGAAGTAGTACTACTTATTACGAATTTCATCAAGTATTCCATCAATTTCAATGCTTGTTGTAAGAATTTCATCAAGTACATCACATATAAATAACATAACACATACAAATAGCATAGTTCACATACAAATAACATAACACATAAAAAATAACATAGTTCACACAATTACAAAAAACATAACACATACAAACGTAGTTCATATCAATACAAATAATATAGTTCATACATGGAACGAAATAATAAGTGAATAGCAACAACATACATGGAACAAAATACCTAATCAAAAGTGAACCTGTCCGGATGATGGCGCGCTCTAGCTGGGTATCTGCGTGCTGGCTCTTGTTGTTGTTGTTCTCCTCTCCTACGCCTGACGTAAACATTATTGTATGACGGGAAGCCAAACAAGCTCTCCACCGCTTGAGTACGTGGCGTAACGTCCTGACTAGGTCCTGCATCGTATTGTGTACCAGTAACAACTGGCGAGGGAAACCTGATATGATCCTCCGGACCCTACAACAACCAACGAAGTATTTACCATGCATGCTCGATGATTATTTAAATAAAATTATAATTTTGAAATAATTACCTGGTAAACCTGACTAGGTCCTGCATAGCTCATGTATGGCTCCTCGTTGGCAGAGGCATGTTGGACTGGCGGGTTTCCTAACTCATCCCAAGTGACAAACTCATCCGGTCCCTATAATAAATACTTTACTATGGTAATAAACGTATCGAACAATTATTTTAAATTTCTTACAACTCTGATAGAATTACCTGGTAGACTTGACTAGGCCCTGCGTCTGTTGCGTATTGCCCCTCTTGTGTAGGAAACTGATAGTTGTCAAGTAACTCTGACATGAATCCAGGTGTCTCATTCCAATTGAAATTATCTACTCCCTACAACAATAATTTAGTTTTCAATAAATATAGTCGACAATTGGTTAAAAAATATCTACGCCGTTGAGAATAATTACCGGATCGACCTGGCTCGGCCCTGGGTTGTCCCGTGCAACATTGTCATATGTGGCCCCGGCATGATCCTCCGATCCCTATAAAAAATATATCACTATTTTAATAAACATAATCGACGATTATTTAAGGTGTTGCAAAGTTTTATACACTTACCGGAGCGACCTGTGCGAGATACTCCATCAACCTGACCTCCGAGTTTATCCACTTTTCTCGATAGTGGGGATCATCATCTCGGGGTATGTCGGGTACCGGTTCTTGACCAGGTGGAATATCATCAACTGGAATGTCATCGATGTTGGCCGGAAGATCGGCAGCTCTTAACATGCTTTGGTATTTAGGCTCCATACCATGGTCTCTGAGAAGGCCACAACTCATTTTAAGCAAGGCCTTCCCCATCCATTTATTAGTCTTTGTTTTTGCCAGACTTTAGCCCTCGTAGTGCCTGTACAATAAAAAAAGTTAGTAACCTACATGAAACAATAATATCATAAAATAAATATTTCTATCAATAAACTAAAACTTACATCACGTGTGGATTTCGGAGCACTGGGAATGTACCCTACTTCGCCATGCTCATCTCTGTATTCAGGAATTGGATTATCAAGACCTTGTATGCACCTTCTTTCCAAGAAGACATTATGCATACCGTTATTCTGAAACCAACTGCGATACGGAAAAAGCTGGTCGTCCGTCCATAATCCTGTCGGAACAACCAAGTGATCGGTGGGATGAGATGCCTGTTGTACGTAAGTGTGGTGCTCAACAGCTCAATTTTTCCGGTGCTCATTGACACTGTGAACAATATTATGTAACCGGCGTACCTCGTCCTCGTGCAACGGCGGTGCGGGTGGGATGACATACGCAAACCCAAACTGACGCATCACCCGATTAGGATAGTACTGCTCAACTATCCAGAAGTGTATCAGTGGCACACCAGCTAACCACACATCGCTCTCCTCGTGAACCCGTGCTGGCAACCGACACGGAATCTCCTCCAACAAATACTTGTAAGGCTCCCATCTCACCATGTAATCTTCTAGATCTTGCAATTGGCTACGGAAGTAACCAACTCCAGCCCGATTGTGAGCTTGCTTGTAATCATGGAGACAACACCACATCTCTCCGATTGCAGGACACCTGCAATAAAAAATTTCAGAATCAACCCCAAACATAATAAACAACAAATTAAAAAATGTAATACATTTTTTTTACTTACTTGGCTAAATCCGGAGAGCCCCAATTTGGAGTCCATCCGCCTACGGGATAAGGACGGTCGGTCGGTAATCTCGACCAACACCACTGCTGCAGAAGAAGAACAGGTCCATACATAGTTTTTGGCTTGCGCTCAACGGCAACACACAAGCTCCTATAGAGTAGTGCTAGAACAGCACCACCCCAGTTGTATTGCTCTGCTGCGTCAAGATTGTCGAGAAATTGCAGATACATGACCGGAACCGAATCTCCAGAAGAATCGGCAAAAACTACAGACCCAAACAAGTCAAGTATGTACGCCCGAGTGTACTGGCGTACCTGCTCCGCTGTAGGCTGGTCTGGCATGACAGGAAAATGATTGCGCAATTTCTTCAGGCAAATTGAATATCCAGATGTCACATACACTCCTGATCTCTTCTTCGTCTTAAGCACAGCCTCTGCACTCCCAGCTCCAAGAAGACGATTCACTAAGTGGTACGCATCAAAGTCTGCAAAACCAGTCACCGGGGTACCCTTTATTGGCAACCCCCATAGGCATGAAATATCTTGTAGTGTCACCGTCATCTCTCCCACGGGAAGGTGGAAAGTATGCGTCTCCGGTCTCCATCGCTCAACGAGGCCAGCGAGAAGCCATTTGTCAATATTTATAGATTTCATCCGAGAAATCTGAAACAAACCGAGCCTACACAAGTATGGTGCGCACTCCTCGTGATATGGAATCACACACCGGTGCCCTCGAACATCCAACCCATTATATGCCTGTCATTGTTATACAATTTGATTAAAATAAAATATCGTAATTCAAACATTTATATCTCTTTATAAAAAAATTTGTGAATTTTGGATATAATATGACTCATTGATTAACTTACAGTATCAGAGAACAGCGATACTTTATGTTGTGCATGCGGCATCCATAACAATTCGCTAAATTTTTCTGCTTGCAAATTCTGATTTGGTGGTGCCTCATATGCATCTTGAATGTCAGGGTCATTCGGATCGCGGCTGCTTGACATCCTACCATGCATAATATTTCAAATAATTTATCTTTAACATCAAAACTAAAAGAAGTTGAACACATATTATACTAATTTAATTCATATGCAATTTAAAAATATTACAAGGAGTTGACCAGACATAAATGTACACAAGTATTTGATTAAATCCAACTAAAGTATACAACAAACATGTAAAAATAAAATATACTAAATTTGGTACAGATTTTTTTATATTAAAACTAAGCTAAGGCAATTGCACAAAATTATATCTAACTCATAAAATTAAACCCTAATAAAACCTAGCAATTTCATATCAAATTAAAACTAATTTGATACAATTTCACACAATTTGATACGATTTCACACAATTTGATACGATTTCACATAAATCAAACCTAATTTCACACAAATTAAACCTAATTTAATACAATTTTACACAAATTAAACCTAATTTTACCCAATTTGATACAATTTCACACAAATTAAACCTAATTTGGTACAATTTCTCATAAAATTACAATTTTGATACAATTACACAGAATTAAACTTAGCAATAACTCTCACAACAAATTAAACCATAACAATTTACTAAGTTTAAAAAAAAAAAAAAAAAAAACCTGTTTTTTTTGCTGTCCTGTCGCTATTCTGGTGCTGCTGGCCGCAGAGGTGGAGGAAGGCCTGGCCGTTATGGAGAACAACGGCCAGCAGCGTTTTCTTTTGGCGCTGGATGGAGAGCAGAGGCGGAGTTCCGCGCGGTTTGTTTTTGTTTTTTTTTTCTCTAAGTTTGGCGGAGAGGAGACAGAGAGCGAGAGCGGAGCGGACAGAGAGATTAATTCGATATAGAGACCTGGCCGTTATGGACAACAACGGCCAGGATTTTTGAATTTTTCCGATTTTTTTCCCTGGCCGTTATCATCTATAACGGCCCGACCTTTTCTTATTTTTTCGGCAGTTTTCCAGGCCGTTATCGTCGGTAACGGCCCGAGATTTTTATTTTTTTTTCGGAGAAAGTCTGGCCGTTACGGTCCGTAACGGCCCGCGATTTGTATTTCGTAAATCACACATGCTAATCAGATTGTAAATCGGGCCGTTATTGTTGAGAACGGCCTCTGGACGTTACGAAAAACAACGGAATTCCTACTTTTGGAAAAAAGTCTAAAGCGTTATTCAATCTCGATATTTAAATTTCTTAATTTCTGTTAATAAAAATTTCGGTAGGATTAAACCTCCTGTAGACTCTAGCGATTCGCTACAGAAGATCAAGCAAAAAGGGCATATTTGTAAAGTAGTCAAGAGAATTCCTCGCCGCTCCCTTTCTTCTCCGCCGTCGCCTCTCTCGCCTCCGATTCCACCTTCAACTAACTAAGAGAACAATGGCGGATCCAAGACTCTACGACAGTCAATCCGATCCCGATCACCCGACCGAATCGGGGCGTCGACAATATAACCCGTATCAAGACCTGAACATCCCGTATCGAACCATATACGATCTCCCTACCTCACCAGAGTATCTCTTTCAAGAGGAAGCGCTCGCTCAGAGACGCTCCTGGGGCGAGAACCTCACCTATTACACCGGAGTTGGGTATCTCGGTGGTGCTGTGGGTGGCGCCGCTGTAGGACTCCGTCGAGCCGTAAAGGCCGCTGAACCAGGAGAGACTACGAAGCTTCGCCTCAACCGTGTTCTCAATTCGTGTGGTCAGGATGGGAGGAGATTTGGGAATAAGCTAGGAGTGATCGGGTTGCTTTATGCTGGTATGGAGAGTAGCATGGTCGCAGTTCGTGACAGGTTATTTGAATTTCATCCTATCTTTCAGCTTTAGTTCTTATTGAATTGACACTCATTTCTTCAACTGTATCAATTAATATTAGTCAATGGTTAGATAATTATATATCTCAGGCTCTCAGCGATGAAACAAATGTCTGTTACAAACAGTTACATTCGTTAGTTGGTTCGGCAGTTGACTGTTACTCTAAGTATTACTTGGATCTTTACATTTGTTGATTAACAAATCATATTAAAGGAATTTTGTTTTGACTATACAATATTGAGAACCATGATACTTCTATATGGCCTGAAAAATTGAATATGACCATTCATTATCAGATTTCTATGGCAACAATGTCGCACACACTTTAGAAAATATTGTGCATGCATTTTAAAAGACTTAAAAATATCATTTATAACCCCTAAAAGACAAGGAAGCTAGCCTATACACCCCTTGACACATTGTGTGTGTGTTTCCTAAATAATACAAAAAGCTAGGTCTCTGTTGCACAGATACGCATGCAAGTATCATGTCGGATACATTATGGATACGGCGATACGACATGCTAAAAAATTCAAGGATATGATAAGTTATACATGTATAAATATAAATTGTTTTTATACAAAATTTGATATTACTTAAAAATTTGTCTAAATTTCTAGTTTTATGAATAAGAATAGTATACAAACAAAAAGGCACATGTAATTATTTTATATTGAAAAAAAAATTGGATAGGAGATAGAATTTTTAGAGACAAAACTAAGCTGAAATTTGAAGTTCAGGGCTAAAACAAAACATTCATAGGACTGGTAGATTTTTCAAAAAAATTGGGGCTAAACCAAAAAAGGCATATTTATAAATGGAAGCATCAAGTCACTGCATAGGAGGGGACTCCTTGAGTTACTCCGGTTTTGCACGACTTTATTAGTCCCACATGGAGTAGCAACAATGTCTGGATCACTCGTGTACCTATGAAAACCATTGCCTCACCTTAAATTAATCACTCCCTAGTGTTGTCGAGTCCACTTATGGTAGTGTTTTGCAGCCAGATATGTGGCGATAGGCTTATCATCCCAAATCGAAGACTGAATCTCTTGGTCAAGTTTTTAAAAAATATCTGAATGCACCATGTGGCGAATATGAATATGCATCTTAGGTGAATTGACGCATATATGCATCCAATATGTGTCAGATGCGAGTTCCACTGTGATTAGAATCGTGTGATTCACGATTCTTATCTGCACAATTCGATTATGTTCACCCTTGTTGATGCATATCGCCTTAGAATCGCTGGACCACTGAATTGTTTCAATCAAATCCATTTATGGGGACAATTCATGATAGATGAATGGTTTGATTCTGTTGATTCACTTTTGCTGGGATCGAGCCCACTTATCAGTTGTCTATTTCGTATCTCTGACTTTTGTTTTTTTGACTAAAACCCTAGCTGTGAAGGTATAAAGAGGGATGATATAAGGAAATGGTGTTTCACCTAGATCAGTGGAGTCATATTTGTCCTTTCTTTCTTGACTTGCTATTGATTTTATTTATAACGGTGAGAAGTCTATACAATTGTAGAAATAATATAGATAGGAACAATGGTTGGCTTGGGCAGGAAGGAGAATTAGTACAAATATTTTGATTAGACTTGGTTCACACAATCTTAAAAAATATAATTACTTGTTGGTTCATGTGAAACCATGACAATCTGTTGATTGGCCATATTGAAGAAGTGAAGAACTTTACAATTTTATTAAAACTCTATATTTCTGAGTGTGTGGTGTGTGCTTGAACTCACACTTTATTAGCATAAATTAGCAAAAGAAATTTCTACTAAATACAGTATTGATATGGAAAATATTAGTCTCCTGATACAAATGATAACGTTCTACTTATTTAACTTTTTTAATGTACTATTGTTGTTCTTATTATCTGAATTAATTATTTTCCAATCATGCTCTCACAATACAAAACATTGGCAACATATGTGATGGCGTTCCAAAAGTCATATCTTGTCTCAATGTATATTAAAACATTGACATTTAAAATTATAAGTCACGTGTGTTACATTGTAAAATTACAGTTATGCAGTGTCTATTCATTGCATGCATGCTTGAATATCCATATTTAGTGTTAAACCACATAGACATGATATTATGTGGCATTATAATGGTTTCTGGATGAAACTTTCCCGTATCTTCTAATTGGCTGTTTTTGTTAATTTTTTCTTACAATTTGTTTCAATTCACGATTCAGCGCTTCAATTCAAAATAAAAAAGAGTCACGATATGAATTACAATTCACTATATGACTCATTTGGACCTATTTTCTTGGAAAGATGCTCAAATACCCCTACGGTCACTCTTTAATCTACAATAATAAGGTTAAAATGTGACACCTGGGCTACTAATGACCTTCTAATGAAATGAGGAAATGAGAGGTATGTATAATATTTCCTGCGATTCATACAGGACATGCAAGATTTTTTTTTTTTAAATTATTTTCAAGATAGAAGGGATATTTGAAGTTCTACTTCAGGGTATATACTGAAAATTTTCCGTTTCTATCCTTTTAGTTTGTGGAACAGTACTTGTATTGTATCGGAGTTTTTTCGATATCTTTGGTTTGCATATATTTTTCTTCAAAAATCATATAACTTATAGAGTACATTACATAAGAATTCTTCTTTTTTTTTTTTTGGTGAATACAGAGATGACTGGATCAACAGTGTTGTAGCAGGCCTTGGGACAGGAGCTCTCTTTAGGGCTGCAAATGGGCCCCGCTCAGCTGCTATTGCCGGTGCTATCGGAGGATTGCTTGCTGGGGCAGCAATGGCTGGCAAACAGACTGTGAAGAGATACGTGCCTTTCTAGGTTTTAGCTATGGATTAATTAATACTAGATTACTTCTCTCTTGTTAATTTATGCTTTCTAGTTAGTACTATACAATTGTGGCAAATTTTTTTGGTCTCTTGGCCAGGATTGCTGCGGTGCAGATTTTGACGGTAATTGTCTTAAAAGAGGCTTATGGCTTAAATAATCGAGACATGAGTTTTCATGACTATATTCTTTTCAAGTTCAAAATTTGTTGCTAATGCTGGGTGAATCTCAGAGTGGGACATTTAGTCAAAGCAAAAAAAGGTTGTTTATTCCCTGTTCTTATGTGCATTTGTGGTGTTAGTTGGAATATTTTTATTGTACCTGTTTGATTTGTTCACTTTGGCTCTGTTAATATTTCATTTCAGAAAATCTCTTGTTTGGGTTTTACTACTTGAGTCTCTTACTATTTTCACTTTGTATTAGTTATCTTATAAGATAATTGATAAATACAAATTTGAGTTAGGTTATTGTAATAATATTTGCATGTTGGTGAAGTCCACGTGGTCCAAATTTTGCTTTTTATGTCTGAACAATCGATCCAAGCAGCTCAATGTAAACTATATATCAAAATAGAGTAGAGTTAAAATGCACAATTGGTTTTGTGTCCAACCATACTCCACATCTCTATCTCCGTTTTAATAGTTGTGTCTAGAATGATCGATTCCAAATGTCCAATATGATCTATAAATTAAAATCTGATAGCAAATCAAATTTTATTATTGTTCAGAATATTAATACATGGCCCTTTTGTTATACAAATATTTGATTTTCTACAATATTTTAACATATAGCCTACTTCTACAAATCATATGTACTCATTTTGTGAAAAATTGGTTATTTGCCGCTCCAAAACCTTCAAATTGTAAAAATACCATCCCGAAATTTAAAATTGTAAAAATGCCACTCTAAACTTCATTAATTCCTAATTTTGCTATTTATACTATAAAAAAAAATTGAGGACTAAAATACCCTTATCTCTCTCTCAAATTTTCGCAACAAGGTTCTGTCAGTTCAAGTTCGGTACCAATGGATACACTAGGCTGGTACCGACTGGTACTAGTAAGCACATACAACACATAACAACAAGGTAAAGGCCAGCACAAAGAAAACCAGCAAGGACTAGTGCGGCCAGTGTACCAGTCACACAAACAAGAGGCAGAAATCCAAGCAACAGGCAGCAAGCAACACAGCACCAAAAACCAGCAAAACAGGGCAACACAGCACCGAAAATTTGAGAGAGAGAGAAGGGTATTTTAGTCCTAAATTTTTTTTTATAGTATAAATGACAAAATTAGAAATTAATGAAGTTTAGAGTGGCATTTTTACAATTTCAAATTTCGGGATGACATTATTACAATTTGAAGGTTTTGGAGTGGCAAATAACCAATTTTCCCAATCATTTTTTAATCAGTTTAACCATATAATGTTCACCATGACAAGAAGATTGATTTATACAATATTTTATATAGTAATATTTAATTAGTAATTTATTTTTAATCACGAGAATGACAAATATATAAATGTTGTTCTATTTTGTGATATTATAATATATATGGTCCAAAGTAATAGTATTTTCTAATTATTCTGACTATATTATATAAAATCATTTTATATGATACTTATATCTAATTAAGTACACAATTAAGTTTAACACACAGACGTATGATATATACAAGGCTAAAATTAAATAGATAAAAGTAGAATATGCATTAATAATAATGACAATTTCCGAATATAAAAATACTTCTATCCGACTATTCATCTTATTTCCTTCAATTCCTTCGTTCTAATTAGATAAGTCTATTGCTCCACAATTTTTTTTTTTTTAATACTCATGTTAAATTATGCTCTTTATCTCATTTCTCCTTTTAGAATTTAGACTACCTTCCTCCTCATTTTTAGCTATCATGTTATTCCTGGATCTAGTCCCTATTTATATATATATTCTCTGCTTTTATTTGGCAAAACCCTTTTTAATTTTAACTTGTGGAGTGTCTAGCCGCTCTTGATTTGTAGTGTTGTCCTCTTTGAGTAAGCTATTTCCACCTGCTTGACCTTTTTGAAATTCTAATTATAGTTCTTTATTTTTATTTATTTATTTTGGAAAACGAGTTTGTAGGCAAAAGTTATAATCAGAGGTGTTAATGGAATTTTTTTATGAGTTTACCAACCCGCATCGTATTCTATAAGACAGATATGAATACGATTATTATTCATTAGCTTATTGGGTATGGGTAAGGTTAAAAAAAATTCGTTAACATAACATGTAAGGATACGTGCAAATGAAAATTATTTCGTACCTAATTAATAAAAATTAACTCATATAGATATATATTTATATAAGGACGATGCATAATATGATATAATTTTATTCATAATTCCTATATATCAATTTAACGGCATTGTACAAACACTTGACACAACTTGTGTCTTTGATTAATGGAATCTAGGAGCATGACTCCTACATTTCTACTTCAAAAAAAAATATATTTAACGGTATCTTTTTATCCATTTATCCAATATGTACCGTGTTCAATAGAACAGATATGGGTAAATTTTTTTTATTTACTTATCGGATACGAATACTAATAAACTTTTTTTATAACTTAACGGGTACAAATATGAAAATGCTTTGATCCGACTCGTATCGTACTTGTTGATAGCCCTAATTTTAATAGGTTGCACCAAAAATAAGACAACATGGCAATGGCGCTTCCAAACCTGACTATCCTCTCTCCTCTTGTTTTCATCATTGTCATGATGGCAATGGCGCCTCCAAACCTGACTTTCCTCTCTCCTCTTGTTTCCTTCATTGTCATCCTCTCTCTTCTACGCATCATATGCTCGCATCGCTTCGTCCTCGATTGCATAAGCCGGTGTTGGCAGTTGGTAGGCAAGCACCTCCAAGCGTACCAACACTTCACCGTGCCGCGGTACCGACCTGATTCTCATGAGAATTCTTTGTACTACAAGGTGGCAACCTATATCTCCTCTCTCCCTATCTTGGAGAAATCTGATTCAGCATCTTTCTTTTCTTGTGCTTGCAGTAGTAACACTAACAACACCAATGAATTCAACCTCCACCTGGGACCTGGAGATACCGTGCATGATTCCTTTGACGGAGCTCACATAACATGGACCAATAAGCAATCTGATGGCAATGATTGTTTTGTTCTATGTATCAAGCGCCAAGACCGGGTTCGTGCGCTCCAACCCTATCTCTTGCATGTCGAATATCAAGCCGGTAAAATTGAACAAAACCGCCGTGAACTCCGACTCTTCACCCACACAAGCAACAAAAATGGTGAAACTAGATGGATTTCAATGCCATTCACTCACCCAGCAACGTTCGATACTTTGGTATTTAATCACGGCCTAAAAAAGCAGGTTTGTGTTGACTTAGAGAATTTCATGAGAAGCCGTTCATTCTATCATCGTTTAGGGCGAGTGTGGAACCGTAGTTATTTACTCTATGGCCAGCCCGGTACCGGTAAATCTTCTTTCGCAGTTGCCATGGCAAGGGCTCTCTGTTTTGACGTGTGCATCATTGACATATCCCATTGCAGTATAGACATCCTCGAGACGCTCCTTTTACGCACCAGGCCACGCTCCCTTATTCTATTAAAAAACCTCGATTTTTACCTTAACAAGAGTACCACTGAGTCAGGAAATGCAAACATTAATTCCATCACGAATCGGGTTATCTCATGCTGTGGTGATGAGAGGATCATGGTGTTTACCATGACAGGTGGCGAAGATTTGGTTGACCGCACGGTGAACCCGACGGGTAGATTCGACGTGCATGTATATCTCCCCATGTGTGACTTCAACACATTCATGAAGCTTGCTGATAGATACCTTGGTGTCAGAGAGCACAACCAGTTTCAGGTCATTGAAGAAGGTTTCGAGAGGGGATTGCAAATCAGCCCTGCAAGGGTAGGGGAGATAATGCTCTCCAACCGACAATCCACGACACGAACTGTTCAACTTATTCTACAAGCCATGGAATCAACAGTGGAATCCAAGGCGGGATCAAATAGCCATGAGTCAGGGAGTCAGCCAAAAACTGTCAGAAAGAGTGTCGATGATAAGTCGGCTGTTGTTTCAAGAGGATGGCAGAAATGGAGGTACCTTTAAGAGAGACAAGATTGCAAATATTACAAATATATGCAAGTTTGCAAATTTTGTTTTGCTTACTTATTTCTTTTTTGAAAATTACCATTAGTTGTATTTGATAATTACTTTGCCTAGCTACTCAATGATTTGGTTCTTTGATAAGGAGAATCTAAAATGTCACTTTGTATTTAATGGAAGCTTGTCTCAGTTTAGATCCTCATCTTAGCAGAAAGTTTTTCTTTACTGTTGAGAATAAAGTACAGGCTTTATCTTGAGCAATGCCAAGAAACAATCAAATTCCCTCTGATGCTTACAACTGAAACTACTCTTCCAACTAACAAATGGCATCTTTATATATGAAGATAAATACACAACTTGAGAATACAAAAAATGATTCAACAAACTTAACCAATGATATATTATCTTGAATTCAAAACTATATCGGCTAGATCTCCTTGACACATCCTTATTTTTTATATTCAGTAGCTCAACTAATAGGTAACGCTATGCAGATCGGTACCGGCTTTTTTAAGCTGTTAGAGGCTCCTCATCACCAAACTTATCAGATGGTATCCAATCTTGTAAAAGACAGTAGAAAATCAGTAAAAGCAAATTCACATAATAATATAACACATACAAAAATTTCAGACAAATAGATAACTTACTAGCCACAACCATAAGTCTTCTCTGCAACACCGATGCCATAAACAAGAAAATAGAACACATGCCGAACATTATAGTAATTGGGAATGCATTTACCTTCAAATGAGCAACACAATTATTAGTTTACTCAAATTTCATGAGTTGTTAAGAGGTATCCTTTTAAAACTTACATTGTAAAGCACAACACAGACAAAAATGTTAAGTGGTATCCGAAAGAAGTTCATGATAGTGCTTCGGGCCTCCTCAGGGATATATTGGGACCTCATTTTCATTATAGACGGCCAGAAAATGCCGACACATGCCTCAAATGTGCAAAAACCGAGTAGTTGAATCGAGCCTCCAATCGATATGCTACTCCCTTTCTCTGTTGATGGAGTCACCAAAATCTACTCCAGAAAAGCAGACACTCATCCATGTTATTCTTTTTTATATCTAAATTTTTTTCTTTTGATATGTCAAAGACCAAAAGGGGGAGTATTGAACCAAATAGTCAATTTCCTCCTTTAATTTGATCATACAAATGCAACTACTATAGGGGGGATTTTGGAGAAAAGGCATGAGTGTGTATCATGTCCCAGTTTATTTCAAGAGTTAGGCTATGGTACTATGCATAGCGCAAATTGGCCCGTACTATGGATCAATATCTTCATTTTTAGATTCCAAACCGTCTATATGAACTATTCAACATGATCCACATATGAAAATGTACTTGTAGATCAAATTTTACATTTTTTTTGAATTTATTTTACTATTTTTTTAGTTAGGTAGAAAATCACTTGGTCCAAAGATTACGAACCATTCAAAAGTAGTGATTTTCTACCTATCTAAAAAAATAGTAAAAAAATTCATAAAAATATAAAATTTAGTCTTCACGTGCATTATCAATTAGGACAATTATTTTTTTTTGTAAAAATAGAACGACTGAAACAAAACAGGCATTTACATTTGTAAGAACAGGCAGAAGCAGAGTGAATCCAGAAATGACAAAAACAATCTGCATGTAGCTCTCAACCTTTGGCTTTGGATGTACCATTAAACGGGAGGCAATTGAACTACCCAACATAGAAGAAAGCATAAATGTGGCAAATATAAAACCATGAGGGATCTCTTCATCATTTGGGCTTAATGCAGGGGTCCACAAGAAAACAAAGGTGTACATGGAGCCCTCAAACAGTGATTGTATAGCCCCCAACAAAGCAATCTTTTCATCTGTTTTTTCATACATAAGTTCATCAGTGAAAGTTTTACTATCAAAATTTTCATATAAAAGAAGCTTAATTAAACATACCAGAAGCAATGGCTTTTCCAGCTACTCTGAACTGGCCAAATAGGTCCTTGCTTTCTGACGGGTCACCATAATTCTCAGTCCATGAAAACATGATAATAGCCATCCCTATAGCAAGAACACATGCGGCCGCATCAAAAGGTGCCACAGGTCCAAACCCTAGGTTGTCGACTATCAGATTTGCAAAAAGACCAGAGACAATTGCTATAAGGCCATTGCCAAGAAAAATAGCCTTGGAGAATGTCAAGGAGAGCCACTGTGGATCAAAACCTCTCTGGATAAAAGAAATTGAAAGAATTAAACATGTTAGAAAATTATTAAAATAATTCTTAACTTCATTTCAATTCTTGACTTGACCTATCCTGATGGGATAATCTGTCAATTTGATTCAGAATTTCATAGACTCGCTCATCTACTAATCCAGTAAGCTCTGACCAAGTTACACTCGTTTTAATTGTTAAAAGAAACAAGCCACTCTCGAGACGGTTTCTAATTACTAAGAACCCCCTATAGATTGAAATTTTTCAGTTTTGTCCCTCAAAAATTTTAATTTTTACAAAAAAAAAACACTATTTACCCCCCTCATTTCTGGTTCTGCCCCTGCCCAAAACTGACAAAAAGGTTACTAACTTGAAACTTCTGGGAATTGGGACTACCTAAGCAGACACAACCTGATCCCACCAGATCCAGTAATTGGATGGAGGGGCATTTTTGGAACTGTTTTCTAATACAAAAGAAGGAGAGAAATTTAGTGACCTTGTTATGTTCTGCCACGAGCCATGATTCAAAGGCTGAAAAGAGGAGAGATGTTGCAATGCCCCCAAGAATTCGACCGAGCATTAAAATTTTGTATTCCGAGGAATGCTTAGTGATGCAGCTCAAAATGTAGCTTATACAGTATGTAATGCATGCCCTCCTTCGACCTCTGCATTATTTACCTTACTATGTCAGATATTTCTTACTTAAGATCCATAAAACACAACATAGATAATTATCAGTTTTTGTTGATAGTTTGGTACATTGTTTTTCTTAAACTTTTGATTTAGAAAATTTAATACTCAAAATGGTTTAACTAAAGATTTTGAAAATTATTATCTACACCAAAATGCTGAATGGGCAATAGCCAATGTGTGATCTATATAAAATATTTTCGCTGAGAAATCAATGAGCAGATTAATTTAGAAATCTCACTGCTTGTCAGCCAGAGAACCGACAATGGTCCCAAATAGCATTGAAGAACCAAAACCGGCAATAAAAAGACGACCGATATCTCCTTTATCAAATCCATATTGGCTGTAGAGGTAGTACACATATGGCCCTTGCAACCAATCACCAGCTGATAATTTAAAGAATAGGTTACATAGTCAAGCCATGTTTATTATAATAATATTGTATAGTTATAAGTATAAATCAAATTGAGGAGGGCCAGTGCCTCATGTCTTTCATACCTCATTATACCTCATATTTTATATCTTCATTTTCAAAGTCTAAATTGTCGATCTGAACCGTTCAACATGATATCCATACTAAAATATGGTTGGGGATGAAATTTTATAATTTTTGAAAAAATTTTACTATTTTTTAAAATGGGTAGAAAATCACTGTTTTTTGAACAGTGATTTTGTATCTATCTTAAAAAATAGTAAAAAAATTCCAAAAATTATAAAATTTCATTCCCAAACATATTTTAGTATGGATATCATGTTGAGCGGTTCGGATCAACAGTTTAGACTTTCAAAACGAAAATATAAAATATGAGATATTATGAGATATGAAGAGCATGAGGTATTGGAACCCCCGAGATTTTTATTTTTACCCCAAAAAAAATATATTTTAATATAATTAACCAAATTTTTGAAAAAATTAAATTTATACCCAAACCGCAAATAATATTTACGGTTTGAATTCGGAATTCAAACCGCAAATAATATTTGCGGTTTGAATTCTTATTCAAACCGCAAATAATATTTACGGTTTGAATTCCGAATTCAAACCGTAAATATTATTTGCGGTTTGAACTTTTTTTTTTTTTTTTTTTTTTTTTTTTTTTTTTTTTTAGAGAAAAATAGCTAAAATGCTGAAATGAAATATAACACAAAAAATCGAATTGTTTTTTAAAATATTTGTTAGAAAATACGTTACGAATAGAGCCGATTTTGTGCTAAAATACGGTAAATTACAATAATTATGTCAAAAGACATGACGTATGTTTAAATACAAAGACCCTAAAAACTCTAAAATTATACAGAAAATATATATAAAAGATACATCAAAGACCCTAAAAACTCTAAAATTATAAAGAAAGGTCCAAAAGTCCATGAAGGAAGACTCGGATCGCGAATCTGAGCCCGCAAATGGGCGAAACGGATCGTAGATTGGTTTCGGGTCCAACATTGGGCTGTGGAGTTCCTGTCAAAATTTCAGCCCGATCCGACGGACGGATCAAAAGTTATGCTCATTTTCATGAAGCATGCGCAGGCCCATATTGCATCATTTCATACGTAATTTAGCGTAATTTACCGTATTTTAGCATAATTCTACATAATTATTGTAATTTCAGCAATTTAGTAAATTTCCCGTATTTTGGCATAATTATTGTAATTTACCGTATTTTAGCACAAAATCGGCTCTATTCGTAACGTATTTTCTAACAAATATTTTAAAAAACAATTCGATTTTTTGTGTGTTATATTTCATTTCAGCATTTTAGCTATTTTTCTCTAAAAAAAAAAAAAAAAAAAAAAAAAAAAAAAAAAAAAAAGTTCAAACCGCAAATAATATTTACGGTTTGAATTCGGAATTCAAACCGTAAATATTATTTGCGGTTTGAATAAGAATTCAAACCGTAAATATTATTTGCGGTTTGAATTCCGAATTCAAACCGTAAATATTATTTGCGGTTTGGGTATAAATTTAATTTTTTTCAAAAATTTGGTTAATTATATTAAAATATATTTTTTTTGGGGGTAAAAATAAAAATCTCGGTTGGAACCCTCCTCAAATTAAAAATATCATATATAATTTAATATTTATCAATTACCCAATAGTGTAATGGGTACAAAATAGCTCTTACCCATAACCTTACCCGATAAGTTAACCTTATCCAATAGCAATCTAAGCATGAAATAATGGAAACTAACTGTACTATCTCAACTAGATCGATATTTGAGCAAAACTGTTATGAGAAAACATTATATACGATCCAAATTACACGAAATTAAGAAAAATTAAGGAAGCTAACGACAGATAAGTGAATGAATGTACCCATCATAAGAGAATAAACGATGAGATAATTGTTCTTAAAGGAGGTGAAAGCGGAGGAGGTGGCGGTTCGATCCTTGCTCGTCTTGCTCAGCTCCAATAGCACCACCACGGCCGAGAGAACCCCAAATATCATGTAATAGAATATCTCCATTTTCTCTCAATTTCGAATTCGCCTTCAAATTTTCAGATCCGAGGTGACGAGTTTGTTTGAAACAAATGCCAAAAAAAGGAGGGGGTTTGTGTTTGTTTGCTTCAGTGATGGCTTCACTGAAAAACTCGAACACTATTTATGCGCTTCTTTGGAGAAGGATAGTTCTGATTAAATAAACCTGGTGTGAATCGTACACGAGGCACCCTTGTTAAGAACAATTAGCACTGATTTTCATTAGCATTATATATCAACATCATATGTTAATTGATAATTAGAAAACCATATATTTTCTAATTTTTTGTGACTATTTAAGTCATCCATAATAATTTAAGAGTGATGATTCTATGGACATAATGACTTATTTGTAAAATGAATATATTTTTATTTTCAAAGTTCAAACAGTCGATCCGACCGTTCAACATTATCTCCATATTAAAATGTACTTGGAGGTCAAATTTTACATTTTTTGAATTTTTTTTTACTATTTATTAAGTATTTTACAAAAACTAGTCAAATTCAGACCATTGAATTTTGTAAAATACTTAATAAATAGTAAAAAAATTCAAAAAAAATGTAAAATTTGACCTCAAAGTACATTTTAATATGGAGATAATGTTGAACGGTCGGATCGACTGTTTGAACTTTGAAAATGAAAATATGTTCATTTTACAAATAGGTCCTTATGTCCATAGAAGAATTTGCCATAATTTAAACATATAAATTTACTAAGAAGTATATTATTGAGTTTTCAACAAATAATAATTATATTGATCACTAATTAGACGTCATAAGTAATAGTTTGTCGAATTCATTGATATAATAATATTAAAAAAAATTGAATTCAATTTACTAATAAAATTTTAGCTCATAATAAATAACTTGAATCGCTTAAAATTAAGTGTATAGTTATGTTGCATTAGTTTTTTAAAAATTCAATAAGAATTTAGCCCTTACTTTCATTAACCATTATTAATTATAGCGGTTGAGTTTCTGAGAAGAAATTCAACCACTGTTATGTTACACAAGCTAATGTCAGAGATAACATGCTAACAAAATTATACTATTATATTATTACTAAAAAATTTACAGATGATATGAGTGAACTAATTGGTTAAAATTTAGTTCATAATCAACTTGAGAAATGACAATAAAATATAGTTACCGATTCTTAGTTAAAATATATTTCATAATAAAAAACTTACAATGACACCTTTTCAACTAATATAATAAACCGGAAAAAAGAAGGTATAAATAAAGTCATTAGATATTTTATCTAAGAGAAGAATCATTCCATATACATATAATAAACAGATAAATAAATTTAAAAATTAATGAGGGGTACGAACGAAGTGCACCATGTGCATGCGAGGTATTGTAATATTATTCCCTTATATGGGCCTAATCTTAGGACTGTGCGCACTAATTTTGTTTATTGCAAACAGAGATTTTATGGAGTGGAATGGATTACGTATGGTAAGTGAGATCTCATCCGAGGTTAACAGCATACACAATTAATTATTACGGAACAGAGCAGTTTTTGCTTCATGCAGAGCACGGACTATATGCAACACAGTTTTGATTCTATAGTCCATGCGCTGCATGAAGCCAAAACTCCTCTGTTAAACTCTTTACCCATTTGGAGGCAGATTAAACACTTAATTAACTATTTTATATTCTCTTAGATCTGAGTTAAGTGGTGCCCAGCCCACACGAGGACAAAAGAAGTGGAGATATTTGACATTCCGACTGTGACTGGACACTACTGTCGCATTTATTGCGGAAACCCGTTTTATTTTTTTGTTTTTTTGTTTCTGTAAGCTCAGTGTCGGTGACAGTATTTTGCTGTCCTTCACTTAATTGGCTGAGAAATCACAAAAAAATGATGGTTCTAATATTGAACATCTTTTTTTTTTTTCAGAAATTGAAAAGAAAGTCTAATACAGATGCTTTAAGGTAAGTTACCGTTTGAGTTTGAATCCAATCCGTTCGCTATATAATAACACGAATCTCAACTGGCTCCGTGCATTATAGGTTTGGATCTGATTGGTCCGGATTCTGATCGGATGATCCAGATTCAAACTCACACGATAAGGTAATGTAGATTTTCCACGATTAAATGAAAAGATGACGATGAATCGTATAAGATAAAATTAAGACTCTTTTAAAAAAGAATAAGTAGATGAAAGTTTTTGTTTTTAATATTTAATTTAAAAATAAAAGAAAGAAATATATTTTTTTTCTTATTTTCGTTGAATAAATCACCAACTTCATTGGTCAATTTTTTCAATTTTGTTTCCTTTTAATGTGAGAATTTATTCCAAAGTTTGAAATAGACTTGAGTCGTTATATCTGATTGAAATCAATTCTGACGCATATGATCAAAATTAACTCCGACAAGTCATATGCTCATGGGATCCAGATTTCCCAAAGTAACCCAAATTTTGATTTAGATCCTGACCGTCCGATTCGAATCGGACGGTCCGGATCTAAACTCAAAATTTGATTTCCCAATTTTCTTGGCAATTGCTTGGGACTTTTGGAGAAGCCGAAATGAGGCAACTTATGCTGGTAAAATGCAAACTCTAGGGGTGTGTAAAGAGTATTGGAAGAGAGCGATAGAGGACTCAGTCATTCTCCAATGCGGTACCACTGTACAGCAGAAGAGAAGCAGAACCGAGTTAGGACAGCAGGAATTTCCGGAGGTAGACTTCTCACCGGTAAGCACTGGTTCTCACTGTTTTGTGGATGGATCGTGGGACCAAATGGGGGAGGCAGGAGCGGGACTGGTACTGGTACGCAATGACAGTATTGTGCAATGGGTACTACTCGGATTTCTGTAGATACTGTTAAGTCACTATCTCACAACTTGCCAAAGGATGCAAGGAGATTACAAAAAGGGGCTTCAAATGATGTTCTTCGAGTGGTCTACTGTCCCAGGGAACATGAATGTCTCAAAATTGCCCATAATTTCGCAAATCAGGGTAGAAGATGTAAATGGGATAGATAGGGTAATTACCTTCCAAATTATGATATGGGGGTGCAATTGTAATAGGCCTACGGGCTGTTAATGAAGCAAAAAAAAAAAAGAGTTTAAATGGTCGATCCGAATTAATAAACACGATTTTCAAATGAAATGTATTTGGAAAAAAAAAAAAAAAATCAAATTTTACATTTTTTTTTTAATTCCTAATTTTTTTACATAAATAGAAAATTACTATTTTTTAATGATTCAGAATCTTCATATCAAGTGATTTTTTATCTACTAAAAAAAAAATCTAAAAGTTCTTCTTCAAATACATTTTCGTATATTTCTTAGAGCAGTTTGAATTTTACTAATAAAGATTTAAATACACAACACATGATATGGATTAATATTTAATAACAATATTTTTTTTTTGTATCTAAGCAATGCACTGATGCGCATTAAGAAAAGTAAATATTTAAATTTTGAAATTTAACCAAGATGTTGTCGAATTTAAACGTGAGGCTTTATATTGTCAGCGCATGTTGAATTTAAGTGAAATCTTATAAATTAGGGGGAATTTCATGTATACCTCTCAAAATCATCAATATTACGTATTTTCCGTCTAAACTTCATAATATCATATTTATCCTTCTAAACTTCAAAAACTCATAAAATTATCCATTTTAATCTCTTTTATATTAAAAAAAATGTAGTCTATTTAAGAAAAATGTCAGCAGTTTTATTAGTCGGTTTTTGAGGGCAAATTGTCAATTTGTCTACTTCTGACATATATACAGTGACATTTACGTATACACATAAATGAATGAATAATATGATTGTTCAAAGATTAATTGTAAACCTTTATTTAAAAAACATTCGATGGTTGTTAATAGTAACAAATTTCAAAGTGATAATATTGATGAATTCTTTATTCCTGTGAACACATAACTAATTAAGTAATGGTTGTTAATATATATATATAATTGTTTCTAACGAGCAACTTAAAATTTATTTATTATAATTAAGTATATAACATTGAATGCAAGATATTAAGTTATAAATTTCAAAGCGTTTGGCATTGATCAATGATAAGTCTAAATTATATATTTTTTTTATTAAGGTTTAACCTAAAAAACTAAGCCAATTTCTTGTGTTTTAGTGTAATTTTGTATTAAAATATGCCAAAAACCAAGTTACTGTCAAAGTCTATTTAAATTACAGGAAATAAAACAAATTGTAGATCTTCTCGCAAGCTTTCCGAAAAATGGTAGAACACTAAAAACGGAGTTACGGATGATGATCTATGCCCGTTTGAAGTTCAGTTTCACAGAAATCTAGAGAGTTCTGCAGCCTGTACAAGCATTTCGTGCGGGCCGCACAACGGGCCACACAGAATCACAGCTGCCGACACACAGTTCGTATTTTAGCCATATCTTAGTCATACGAACTCCGATTTGGGTGAATCAAAGCTTGACGGAACCAAGACAAAAATATCTACAACTTTCATGAAGGAAACAAATCCAAATTCGGAATGTATAATTTTGTGCAGCCGAACCAGCCTAGATTTGGATAGATTTTATTGCCAACTTCGCCCAATTCACTTCCAAATCTTGTTTGTTTGCTCCCATAATCACAAAAACTGCTATATATTGGCAGGGGAGCAGCTAAGAGAATTCATCTTTCATCTAACTTAACCTATTTTTTATTCTACACATCTTTTGATATTTTTCTCTCTTTTCCGAGTGATTGAAGGCGATTGGAGCGAATCATTGAAGTTAATCTCGAGCGAGCACAAGTGAAGACAAGGGGCAGCAAGCTAGGAGATTGGTGTACTCTATTCTCTTTCTTGTTTTTCTAGGTTTTTATCATGTTTATTTTTGTATTTCTTTTGAATTTAGGGTTTAGGATTTAGGATTTTCTCTCTAGAGGCTTAGGCTCTAAATTTGAACTTATGTTAAAATCTACTTTACTTAGATAGTTTTATTTATTATGATTGTTTTCTTGCATGTTTGTTCTTGTTGATTTTATAATTCATGTGATTGTGTGTTTTATGTGCTTGTTAATTAGCGTCCCGCTTAGGTTTAATCAACTTAAGGTGCTAGGATCAAAGAATTGATGGTAGCAAATCATATACATATTCAACTCTAGGATTGAGATTAGAAATGACCAAATCTATTTCTTAGTCCTGAACCACAAAAAACAAAGGTTGAATTGAGGTGAAAGACTTAATCGTGAAGCCTCATATTTAGTTGGGACTTCTAGAATTGAACCGAATATTGGTATGAAGGACTTAATCATGAAGTATTGGTATTTAGGGATAAATTAGGCTAACATATGCTTATGGTCTAGATAGCTAGGGTGAAGGACTTAATCATGAAATCCGAATTATCTAGGCACGTCATTAATTCACGAAAGTGACCCTTTTTGATATTTAAGGCTTAGAAACCCCATAATTGTAAACATGAATTTAGAAACCAATTAGGTGTGGATTTGACCAAGTAATTGTATGCCGATAGCCCCTGGACTCCTATCTCATTAATTCACAAAACTCATTTTATTTGTTTGTTTTAAATTGCTTTGTTTAAATTCAACTCTCAATCGGGTATTGAACCCACAAAACCAATTTTACAACAACCCCCACCCCCCATTTACTTTTATTTGCACTATTTTAGGATTAATTAATTTAGTAAAAAGTAATATTTTCCGTTATCTTTGGATCGATACCTATTTTACTACAATGATAGATTGTATGCTTGCAACCGACCTATCATTGTGTATTAAGGTTTTATAAATTTTAAAAGTAAAAAGTGTATTAAATTTACCTATATTTCGATACCTAAAATACACAACAATCAAACACATTGTCCAATAAACATTTAGAAGGTGATATAAATAAGTAAGGAGATTACATAAGCAATTAAAAGCCTTATATTCCGTACAATATTTTTAGTTTAGATATATGAAAGGGGTAGCTATTGTACAAATATTTTTTAGTTTACAATGTTTTTTAGTTTTAATTTCAATTTTGCATACTTTATATTCCTGGTGATTACTTTTAATGTTAGTCATCATTTCTTATGTGTGATCTTTATTCATGCGAAACTTACTCTTTTGGAATGAATATATTTTCTAATAACAATTGTGTTGAAAGCATAGTAGTATTTACCGCAAAACTTTGTAAAAATTGCAAAAAAAAGAACTTGCTAGAAATTTCAATGAAAAATGGTGTATTCATTTATTATACACATCAAACAATACTTATTATTGAGATATTGGAGAAATCATTAAAAATTAATATGTTTGTCTTTTACTTTATTATTGAATGTCATGATATTAATGTACATAGATTAATAAATCACATTAATAGAGTTAGATAATACTTTCCAAAGTTGGAAACTAAATACTGAATAATAAAATTACAATGGGCTGTAGTTACCGTTCTTTCAACATATGTTGATGAATTATAAGTAAGAATAATAATAAAGTACATATGAAAGATAAAGAATTGTATTAAAAAGCTGCATAATGTTTATATTCGGTACAACATTTTTAGTTTGGAAATATGAAAGAGGTAAGCTATTGTACAAATATTTTTTAGTTTACAATATTTTTTTAGTTTTAATTTTAATTTAGCATATTATTATGAATTAAGTCCCGTATCATTAGCTACTTGATATTCGAGGTGATAAATTTTAATGTTAGCTATCATTTCTTATATGTGATCTTTATTCATTTGAAACTTGCTCACTTGATGTGAGCATATTTTCTTATAACAAATGTGTTGAAAGCAAAGTAGTATATTTATCGCAAGCTTTATAAAAATTGCAAAAAAAAAAAAAAATTGCTAGAAATTTCAATTAAAGATAGTGGATTCATTTATCATACACATCAAACAATACTTATTATTGAGATATTAGAGAAAATCACTAAAAGTCAACATGTATGCTTTTATTTTAGTTGTGTAATAGGCTCAAAGTTTCGGATTTTGAAAGTTTGAAATAGTTTGTGCAGTTATGTAGTTGTGTAAAAAATGTAGTTTTTGGAGGGTTTGAATTAGTTTGTAAAGGTTACTTAAGCAGTGCTTGGTCCTCAAAATTTTAGATTTTGTAAAAAACGTAGATGCTAGGATTGATAGGAAAATTATAAACTCTATGATTGAACATACACGAAAAGGAACAATTTAGAAAAAGAAGTAGGACTTTAAGTTTATAATCTGAAATTCAATAGAGTGTACACTGTTAGTGAAATTATGCAAGAGCAAAATCAACAGAGAGGAGATAATGACAATGCTAGTTCTTGTAATTTATTTTATTTTATTTAATATAAAGTTAGATGGTAATTTATTTATTTTCTATTATCAATACACATGTCGGTCGGCAATTTGCCAACTGATGCTCAAAACGTTTCTAAACTTAATTTATCTTTTGGGAGTGAGAAAATGAGAGAGAAGCAAGACGCGGAGAAGGTTGGCTTCAAACGAAATCGTTGCTACGACGATTGCGGAGAGGAAAGAATAAGAACACGGAAGTAGAGAAGTTCAATTCATGCGGAAAATGGATTTTTCTCTCCCTATTTTTTCGTCTCGTTCATCTAATCTTTATATCCATCAACTCTACTCTCCAGTCTACAACACATAAAAAGAAAGAAAAGTTGTCTCTATTTCTTCAGTAGAAGTTCTTTGTAGCAATCTAATAGGACTTGGGATCTAATTGACAAACACAAGGGTGGCGTTTTGTTTAGTTTCTATTAGTTAGTTTTTTTTTTGTTTTAACTTCTGCTAGGTGTTGATCTTCATTTCAAATGTGATCGGACTGTTGAATAATATAATGTTTTTATATAACGTTAAGTTGATGACAAAAATCTCTGAGAAATTCAAGATCCAACACATTGTCAGAAAGGGTGGGGTTTTTGGACAAAGTCTCATTCAAAGTCTGATCTAAATCGTCTGATCTGCATTAAAATTAGTATAAATATTTAGATTCAAAGAGTCATTTAAATTTATTAAGTTTTAAATATATTTACACGAATCTCAATGCAAATCAGACATTTAAACTTGACTTTGGATGAAATCCTTGTCAGAAAAATAAAATATTAAATGGGCTGAAAAGCCTGAAATAGGTCAGTGAAATGATACCAAATTGTTTGTGGCCCGTTGGCTAAATGAGTCCAAAATCAAACACAGTGGTATTCTGTTAGTTATAGTTTCAAACATGCACAGAATTTTTTTTTTTCATGTCAAATAAATGATTTTATGAGTAATTGATCGATACATTGCATAGTAGTACACTTCTTAGTTTCTTCTCATTGCATGTTGTTTTTATGAAAAATGATATAATTTATAGCGTGAAAGATTGCAAATTTAAAACTCAATTAAAAATATTATTGTGAATATTAAGGGTACATTTGGATTGAGAGTGAGGTTAATAAGAATATCGTGCTAACTTCGAATTCGGAATAGCCGTTAATCCAGACATTTCAATGGGTTAGCGAAATAGTAGCTAACCCGAGCTAACCAAAGTGTTAAGAATAGTTATTTTTTTCACCAAAACGTGAAATAGTCGCTAATCCGAATTTGAAATAATTGCTAATCCAACTAATCCTGCTATTCCTTGGCACCCAAACGCACCTTAAAGACAATAATTAAAACTTTATCTTTATCTCAAAAAAATATTACAATTTTTATCACCTGTATAGATGAAAATCTGAATAGGCATATGTAGCTAATTATTTCTAATATAATTGGATGCGGAATCATGACAATTTGATTTATACTTTATGTTAGAAAAAAAATTAACAAAATTTTGAGTCATTGAAGGAATTGATTACAACAAAAATCGAGTTAGTCCCACGTCCCAACTTTGGTATAATATTTTCCAAAATATTTTCCAAAAATGAATTGTCGAAGAAATTAACTTTTTCAATATTTTCTTACCAATTCCATGGATTTTGTCATTGTCGAGCCGTGTCGTTATCCGTGTCATTAGACACTACACGTCTGAAAATGTGCCGTCGAAACGCGTTGGAAATTACATTCACCATTCCCTGTCATTTTCTATTTTGGGATACGTCTACTGATCTACTCTCCTCCCCTCTAGAATTGAAACCAATTTGTCACATGTATTATTTTTTCTAATTCCTCACATGTTTCTTTCCAGCCGCTCTTAGCTACACGACAAAAACCATAACAAGTCAAACGTCACACCCAATTGTCTCCTTTCCTCCAATCACCTCCCGCCACGTCGTTGTCACCTAGACGAAAACGGATCCGGATCCCCTAAAGTAACCCAATCTTTGAGTTTTGAATCGAGACTGTCCGATTTGAAATTGTTCCTTGGGATCGTCTCGGGATTCAAATTCATCGTCGGGATGATGCGCTCACTTTGGAGATGGATTTTTGCGGATTCGAATCGGACGGTCCGATCTAAAACCCAAAAGTTGGGTTACTTCACTGATCCGAATTCGCCGAAAACCGGGTGCCATTGCAAGTTGTATGAATGGACCAACCACAGCCCACAGGCGACCTAGTCCTGATCCCCTTAAGTAAATTAATTTTTGAGTTTAGATGCGGACCGTTCGATTCAATCAGGATTACGGGGTACCTTTAATCTGACGGCCCAATTCGAATCTGATGGTCCGGTCTAAACTAAAAAATTGAGTTACTTTAGGAGATTCGAACTGCAGGCGACCACGGTTTTTTAGAAAAAACAGCTGGAGTACACGGTTCACGACCATAGAATCTAGATACTTTATCCCTCCTCCACCGGTTTACCAAGCCATTGGTTTTTTTTAGCTCCTTCTCACATCCATTCCCTTTTTAAAGCAAATCCCTTTCCCTCTTATTCTCGAAATCAACCCAACTACAAAACTAAAAGGAGATATAGATGAAACGCGTGGCCACCACCTGGGTTCAAGCAACCAATGCCTTCCCTTCTTACCACCGCGAACGCCTCAAGATTCGTGCATTCTACCTCCGACTAACGGGTGTGAAGGGCATACGGCTTCCTTCGACTCTCACCCTAGTGTACCTCCCGAGGATTGACGGGATCAGTGCAATGGAGGTTAACGGGTCTAAAGTCCGATCTGGTGCACCTGGTATAGTGTCGTTAGACCGGGTTCGATCGGACGAACCGGGTGTAGTATTTGCAAATAGGGATCATGTTAGAGCTGGAGATTGCGCCCGATTTGAGGCGTATGTAGGTGATGAGAAGGTTGTGAATGGCGTTTTCAGATGCTGTGAAAATGGATGGAGAATAGAGTGTAGGTGTACAGCCGAGAAGGCAACTGCTGAGGCTTGTGAGGTGAGCGTGGTAGGAGAGAGCGGGGTTGTGATGAAAGAGAAGGTAGATATTTTAGGAAAAGTTAGAAGAACAAATGGAAGGAAGAGATTTTGTTCTAAACTGGAGGAGATACCGGAGGAATCGGACGGCTGTGAATGCCGGTGTTGTCAAGGAGGGGAAGAAGGAGATGAGGAGGAGACAAGGGAGGAAGTAGATAGAGAAGATGAAATGGACGGCTGGGATGAAAGGAAAGAGAATGAGAAGGGAGGATGGGTGGCGGATGTGGGGCTATGGGTGGCATGCGTGGGGGTTGGTTTATTGGTCTCTCAGGCTTCGCTAAAGAGACTCAGGCGTCGGAAATTTTTTTAGGAAAATCCGTGGCCCTGCAATTTGTATTAAGATTCGTGCTGACAACTTTAAATTTTAATGCGGTTCGGACGGTTCCGACCGGACATCGATCAGGAGTTGAAAATTTTTCAAGGGTACATAGTTTTTTTTTTTTTTTTTTTCCTTTTTTTTCTGGTTATATGTGTATAATTAAGTTTTGATGTGGGAATTTGTAGAAGCTATTCTCCGATTTTGGATGAATGATAGGAGACGTTCTGATCGTTTTGCAGTATTTTTTTTTTTTCAATCAATTTTGGGCAATTCAGAGAGTATGGATCTTAATTCAATTCAATGTACTTGCTACCTATGCATAACAATTTATACGGAGCAAAGGAAGGTTCATATAATCATATTGTACACTGTTGTCCATAGGCAAGGAAAAAAAAATTATTAAGATGTTCAATTTTAGATGTATTAATTTTTAAATGACAGAGATAGATCTTGACTTACCTGTTTATTGAACTTGTTATTGGAATATGTCGCTCAGATATTTTATCGCTCGTGCATATGCAATTACGCAAGGAGATATGGACCGTTTTAATATACTTATGAGCTCAGGTAATACGTATTTATAGAACCTACGGCTCCGCCAATTAAAACAACAAAGCTTCATAATCACTAGTCGAAGGCCTCACGTTGCTTCGGCAATTTCTTTTAATGGCATAGCTAATTGTACTTATAAAGTTTATATATAAGTACATTTGAGTTTAAAAAGTTTTATAGGCATTATAAAAGTTACATAGATATGTTACAAAAGCTGAAGTTAGAAGTTTACAGTCTGACATAGCAAAAATTGTACAACCAACATATTACAAAATGTGAATTTAGAAAGTTTATATTTTAACATAACAAAAACTATACAACAAAGAGCATCTAATATTGGATTATATCTATGTTTGGAAGAGAGATAACGGCTTTATTGAAGCATGCTATTCATTTGTGACAAATCTTCCAAACACAGTTTTTTGCAGCTGCTAGTGGTTTTGTTCTTAAGTTTGGCCAACACAAAATTATATAATATTTATACCTAACATAATATGCGAAAGTTTTTGCACATCTATTATCTCATCATTCTTCTTTCTCTTTTTCTTTTGCTTTGCTGCAATATCCACTGCACAAAAAAGAGAATTTGTTGCATTATTGTTTTCTTTTTTTGTGAAACCTCTTTAGTTTGTTATTAAAGCGAGAAAGCAAATATGTGAACACTAATATTAAAAAGTTCTTGTGTCGTGCAAACCAGTCGTGGAATTTTTGCCAAATATGTAGGGTTTTTGCAAGTAGTGTAGATTTTTTGTTTTAAATAATATGTTATGAAAAAAGGGAAAGTGATATTTGCAGTAACAATTGATATTTTTTGACAAAAGAAAAAAACCAACAGCAATATGATATTTTCTTTTGACAAAAACAACCTTAATTAGCAAAAGGTAAGATAAGGGAACAAAATATAATTTACAGTGTACAAAATAATTTCAAGTGTTTCTAAGGGGCATTTTTATCACTCTTTTTCTTGTGCTTTGCTGTCTTAACCACTGCAGAAATGAACAGAATGGTTTGAATTCTGTGTGCTGATTGGATTGTTGTTAATTTTTGTTTTATTTAGTTCTTTTGTTTCATAATTTTTTTTATGCACAAAAAATATGAAATGGAGTATCATTCGTGCTACCTAATAACTGCCTAGCTGCATGATTTTACAATCTAGCCCACCTATTTCTTTGAATTGCAAACTTCTAAGAATACTTTTTTTTTCAATAAATTCAGAAAAGGGTTTCAGACATGGATAGATAAACTTACAAAAATATCCGAAGGGTCATATAAACTAATGGACAATAACAAAACATCAATCTGACTTTTACTTTACATGGCATACCAGCAATATACAAAATTTGATGCAACTTTTAATATCATTTCAAAACAAATATCAATTAAAAACAATCGAAAATTGTTAAAAAGACTGGTTCTCGACTTAAATAAGTTTTAGCAAATCATTTTTAGCAGAGAATTTACCTTGAAGTAGTACATATGTCCCGGGTGTGTCTTTCTATCTTGTCCTCCAGAATCTGCAAAAGAACAGTAGTTAAAGCATTAATAAACAAAAGCTATTGATAAACAACAATGGATTCAAATTTCTAGCATATAGTCCTACCTCTTTGCTGTCAAAGTGCTAAAGTGCAGCATATGCCTTTTACAATTTTCTAACAACAGCCTCGTCTTCCGATCCGCACAAACACATGGTTAACTGAAGCCCAGGTTCTGTCTCAACTCATCCTAAACCATACTCAAGCAATCAAGGTACTACAATTAGGCTACAAAATACCAATGATATGAAGTTATTATATATCCATCTACAAAAGTATGAATAATTTGCAAATGGGTAGTATTACCAACCCCTTTTCATTTTCTAAGCTTTGGTCCTTTGATAATGATGCATAACGTAACCTTAATTATAGTGTTTGCAAAATTGTAGCAAAAGCTGAAATTCAAAAATCTGAATTGAAAAGCTTTAGATTTCTATTTTGTTAAACAGGTTGATTCAATACTTCAATACATATGAGTTAATTTTATATAATAAACAATTAATCGATTGCAATATAACGATAACAAATGGTTTATGAATCAAAATAGTACCAAAGCACTTAAGTTTGACAAAAACTAATATTGATATGTATTAGAGTACAGAATTGGATAACCTACAAAGAAAATTCAAAATCACTGAATAAGTACACATATTAATATTGATATGTATCTGCCTTTTTAAACTATTATTTATGTTTTACAGGAAATGGTCAATGAGCAATTACTGTTGCACTGTATTATCGCAATGTGATGTTTATATTGCAGTAAAATCTCTCTTATCCCTTAAATTGTGGGGCATTTTTTGGTGACCAGCAATAGAGGCCTTAAAAATCTGCAAGGAGTTCCAAGTTAGTACAGGACCAGACTATTCTTTCAAATTGTTCCATGTATACGACAATTGTGTTGTTGCCCGACAATATATTATTTTAACATAAGAGAATTTTGGCATAGTTGTATATCTTATAGTGAAGAAAAATGCTTGTCATATTTAATTAGTGTAGCGTTCAATCTTCAAAATATAGATAATTCAGAGAGAAATCATGGAAAAAAAACTACATTAACTCTACAAAGTACAAATTGATGATTTTTTACATGGCAAGACTTCATTAGAAAGATTATTTTCCTAGACCATGTCTCAATCAAATGTAAAGGACTCTAAATAATGATTAAAAATTTGCTGATTGCAAGAAAACAATGGAACATGTGGAGTTTGGAAATATATAATCCAACATCTATTTACATAGCGAATAGAGTCATGGTCATTGGCCGGGACAATTGGTGACAGCTCAACATTTTGCTTGGGCTCATCTATCGGAGTGGTACCATAGTAAATTTAGTATAGAATAAGCTGAGCTGCACTAAGAAAAGCACCAAGACCATTTGGTATTGGCTCATGCAAGAAAAAGAAAATATGGTTATTTAGTTATTTTCAATCAAGAGTGAAGACCAATTGTCTAGATCTCGTGTTGCGCCAGTCTTTTGTGGGTTTTATGTTACATTGAAAAGTTAGTTTTTGCAACTTTTATTAAACCAGTTAACTTGTAATGTGATCGTTTTTTTTTAAACCACTATAGGCAGTCTTTTTTATATTTTTATTAATCGATTCATAATCCAGTGACTTACTCATAATCAGCTTCTCTAATTAACCTAAACAACTGATCATAAATGAAATTACCTTCATGGAAAGCCATCGAGCTGACTGGTGAGGATGCGCACGGTATGAAGGAGAATGGTGGTAGACCTTTGGAATTGTCGACGTCGGGAGGGAGATGAGCAGCGGAGGAGGAGAACGGGAAGGAGAGGGTGCACATGGTATGAAGGAGGCCAGCGAAGGAGGAGAAGGGCGGCGGAGCAGAGGATGAGAAGGGGAAGGAGACGGTGCGCAAGTAAGAAAAACGAAGGATAAGGTAGGCCGAGGGAGGAGAAGGAGAGGTGTGCGGAAGAGAAAGAGGAGGGAGGTGAGCGGAGGAGGGAGAGCATTAGATGGAGGGGACACGGAGAGGAGAGAGATTGGTCTGTGGAATAGAAGAAGAGAGGAGGCGAACAAACTTTTGCGGGAGAGGGAGAAGGCGGTAGAACTCTCTCGAGGCAGCGAGAAGGTCGGAAAAGCGGAGAGCAGAAGAAAGAGGAGCAAAATTTCGAGAGAGAGTGGAAGAGACGAACATTCGAGAGAGGAGCTGTTTGAACAGTGGGACCAATCTGTCATAGTTACTGTTCATTACACTGTAGCACCCTATCAAGGATTAAGTATATAGTATAGGATTAGCGGCCTCTTATACATGAGATTTTTTTGTAACATACAAAAAAATATATTGGGAAAAATATTTATTACATCTCTTTTAATAAACTCTGACTAGCAATTATTTTATGATGAGGAGTAGAGAGGGAAAAACGTGCCGTGCCGTGCCGTGACTAACACGCCGTGACTTTGGTCACGTGCCGTGCCGTGACCAAGTAAATTTTTCACGTGCCATGCCGTGCCGTGACAAAAATTACGAGGGGTGGTCACGGCACGCGAGTCACGTCGTGACTCGCGTGCCGTGACTAATTTGTGCCGTGACCAAACGCGCGTTAGTCAAATTTGATCGCATTTAACGTTTTAAAAAAAAATATGAAACGATTCTTTAAAATTCAAATGTTTTAATTGAAATTTAAATGTAAATATTTTAATTAAAATAAAATTATACCTTATAGGAAGGTATGTTAGTATATTGCTTCGCTACTGCCGTGACTGGCGTGTCTTCCGTTCCGTGACTCGCGTGTCCTGTGCCGTGCCGTGACCAAGACAATTTCCGTGCCGTGCCATGCCATGCCGTGCCGTGTCTTCTTTGCCAACAATTGGTCACGGCACGCAAATGGTCACGGCACAGGACACGCGAGTCACGGCACGTGACCGACACACGTGCCGTGCCGTTCCGTGACGGATCCGGCTCCGGCGTGCCATTTTTCCCACTCTAATGAGGAGGGCTCGGATTTCCTGTTGTTTTCATGCTCTAATTATACTCTACATCTTTATTTTCGATTTCAAATTCCAACATACGATCTGAGCCGCTTAAAATGATATCCACATTAAAATGTGCTTGGAGATCAAATTTTATATTTTTTGAAAAAAAATTTACTATATTTTAAAATAGGTACAAAATCACTGTGTTTAGATGGTATTTTAACAAATGGCCAGCTGAGTGTCCATAGGTCAGCAAATTTAAAAAATAATGAGAAATAAATCACACCACTAGATACTGGAAAATTTTGGTGCTTATACAATTTTTCATTGCAACTTGTATCTATTTTAAGGTTGAACAAGGGACACATTGACATGATTGTTGGCTATATTCAAGCTTTACCAGCAGGTATAATATATACAATGTATACTTTTGCATGTTTTTAAAAAATGTTCTTGGCTATATTTTGACGACATTTATATAATATTTAATCTTCACTTAAAAATAACAAAGTCTGGGTGGTGTAGTTGGTTATCACGTTCGCCTCACACGCGAAAGGTCCCCGGTTCAAACCCGGGCTTAGACACTTTTTTATCTTAAAAAAAAATTGGTTTCTTTTATTTCTGATTTCGTCCAAATTTGTTGGATTCTTTTAGTTTCTAAATTTCGTCCAAGTTTATTTAGTTCATGAATTTTGGCCAAATTGGAAATTGGAATTCTGACCTTCATTGTTTCTCTAATTGAAAACAAAAATTTAGATACTTCACAATGAATCTAGTTTCTTTTTTAGTCCAAATTTTGGTACTTGAAAATTTAGTTTCTTCTTTCCCTAAGTTTTTCATTTCATTTCAAATTTTGGTACTGTGGTTATTTTTTCAGCACCGTATGTATTTTCTGTAAAATGCAAAAAATAGGGAAAGAGTATAAAAATGGGTAATTAATTCGGGTTACATTTTTTTTTTAAGTTCTAATTTTTCCCCCCTTATTTACCAGCCTGAATTTGTTTTCTGTATTTTTTTATTTTGTTATAATTCAGGAAAATCTGTGTAACAAGTAATTAAATAGAGAAAAATTCTATAAAATTTCTTCATACCAGGGAATAATCCAAGTTACTTTTTGGTAGTTATAGTTTTTCTCACATTTTTTTGCCAACCTGGTTATTTTGTCTTATATTTTTTCGAATTTATTCCAACAATTTAAAGCACTTGTAGGTGTACATAACATTTGTGGATCTGGATTGACGGCTAGATTGATTCACGGAAAAACACATTTTCGCAAGGAGCGATTTATCTTGCGGTCGAATCAGAGGCTAAAATGTGGTGTCTTGATGGTTTTCAATTAAAAATCACGATTCTGTGCGAGAAACAGAGCACTGACGTGCATCTTATTATTAAATCAATCAGGTGGTGCAAAAAAAAACAGAGCATGCAAATTAAGACCATTTTCTAATCTCTCTGATTCTTTTAGGGGATTAATGAAAAGGAGTCGTTAAAAATATTTCAATAGAAATTTGGGAAGTGTTGAGTTTAACAACAACCATTCAAAATGTTCAAAGATGAAGGTCTTCATCATAGAAAGATCCAAATAAAATGTATTATAATTAAGGTAAAAGACTTTAGTTGTCTAAATTACTCCATCAATTGGTATTCCAAACTTCATAGATAATTCGAACTTTTACATCAAATTAATCAATCTAATAATCAAAACTTCAGAGCCCTCTCTGTTGGCTTCTTCTTCATAGTATTTTTTTTCTCCTTTGCCGCAAACATACCGGTGAGTACATTCTTTAAATTTAATGATGTCATTAGAAGCCCCAAACCCTGGTAAAACAACAAAAACAAGGTAGGTTAACAAAAAAAATACTGTACAATACTTGGAAGAAGATAAATTAAAGAAACTAATTAGTAATTACTACGCAACACACATAAAATTATGTAGCATAAAATGATCAAAAACACTTGAAGAGGACAAAGAATTATATTAAAGTACTTAATAATTATAAGAATGAATGATAATCATGTCAGTTGGATAGTTTATCATCTATGAATGTTCATTTTTTTTTTACTTAAGCAGGTTTTTTTTTTGTTTTGAGTAAATATTAGAGGTCAGGCAACTAACTATTTAATACCCTTGTTAGTACAACATGATTTCAGCCATTCGGATTTTGAACTCATAACTTTCCACATAAAGATCGTGTGTTTTTACCATAGACTAAAAACTAGTTCTTAGAACCCAATTTTGCTATTTAATCAAGCGGGCTTAAATCTTAGAGCCCAGTTTTTCTTAGAAGCTCAATACTCTCTATAGGCATCATCAATAGATCATCCATTACAAGAAATCCTATACAAATAAGTTCAGACTTACCATTGCAATTGCATCCATACACCTCTTTTGCAGAGCTAGACTTGCAGAAGAGGAAAATTGGAGGAAGATGTAGGTGAAATAACAGGGATGAGACTTTCTTCATTCGACTTGAAGAAAGGAAGCTAGAACTCGGCCAGCTGCTCCCAGCTGAGGTATGTGTTGCGCAAGGGACCAAAGGTGGATTCTTCGGTTAATAGTTTGGTCACTGATCCAATGGGCAGGGACAACAGGCTGAAGAGAAAATCGATCACATCTTTCCCGACTTCGGAAAACAACACTTTGTGGGATTTATTGTCGATTAGAAGTTTCAGTTTAAGATTGGCCCCAACAGGGGCGGATTCAGGATTTTCATCAGGGTAGGACAAGAAAGCAGCAAATTGGGTTCAAACTCATTAACTAATCGGATTCAAATTCAATAGTAGTAAGTGGAAGATGCGAATCGGATCGGAAACTTTTTTTTTGAAAAAAACATAATCTGTATGAAAAAAATAGAATTTTTTTGGTAAAATAGTAATTGGTAAAAAAAAAAATACTATCATTAAAAATTAAACTATTACATTAAATATTGGTTAATTTGAATGAATGAAAAAGTAATCCCAAACTTTTGAATTGAAAATCAACATGTTGGCTAAAATTTAAACATAAAACTTAAAAATAAATTTGAAATAAAGAACGGCCCAATATAGAAACCAAACTTCAACCCAACAATTGAATCTCAAATATTGGTTCCACATTGTCAGTTTCTCCTTCTCATCTTCTTTCTTTTTATCGACAAGGCAGAATCCATTTCATTTTTACTCAATTTTTTTATTCCACTGTTTTTTTTGTAAAAAAATCAAACAATTTAACAATTTTCAGAACTATGCTCTCAACAGTCAACAGGGTATGGCATTTAATTTTTCCAAAGTGAGACAAGAAGTCAAAATTCAGTACTCTAACATCTGTTTTTGAAAATCCAGAGTAGGACACTTACCCACTCCTGACTTAACGTGGATCCGCCTCTGGGCGCCAACGGTGATAGCTATTGTTGGATGAGATAGGAGTAGGTCCGATGGGCATCGGACCTAGAGTTAGGTTCAATTAGCTATATCACCGTACGATTAGCATCAAGATCTATGCGCACGGAAATTGATACAGTCTTGCACGGATTTTGATGCAAAGCACACGAATCTTGATTCAGATCGGATGGTCATCACACCCATCGAACCAAGGTAGGTCCAATGCCCATCGGACCTACTCTCCTTCCTTGTTGGATAGACATGACGCGGATAGTAATAGTCAAAACAATTTCAATTTTGATGGATATTTAATAGACGACAAGTGAAATTGATAAACAATAGTATATATGTTGTCCAGATCTTTAATGAAGAAAATGGTGGTACAGATATTATAATATATGACGCTTTGGTTAACTCTTTCTTAGCACTTAATTGGTTGAAATCAATTTGAAATTGGAAATAGAAATTGAAATTTGAATAGAAAAAAATAGATTATGTTAGCTTAAGATATTTTGAATAGGAAAATATCGATAGTTTATGATATTACTATGAATATTTTGAACCGCAATTTGGACTTTGTATGGGTTCAATATGAATATTATAATTTCTTAATTACTTTGGTATTATTTATTGTTCTATGAGACTTTAGATATGCTGATATTTAGTACAAATATTGAATATATGGAATGTAAAAAAAAAAAAAATACTATGTGGCATAGCTTCCGCTATATTGACGCTATTCGCTATAGTTTTTTTTGTAGCCTTTCCGCTATAAACGCTATTTAGAACCTTGGTTCTAACATATATAATTAATTGTATAAATGAGGAGTACAGAGGTACTATTTAAATTGAATAAATGTTAATTTGATAATTAAACAAAACCGTAATCCTTTGATAAACACAAAATATAATATTTTCTTACATAAAAAAGCCGAAATTTTTTAAGTTAGCACAGAAAAGAATCAAATTAAATGATTACCACCATCTTTCTGGATTTTTCAATACTACCACCCACACGGACTCAGTTCGCACACCAAAATGGTTGGTGCGCAGACTGAGCTGGCGCACCAATTTTTTTTGTTTTAGTTCTGTTTTGAATTGTTTGCAAAAAAATTTCTAGTTTATTCTATTTTGTTCTGTGATATTTATAATTATATGTACTCATAACATTTGACGGTGAAATTATAGAAAATAAAACGCACTTGTTTAACAAATAAAATTTTGGACTAAATTTGAATTAAAAATTACTACAACAAATTATACGTACAATCTGAGCCAACATTTTTATTAATGAAATACGCTAAATTATGCTAAATATAATGAAATACGCTAAATTACACTAAACGACGCAAAATTACGCAAAATTAGGTTGATTTTGTGTCATCTTTCATCAATCATAAAAAATAGTAAAAAAATTTCAAAAATAATAAAAATTGGTATTCTACAAGTTCATTACATAACTAATTTACTGAGCTACGTAGATTGAACAATAGAAATGAAAATCTTAATCGGAAACTTCAACTGAAGTTTTGAGGCTCTTCTCTTTGTTTTTTGGCGATTTTGAATTTCTAAATCTAGCATCATAGCAATGACACATGTGTATTTTCGCAAGTTTTCCGAAAAGTGGTCACTTGCTGAAATCGAACACTCGAGCGTCGTTTTATGGCCGTTTGAAGTTTCGTCGTCGTTTTTAGCTATTTGTTTCTTAAAAAAAAAAAAAATTTGGTGCGCCAGCTCAGTCCGGGCACCAACTTGGTGCGCTTCCCCAGTCCGCGCACCAACTCATTTTGGTGCGCCAATTCAGTCTGCGCACCAACTTGGTGTGCCTCCCCAGTCCGCGCACTAATATTTTGGAGCACGAACTGAGTCCGTGTGGGTGGTAGTATTGAAAAATCCTAAGAGATGGTAGTAATCATTTAATTTAATTGTTTTTGGGTGCTAACTTAAAAAAATTCGGATAAAAAAGTAAGGAAATACAGGGAGGATTTTGTGGAGATTAGTCAGGAGCATTTTGGGGTTGGCAACGTCCTCGATCCAACGTCTGGAAGAGACTCGGATGAGAAAGACTCAGTGAATTAGAATGATTTGAAGAACTTTTTTTTGTTTGTTTTGTTGCTTAACTGGTATTTTGGTTTATGTTATTGATGGTAGTTTTAGGGTAGGTTTAGTTGATATGTTTTGGTTTGTTGATTTTTGTATATGAACTAATGTAAGACACTTGTACTTGTTATAGGTACCTATTTAAGATACCTGTACAGGTACTAACTGATTTCAATAGAAATTGGTGGATTCATTCACTACTTTTCAAAAAAAAAAAAAAATAAGGAAAGGGGATGAATGCGAATTCAACAAAAAAACATTTTACTAAATACAATATAATATTTTCTCAAAAAAATCACCAATTTACCAAAATATAATATTGTATTGTATTTTCTTATTATAAGAATGTTGTGAAATTTTATTTAATATAAAAATGTTGTAAAAGCTTTTCTAGTAATTTGCAAAATACAATATAATATTTGCTTATTATTGAGCGAATGTATTATTCAAGTGTTCCAATAATAAGAAAATATTACCAATTTTCTTATTATGGGGGATGCGAATGCACCGTGGTGGTGTGCACCACTGTCATGCGTCTTGTGGTGCTGCGCATGACTTCTTTGTCATGTGCAGCACCACGCTGTGGTCATGGTCTTTTTTTAATTTTTAAAAAATTGATAATAATATTAGAATTTTGAAATATTTGAGAGGGTAAATAAAAAAATTCGGCACAATACGAGGGATTCAAGAGGTTATAATAATTAATGAATCAAACTTTGTATCAATCAGTTCAAAGTTTTAAATTTGTATAAAAGGATTGGTCTGTTTAACTGAATCAATTTTACTAAAATCTTGATGTACTTTGTGGTGTTGGACCTGGGTGGATTTAGAATTTCCGTTCGAGAAAATCAAAAAATAACAAATTGGGTTTAAATAACTACTCGGGTTCAAACCCATTAGATAATTGGATACTATATAAAAACAATGCTCTAACTTATAATTTTTAATGTTCTGATTTATAATTTTCAATGCTCTAACTTCTAGTTCTAATTATCAATTTGAATTTAAGAAATTTATTCTAATTTTGAACTCTAAATTTAACCCAAATTATATATCATAAATTCATAGAGAGCAAAAAAAAAATTCTAAAAAGAGACAAAGTTAATCCGAATTTATAGATTTTTATAAAATTTCAAAATTCAAAAAGGGGCAGTTGTTCCCCGCTCCTGATCATGGTGGTGTATAATATTGTAATATCAAACCAACTAATCAAATGCATAAAAGAGTTCACACGGGACAAGAAAGACAAAATATATATATAAATGTTTCATGAAAATGATTATTAAAAAATATAATTAATTGAATAAAATAATACAATTTTAGTTAAGAATAATAATGTTAAAATTAAAAAAATTGACTTATGCGCTGCATCAAGTCAAACCAGTGATGTTAATATCTGCAACCCGGTAGAACCGGGAAATAAATCTGCTGTGATTCAAAAGAATCACAGGGACTTGCAATTACAATCTCACCCATTCATATCTCTTTATGCTCGAATCTCAAAATAATCAAATGGGTGAATTTTTAATTTCAGGGTCCTGTGATTCTTTGGATCACAGAAGATTTATTCCGAGGGAACCTGTCTGTATGGGCTTACGTTGCCTCTGGAAGTCTGGAGTTTGGATCATGGGCTGGGCTTATTGCCTTATCACCTAAGGTAACATAATATTTATATTTAGATCTGAACCGTCCGATCAGAATCCACACGAATACTAAGGGGACAGACCCGGTCCGTATTTTGATCAGACGGTTCATATTCCTCTCTCTTTCTTATTTTTTGGAAGTCATGTAGCTCCCTGCTCCCCTCTCTCTCGCTCTCTCTCCTCTTTCTACTTCAATGGAGCAGACAGGCGAAGAATCGAATCAACGAGAAAAGAAATCCGAAAAGAAGAATCCGATTAAGATTCCTTCGTACCAAGAGGTTTTCGGTGGCACCACCACTGCTACCACTTCTTCCTCTTACAATCCATCTCCGCCAGCTTCTTTCTCTCAGGCCTTCTCTTTCGTCAAATCCTCCGAATTCTACTCCCCTCCTCCGCCGCCGCCGCCTCCTCCGTCTCAGTCTGAACCTGCTGGCTCCACCTCGAATTCTTCAACTCCTGCATCGGGAATTGGTGCGAGCCAGAACCGTAATGCAATACTTGTGAGTCACAGACAGGTGGGTCCCATTTTATGACATGATCAATGATCCTTTTCTTCCTAATAGGCTGAAATCCAAAGAGGAGAGAGAAAATACAAAAAAAAAATTATTGGATTTATTCAGTCTGTGTATTCTATGCAATGTCTCATGATAGTAATGTTATAATTGATGGCATTTGGATGTTAATAATATATCATTAACTTCAAAAAAAAAGGTTAAGTTAAAAGTTAAAACCAATTCGATGGCATAGTTCTTTATTGAATGTGTGCATATCTCTGCATATGAACAGGCTTATTGTTTATTTCTTTCGAATTGTAGAAAGGTAACCCGCTGCTTAAGCATATAAGAAATGTGAGGTGGGTGTTTGCTGATGTAGTTTGTGATTATATGCTTGGACCATCTTCTTGTGCTCTTTATCTTAGGTGAAGTTCTCTCTCACACGCATATCGACAAACATTTTTGTATTTGAGTGTTTTACAATAATACCCAACATTGTTTAATCTATTTCCTTTGTTCTGTTAAGCTATTTTGTTATCATATGAAACAAACCCAACGGTTTTAAACCAGTTATTGCTTTAGAGACTGTTTATTATAAAAAAATATGTGCTTATGTTCTAATCTCAATGGCTTCACCATTTGCAGTCTGCGATACCACCTTCTCCATCCTGACTACTTGTACTATCGAATAAGAGAGTTGCAGAGGAACTTTAAACTTCGTGTAGTTTTGTGCCATGTTGATCTGGTAAGTAACTATGCATAGTGCAGATTGGTCCGTACTACGTATCAATATATTGTTTCCATAGTCCAAATAGCCGATCAGAACCGTTCAACTTGATTTCCATAGAAAAGTGTACATGTAGATCATATTTTACATTTTTTAGAATTTTTTAATATTTTTTTAGATAGGTAGTAAATCACTACTTTTCACTAGTCTAGAATTTTTAGATCAAGTGATTTTCTACCTATCTAAAAAGAATAGTGACAAATTTCTAACAAATGTAAAATTTGATCTACAGGTACACTTTTATATGGAGATCATGTTGAATGGTTCAAATCGATTGTTTGGACTTTGAAAATGGAAATATTGATCCATAGTACGGACCATTATGCACTATGCATAGTACCATACTACCATAGCCTCACTCTTATTAGTGCCTATCTTGTAGTAATTTCAGATTCTAACTAAACGAGTTACTTGGTAAATATTAGAATTTATTCACTTTACATATGTTTTATTTTTCAGGAAGATGTATTGAAGCCTTTACAAGAAGTTACAAAGACAGCACTACTTCATGAATGCACGTTGCTTTGTGCTTGGAGGTAATCTCCCAGGGCAGACTTTATTACAAATAGCGAATATACAAAAACAATATACTTGCTTAGTTTCTGGTATACTGCACTTGACATACTCTGTTCCTTTCATTTCCTTTAGCTTGGAGGAATGTGGCCGCTATTTGGAGACCATAAAAGTTTATGAAAATAAGCCGGCAGACATAATTCGTGAGCAAATGGACACTGACTATATGTCCCGGGTAAATTCTCCTTTGCATTAGACACAGGCTCTTTCTGTGCAAATTACACTAATTTGCATGATATGCAAATAACACCATTTTTGCAGTAGAAAACAAATTATACTCTAAATGTTTTCTGGGTTGGTGTTAAATAGCATTAAAATGTTAAATTTTACGGTCATACAAAGTAAAACTGATTTGTTGGTCATCTTTTCCATCACACTGGTATAGTAACTGAGTATTGTCTCCAAGTATATTATAGAATATTAGTTGCTATTGGAAAAGAGATACTGGCTACTGATTGCAAATAGGTTAGTATTGGATTTTTATTGTAGATAAACCCTCAAAACAACCTTAGTAGCCAGTTGTCTTTAAGAGTCGAGTTTCAGAAGGCAATGACAGTTTGAACAGCCAATAGTTTTGAGAAATTGATATTCTGATTATGTTGAACATTGAGTTCTGGTTTCTTTTTATTACCTAATTGTGCTGTTCAAAAGATTTAAAAGGCTACACTTGAGGCCTTTTAAAAATAATAAATGTTATTGCTCTCAATTTGAGAATCTTATGTGTAGTTCAAATTTCTTTATACTGATGGCTTTTTGAATTTCTATGATATTCCATATTATTCCAGTTAACTCATGCGCTCACGTCAATCAGGCATATAAACAAAATTGATGTGGTTACTCTAGGTTCTTCTTTTGGGGTAAGCCTTTCTATATTGATGATTTTCTTTGGATCACTGGTTTGTTTTTCTATATTCTGATAATGTTGTTCTTCTATACCTAATGCTAATATACTATAAATGTTGCAGTCACTTTCTCGTGTTATGGATGCATCAATGGAAGAGTTAGCACAATGTCCTGGGATTGGTGAAAAAAAGGTGTGCAGTACCTATTTTCTCAGCGCTATTACACTAACAATGCCCACCCTCCACTTCTTTTACAGTAAATTAGGTTTTCTTCGACTTTCCAGGTAAAGCGCCTGTATGATACCTTCCATGAACCTTTCAAACGGGTCCCAACCCGCCCCAACATTATCATTCCTGATACCCCTGATAGGATTAAAACTAAAGGTGAACCTTCCTCAGCAACGGATGGTGGGGAGTCTGGAAAGGATGCCCAGTCGCCCGGGAGCATAAAGGATTCAAGTGTGAGTGTGAAATCAGCCCTATCTGCAGCTTTTGCAAAGTATAACGAGAGGATGCAAAATAGAGGGACTAAGAGAAATTTGAGAGCAATTGGTGAGGCCAGTGGTAGTACCAGTGATGCGGCCTCCAAAGAGGATTAAACGAAGAAAGGCAGGAGGCTAAGATAAGATTGTTTTGTAGCAGAGATGTTGTATAGGTAAATGTTTAGCAAATAGTAACCTTTTTAATTTATCCCCATCAACAGGCTGATTGATGATCTTGCCTCTTTCTGTGGTCACAGTTTTTATGATAAAATGTGCTCCACACTTGCCTCAGTCTCAGTGTTAAGCCTAGGGGTGCAGATGGATCGGATATTAATAAAATTATATTCGTATTTTTTTTTTCCGACATAGAACAGATACGGATACAAATTGGATATTAAACGAATGTGAATACCAATACGAATATAATTTTAATATGTAATTTATATATATATTGTAACAAAATTAACATATTATTCAATAAATTATTTTCTTCATTAGAAAATAAAAATAACATAAAATACAGATACAAAATTGTTATCTCATTACAAAATATATATTTATTAATAAAAATTAATTACCAATATAATCATATTTTTAATCAAAAAATACCAACAAAGAATAACATTACTCTCTATATATATATAATTCTAAAATAAACAAATAGAAATATACGGATATGAATAATTATTCTTATTTGCACAAAGTAATATATAAAAAGTTAAAAAAATACGGATACAAATAATTAAATACAGATAATTATCTTTATATGTATTAGCACAAATGGATATCGAAAAATAAAAAAATGCAGATATAAATAATTATTCATATTTATTTCTGTATATGTATTCACATACTATCTGTATCCGAATATTCAAATCGGCAAAAACTCAGAATCCAAATTTAGATACGGACAGATAATGATGAGGGGCCCAACTAGAAAACTGTCCAAAAGAATCTTGACCTTCATTAGTTTCGGTGAAAACATAGAACGTTTAAGAAACTAGCTTAGTCTCTCGATCAAGCCCTGAGCTATTTCTCGATCAAAAAAGCACTCGTCCCAAATACCCTGCAATTTGTTCTTTTAGGCCCAAATTAACCAATATATCATGCATGGTGTTTTAATCAATATACAATAACCAACATGTAAAATTAGGGTTTATTTGTGAAGTTCTCAAGGGCAAGGACTACAGACTAAAGAGAAATAACAATTTTTATTTTTTAATATTACAAAACACGCAACTGTAAATGAAAATTATATATGAAAAAGGAGCACTTCATGACAAGGTAAGGTATACCACCACCCCAAAATGCTCCGCAAAACTCTCTTTCTTTTTCTGTTCATCTCCACAAAAACCACCAATTTCAACGGTGTTTTAGCAAATGGGGTTTCACAAATTGCAACCCTCATAAATGAGCATAAACAAAACTGTCCAAATCGATAAAACAACACATAATATACAAACGCTAGAATGAACTACTATACAAATCAATTCCTGCACTTGGGAGTTATTTGCATTCTCTATCTTGAGGACTTGGCATCTTGATCTAACCCAAAACATTTCTTCAGAAAAAAAAGTAAGAAACACAGACAATTTGGAGCATGGCGCATTCTTCCTCTTTTCACGACATGAAGTTGGGCAATCATCACACGAGAGAAATATTGCAAGGCAATGAATCAGATCACCAGGTTAATCCCAGTAACATGCATCAGGCCTTCTCTATTTCTTCATTTCCCGTTTCAATCTCTTCTCGGCAATACAAAGCATTCAGCTCTTGTTCCAACTGTATATGCTTAAGCTTTGCCGATATCAGGTCATCAGTTAAGGCAATCATTCTGTATTGTGAAAACACAACAGTAGTTAAAACTAGCAGATGTCTTATTATTGGTAATAATTTTCTTTTGTCTTTGCTGTTGGAATTGTTTATATTTCAAAACAACATTTACATAAGCTGTAATTAGCAGATTCACATGCTAAAAGAGGGGAAATGAAGAATAAATTGCTGTGGGTTTTAATAACAATTACTTGGCTTGTAATTCCGATATTTTAATAAGTAAAATACGCTCTCGCTCCGAGCTTGTTGGATCAGCCTGGAAATGAAAACAGAGAATTATGCTAGAAGAGGTTTTAAGATGAAAAGAACAAGATTGACTTAAATTTATTAACCATTAAGGCCAGATAAAGTTACTATCACTTGTTTAAAAGCAAAAAATTCAGAGCAAATACAGTAGCTAAAACTAGGAGAAAATATTTCTCTTTGTTTATTTGTTGGAGATGATTGCTTTGACTACTTACAGTATCATTTTCCGTCATGTGAGATTGAGAAGAGATCCCAGCCTGGGCACCTGAGAATAAGAACTTCAATAATATGGACAGAAATGTCGTCTACTTAATCAGATATTTAATAAAAAAATAATGATGAACCCTAGAAAATGCTATTATTTGCAGTATATACTGCTAAATCAGTTCAATTAGTTTCTTCTTTCCTATGTCAGGTTTACTTGTCACGATTTATATTCAGCATATCTTCTTTGGCAATAAGCAAGGATTTCATTGGGGAAATTTGGAAATGATCTAATGTGGTAGTGAGGTAACTTTTATGGATCAGAACCATGGGTGAAAATGGTAAATAAATAATAACAGCAAGGAAAAAATAGAATAGTGTAATAAAATATATATACAAAGAACCAACAAAGAACCCTAATATTAATTTGATAAAGCAACTCACCATCGGGCCCGTCATTCTGTTGCAAGGTATTCAGTAGGTTCAATATGAGACCCTGAATATAAACAATTTTAATCAGGAAGTTACTTTATTAACAACTAAGATAACAAAATTAAATTTGTTAGTTTTAGAAAAAAAAAATGGGAAAGAAGAGAAGGTGTCTTGTTGGTACTTGCTGAAAGGAAGTCTGTTGGAAAAGATTTTGAAGGTGAGGCATGATAGCTGATGCTGGTAAGGAAGAATTGGATATCTCCTTCGAGTACTGAGCAGTAAGCTATAAAAAGAAAATAGTAAATCAAAATATTTTATAAATAACATGCTAGTAACTACCAACCTAGAAAAATCATAAACTGGCAAACATCCAGCAAAACCAAATTATAAACATTTTATAAATAAAAAACATATAATGCAACTATACAATTAACATACCACAGGTTTAGTAAATCGCCACTCTCCAACACTAGCTGATTTTTTTAGAGGTGATGATCCCTGAGAAACCCAAATAATGCATCATAAGAGAACAAGGTAACAGGTAAATGATCAATACAGTAACAGACAAAACTGATCTTATACCTGAGAAGTCTTGCGTAAAGGAGCCCCCATACCGATGTCAGGAACCTAACAATCAGACATTGCTCTTTAGTTTGGACTTTGGAGTAGCAATCATAAGAATCAATTGATTGATTTGCCAAATATTGTCAATACCTTCGCTAGATCTACGTTTTCAGATGTAACAGAAAAGCGCCCCTTTTGAACCACATTGCGCTTGGATTTATCGTCCATCGATTCAATATAACCTATCACATAAGAAAAGAAAACAGTGTATATCCCTTGTCAAAACTGCAGATAAATCATTGTATGAAATTGGGGTGTTCATGTTAACACAGTGATTTGCCTAAACTCTAAAAGTTAGATCTGTAATAGTTGATAATACACGAGATGCCAACTACAGGAGCGAAAAATTTATCAACAAAAATCTAAATTACACCAGTCTGGATGAATAAGATGTACACAAAAAGAAAAGGAAGAAAAAGGGTCGAAGCCTCATATATGTGTAATATTTACCTCCTGGAGAACGCATAGGAGCTGACAAACTATTAGCAGATGCACGATTTGGAAGTGACAGTGGACCGCTAAAATTTGTTGTTCGTCGAGTGTCAGGTCTACTGGTAACTTGCTGGTTGTTTGCGGCTTCTGACCTGGCAACCAAAGCATAAATAAAAAAAGTTGGTATCACCTGACTTAGTATGGGTGTAAACAACACAAAAGCATCCTTGTCCAACAAAGTAACTGACTCATTAGCCCCAAAGTCATAGATAGTTCTAAATAGTCATCAGTCAGGGATAGTTGCTATCTACTATTTGACTAGTCAACAAGCTATGTTGACACTCAAACCTGACAAACCATCCTGCCCAAATAATTTGACTATTATTTGAAACTGCTCAAATTTGTTCTTGTAATAAGATGGCTCTTTGCATCTCACTTAGTTGCAGTGCTTGTTTGACTCCTTAATAGGCTTGAGTCATAATAAATAACATAATTGCTAAAAAATGCTAATTAATAAATTTAGGAAATTCAAACCTCTCTGAAGTCTTCTCTCTTTCAGAAAGGACGAGTGGACCACTAAATGCTTGCTTTTTAGCATCAGCCACATTCCTCAAAGGTTTGTTATTGACCACTTTCTTTTCGTTAGAGAGCGCCAAATTATTTTCTGATTTGTTCGTGCTGGATTCATCAGTTCTTGTGTTGTTGCTTGTGCTTGCTGTACTTGTTTCTGCAATTTCTCCTCTCATGCTCGAGCATCTTGAGTCATCTGATATGGCACTGCTACCCCTGGAATTGGAAGCAACTAGCATGACTAAACTACATCAAGCAGCATTATAGCACCAAAAAAAGAGCCCACAGAAAGCTGAATTAATTACTTGGGCCTGTTCGGCTGGAGAGGGAAAGGGGAATAGATTGGCATAGAGGTTCTATTCTGGCTGAACAAGGAAGGAATTGAGTGGAATTGTGGAAATGGGAAAAGTAAAATTGTGTTTGAACTTTTGCAGTCAAACCCTTGCTTTTTACAAATAGGTCCCTCCTCTATTCCTCTACGAGCCAATTATTTATTCCATGGGATGGTGGAATAGAGGAAGTGGCCTTTTTCAAGAGATGGAATTGGCTCAATTACCAATCCTCTTCCACTATTGCACCTTTCCACCATCAACCGAACACAAAATAGTACCAAACAGAAGTCTATTTCAAACTCCACTCTTCCTCTATTCTTTCACTATTCCATATATTGCCGAACGGGCCCAATGTGTACTTGTAGGATGGGGAGTTCACTTTTATTCTTTCCACTTAGTGATATGGTCATATGTCGCTTCTTCTTTTTCCTTTGTGGTGGAAAGAATCTTATTTTAGCCTTCAAGGTATTGAAAGATTGTGCATTGTCTCACCTGCAGGTAGTTTCATCTTCAAGTACTTCCTTCCCTGAACTGCATTTGGACGAAGAAGGAACCTAACACGAAAAGGATAACAAAATTAACAAGATGCTTAACGAGTTTGGAATCATTTCAACCTAGAATGGAAAATGAATTTCCAAAGAAACTGCAATCTGTTAAAAAAGATGATGGTACAATAGTACAATGCTTGATTACTTGTAAAATATCAAACAATTCATTGCATGATGTAAAATTAGGTCTGCAATTATAACCTAGGCATACCTTTTCAAGCGTTGACCCTCTAGCATTTTCCTCGTCTTCATTTATCTCAGAAGTTTCATCGTCATCTTGAATCTAGGAAAAAGAACAAAATAAAAAGCTATAAAATAATGTGTTGAAAAATTAAGATCCAGTTAAAGACCCTTGTAACTCGAGAGAAATAGATAGGAGAAAAAGTTGCTATACCAGTGATGCTTGCACCTTCAAATCCTCGATGTCAAACTTCCATGCACTAACGCCTCTTTGGTACTCACTCTATAAAATAGCAAACCAGAACATCTCTATAACACATCACACATAATACCACTAGCTAAAGAGATTTGCAAGTAATTTTGGTGCAGAACAATTTCTATAACATAATTATGTTTCATAAGTCATAACCCTACCTTCTGGCCAAATTTTCTTTTCAATTTGATATAATTCATACACAGTAGGCTCATCTACCTACCCAAATTTTTCACTCAAGCAAAAAAGCAAACTTTCAAAATTGCTATCATCAGTTTAAGTACTCAATCTTAGAGCCCACTCTTTCAGAATGGGCATAGATGATGTGCATATATACATTGTATGCATATATGCTCAAAAACATTTGACTATATTATGTCTTAGATATGTTATGAACAGACCTGTGATATTGCTTCTTGTTCTGAAGAAGGCATTTTCCTCAGAGCCAGTTGTGCAGCATCTTTGAGCTGAAAACATTACTAACGACTTAGCTAACAAGTATTAAGACAAAATAGAAAGCACAAAAAATAGATGACAAATAGTCTTCCTGACCTGGAGTGCTTTTACTCTATCCCACAAAGGAGGCAAGTCAGCTAATATTTTCTTCAATGAAACCTCAGGTGACTTCACAGTCTTGAAAAATTGATGCTTTAACAGCTTCTCAGCTGTTGGCCTCTTTGTTGGGTCTTTCACTAGGCACATTGCTACCATTTCCTTAAAAGACTGGTCACAACTGAAAATCACTCATCAGAATACGAATCACTAAATTCTACATAGAAATTATTATCCTACAAATTCAATGCTTTCTTAATAGAAGGATCTATACTACCTTTGAGAATCCTTTATCTCGGTCATAATCAAGACCAGGAGGTGCATTCTGTAGGGTCATGAGAAGAACCTAAAATTTCCAGAAAAAAATAAAAATAAAAGCACTGAAGTATTATGAATTAGTCATTAATACTTATGGCTGAAGTTACATACAGTGTAAAAAGTATTTCAGGATTGCATGAAAATTAACAAACATCAAATTAGACATTGGAAGTTTTATACGTGCACTTTGTAAAGGATTTAAAAACAATTCCTTGTAATGAGATTCTAATCATACTTGGAAACAGCAACCCTATAAAAGTTTACCTTCATGGGGGGATATTTGGAGAATGGAGCATGGCCATGTGCCAGTTCGAGTGCAGTTATTCCAAAAGACCATATATCAGCTCTGTGACAATGGAAAAAGAATTAGTTCTTAGATTTCCTAGCTATAAGAATGAGCATTGATAAGATTTTCGCTTATTAACTGTTATAACATACTTGAAATCATATCCAGCCCCTGGTTGCAGTACTTCTGGGGCCATCCTACATAGATTGAACAATTTATGATATAATTTCCTCGTTAGGCACCAAAGGTTAAATATGTACAGACCACATTGATAAAACAGTCGTAAAACAAGTATTAACAAATCGTACCAGCATGGAGTTCCTACGAATGTGGTTCTCGTCCTTTGCCTATCACCTTTATCAAACATGCATGCCGAAACACCAAAGTCTCCCAGTTTTACTATGCCAGGACTATCTATAAGTATATTACCAGCCTACAATGCCAAAAAAAAAACCTTCATGACTAACAAAGTAAGGGAAAGGTAAAGACGAAAGAAAGCTTCTGGTTATTAACAAAACGAACCTTGACATCACGATGGATATGACCATGTCTATGGAGGTACTCCAATGCCTTAAGTGTTTCCTTCAAAATAGACCCAATAACACGCTCTTCAAACCCGTCAGGGTAAGCGATCTTCATTAGGTGGAGACATGAACCTTCGGACATAAATGGCATCACAACCCAAAGATGCCGCTCAACGACAAATGAGCAGTATGCTTTTATCACATTGGGATGGTCTATCAAGCTCATTATCTGTGCCTCTCTTCTTATGTCATCCTACAAAAGCATCATTGTTTTTATCATGAAGCAACATTGACTGTGAAATATGATTAATTAGAACTACAAAATTCCACTTTATAGCTGTTGAACGAAGACTATCTTTTGAAAGAAAATAATCAATCAGCAGACAAAAGAGATTCTGTAGCGGCCTCTGTTTAATAAGCACGTATAGAGTAAATTAGTAGTGATGTTGTAGCTGTCTGTAGTTTGTAATTTGACCCATATATAAGAAAATTATCCTTAGAGATCAAACATGAGCATCAGATAATATTCAGTATCTTCCTTTCCTTTCAAAATATATAAAAGAAAGATTTAATTTTTTTGGGTATAGCATCAACAGGGAAAAAAATAATGAAATTAAGCAGTTAGGAATAAGCAGTTTATCCACATGTTATCTGCTTAGTGAAAAACCAGAACCAAGTTACAGAATTACTGATGAACTTCTTGATTTCCCAGAGGAACCCAAACAAAAGTCTATAATAAAACATGATAAAACCAATGCATAAACCTGCCTACTGATCTGAATAAATTAAGCAGTAGCAAAAATCTAGAATCCAGTAATAGTGTAGAATAAACCTGACCCTTGATCTAAATTCACTCAGTAACAGTACACTTAATCAAAATAGAGAATTAATAACAAAATTGTGCAATCAATGAAGAAATGGAAAATGAATTAAGATCCAGATACTGCAGCTAGTAATCCCACTTTGGATCTATCAGCTACACACAAGTGCGCCAAGCAACCTGATCACAGTCTCAATTCAAACAATGAAACAACAGAGAAGGGGGGAGGAGTGACTAACGAGATTGCTACTGCATCGATCGAGATCGAGGCACTTGACAGCGACGATATCATTGGAAGGTAGGTGGATCGCTCTGTAGACCACGGCGTTGGCACCATAGCCGACCTCCTCCAGTAGCTTGTAGTCCTCCCCTGAGGGCTTGTACACTACTCTCCTCCCACTCCCGGACTTGCCCACCATCTCTTCTCTCCCGTTGACCACCGTCACTGGCGATGAGGATATATAGAGAAGAAAGAAGAGTGGTTTCAGACGTAAAAGGAAAGCAGAAATTTAATAATTGGAACGGGGAAAACTGAGAAGAGGCGTGGGATCGGCGATGTTGACGTGGCACGGCCTCGAGCGCCGGATTGGATTGGGAAAAAACCGGGCGTTGAAATTGTAAGACTCCGACTCAGACAAGAGCATGAGCAGTAGATAAAACAACAGTTCCTCTGTGAACTATATCTCTGTAGCTTATTATACACACCAAGCGTACTTCCTTCTTTTTGTGGGCCAGGTGGCATGTGGGCGAGGTGAGGAAGAGAGTGTGTGGGACCCTCCCGCTATTGTCTGTTCTTGCTCCAGAGATCTGACCAAGAGAGTTTTGTTGCGCTGGCAATTAGACGCTATTTTAGCATTTAATTCTTGGACCGGAGCGATGGTTAAAGAGGAATATTCTGTAATTTAGTTAGTGATGGTCCAGGAATTAAATGAATAGTAGGTTCGTGGAAATGATGTGTGACAATAAGAGAGGAAGGAAGTACCACGGCCAGGGACGAGGGGTACGAACACATATAGAAGTAGGATCCAAAATAGGAAGGCTTGATACAGATCAGTGCGTCGTACGATGTTGGGCATGGTCTAACATGGCACAGGCATTAAGAGCTGGTCGATTCAGGTCAGAGAGCATTGCCATGGCTCCACCTGTGGGACCAGATCAGAGATGTTTCGTAGAGAGTTCAACAAAATATTTTTGTTCACCCTTAATTACTTATCTATCAACATCACTTTTCCTAGCTAGTTAATTTGAAATATTCATCGCATTAACGCACCGTTTTGAGTTTAGCTCCGGACCGGGCGATCAGAATCCCGACCAATTCGGCCTACATATAGTGCATTAATATTCGTACGAATTTAAATTGGACGGTTCGAATATAAACACAAAATTTGAGTTAATTTAGAGGATACAAATTTGTTAATTTGGATCAATTCCGTTCATGTTTTAAAACCGCTTCTATTGTTCAGTTTAGAAATTTTAAAACTGATTAGACTGAACCGATCAATTTTTTTTTAAATATCTTCCTTCCGAACTAAACATTTTAAAAAAATAAAATATTATGACATAATATATATTGTTTGATTCAGTTAAAAACCGGTTAGACCGAACCAAACAAAAATTTTAAATCTCTCTTTAAAAAATAGTAGAAACATTAACAAAAAATATTTATTTTCATGATTAAACTTCTTATTTTGGTTCAATCAAACAAATTGAAATTCAATTTGGTTTTTCGATTGATAATTTTACTTCAGTCAGTTCGATTGTATTTTTTTTTAAACGGAATAAAATTTTAATTTACCTATTTTATTTCGAATTTAACTAAACCGAAACAATGAACACCCCTACGTATAATGGTGTTAATAACACATATAATCAGTTAAACATTGGCGTGTTACGATTACTTCATGAAATCGACAGTCACAGTAGTTCTGTTACAATAAAGAATAAACCTTTGGACGTTGTAACAGTTAAAATTAGTTATTTTCTTTAAAATTCTTATTAATTTAAAACAAACATGCATTCATTTTTTTCTCCAATACAATTACCACGGTTCCTAATTTTATGCTGGGATTTTCATCAAACAAAAACAAGGAAAAAATTAAACTAAGCGGTCTGTTTTTGTTTTGGCATTTTCTGGGAAAGATGTTTTTTTGGAGAATATTTAATTTGCGTGTCTCACGACAAGTAATTAAGACTTTATCACCAAAATCATCATGAAATGTTTTGTATTGTCTTTTTCACAGAAAAGATGTCTGAGATAACTTAATTTGTTATTTTCTTAGCTTAATTAACTATCTTAGATAGATAAAATGGTTTCAGTTGTTGGTAATGACCGCCAAATTACCGAGGACCAGAATTTATCTATCTTGCTATTACTTGATCCTGAGACGAATTTAGTAAGAAGGAACAAGGTCGACTGATTCTTATTTTTTTTAAATTTGTACTCATATATAATTTAAGCACAATATTTTAAATTAACCGATCGAGTTTCGCCATGATAAGTTTTATTTTCTAGAATCATCGTCCATTGTGCAAGTTTACACTTCGTCTAATTTTGAGTATGCTTGTTAACATTTTTTTAAACCAAGTGAGCTTGTGGCTTTTGCTTGTACAGTACAGCTCTCTAGCTACTTGTTCCTTTGAGAAGTACAATTTACATGGATAAGAAATCAAAGGAGGTAAACAACAATATTTTATTTGCACTGTCTTTATCAATTAATCCTGTCATTTTTGTCGTCCAGCAGCCTTTTCTCTGTTTGGGCACCGTCGTCTTTGAAGTTTGAAGTCTTTATTTGTTTATTTTTTATATATTTATTTTTGGAGAAAGTGTTGATCTTGATATCAATTGTAGACGCTTACACGGAATGTTTGGTAACTTTTTTTTTTTTTTTTTTTTTTGGCGATCGTAAAGATTTCCCATATTTTGACAAGAAATATATTGGAATGGCTTGTATGCTCAGGTAATTAATTGCCTTTCTAAAAGCGTAGCTATGGAGCAGGGCTGCACAAAAAATTCATAGTTCGTATTCGATTCGAGTTTGATTCGAAAAAGTTCGTAAAAAGTTCGATTCAAAATTGAGTTCATTCGAAATTAATTCAAACCAAACTTAGTTTGAAATTAATTCAAACCAAACTCAAACTGGACCTAGTTTGATCGAAATAGGTTCGCAAACCAAACTTAGTTTGAAATTAACTCAAACGTGAACCGTTGATTTCCGCTGATGATTTATGTTCGCTGATGAAAATATATGGCCGTCCAGTCCATAATTGCTCTCAGTTCTAACTTAAATTGTACTTTGAATACTTTGGATATCTAAAAACTTTGGTGATGTTGCTCTTGTTGGTTATTTGGAAAACTTTGGATACTGTGATTGTACTGAACTTTGATTGATTGTACTAAACTTTGGTGTTTGATATAAATTTTGGTATTTGTAATGAACTTTGATATAAACTTTATTGTACTGTGTAATTAGAATTCAGAATGCCTGAGTTTTATTGAAGTGATGCAATTTCGAACTATGACCCAACCATAAGTCATAACTTGTAAGTCGTAACAAACTTCGTAAAAGTTCGAAATTGAGTTCGTAAAAAGTTCGATTCAAAATTGAGTTCGTTCGAAATTAATTCAAACCAAACTCAAACTGGAGGTAAGTTCGATTCGGTTCAGTTCGTTTGCAGCCCTAAGTATGGAGGCATAAGTTATTTTTCAAAAATTAAAATTGAGTAGTAAATTAAGAAGGAAAAAGAAACAAACTTGAACGGAAAAAGAAGAAGTTGATAGTGGTCAAGAAAAACACAAAAAGGTCCATAATAACCATTTAACTGCTGTAGATTCAACAGTCTACATTTTTATTTTACTTTTTTTTCTCAAGTTTTAAACTGAAAAATCTCATCCATTTATTTCAAATGAATTCGTGCTTAATCTGTGGCCAAAGACTTAGCATTTCTTAATTTGAACGAATATATAACATCAAAGCTTCCGTATATGTGCTAAATTGTACATTTTTTAATTTGGGTTATAGTGCATTGCAATGTATATGCTCTCTTATACTTTGAACTATAAATCGTTGGTTTGACTTCAAAACAACCGATCCAAACTATTCAATTTGATATTCATATTAAAATGTATTTGGAGATCAAACTTTTTTTTAATTGTTTGCTATTTTTTCTAGAATTTGTGAAATCCACTGTTTTTCTATGGTTCAGAAATTTCTGAAAAACAATGATTTTCAAAAATTCTAAAAAAATAATAAAAATTTTCCAAAAAAATATAAAATTTGGTCTCCAAGCACATATTGATATGGAGATCATGTTGAGTCCTTTATATCGACTATTTGAACTTCAAATTCAACGATTTGCAGTCCAATGAATATAATCCTACTAACGCGCTTTCTCTAGAACTTCAACAATATGTTTCTGTTCTCTAAAATCTAATCATGTTGAACGGTTCGGATTAACTGTTTGGACTTTGAAATTGCAAAAATGACTTATTAACATATGGTGTTAAGATGCGTTACCATAAAATGACTGTTCGGATCGACTACTTTTGTTCAAGGGCGGACTCAATAAAGGTTGGGAGCAGTTGTTCCTCTACATTAGAATTTTTATAGAGATTTATAGATTCAGATTAACTTTGTCTCTCTATCTGAAATTTTATTTGTCCATCTCTGAAATACTGTTTTATAATTAGAATTAAATTTAGGGATAAAATTAGAATAAATTATTTGATTTCTGATTGATAAATATTATTACAAGTTAGAACATTGAAAATTATAAGTTAAAATATTATTTTTTATCTAGTATTCGATTAACTAATTAATTTGATCTCAATTAGCTATTTAAATCTGATTCGTTATATTTTTTTTCTCTGATGGAAATTTTAAATCTGTCCCTACTTGTATTATTATCACATTAAAATGATTGTGGATCAAGCGCACATTCAATGAATGTATTATTTATTCAAGGAGCCGACATCAGGCACTGACGAAAACACTTTGCAAAAAAAAAAAAAACACAATATCTTCAAATATATTAATTGTCTAGACAAATTTGTCCTCCTTAAATTTCTCTCCAGAAATGACCATTTTTTACTTCATTTCCATAATTGTTAGATGGGGCAATTTCATGTATACCCCAAAAAGTTCAAATTACGTATTCCTCCATGTAAAATACATAGTATCATATTTATCTTTATGAACTTCAAAAACTCACAAATTTATCCATTTTAAAAATAGTCTTTCATATTGAAATTTATTTAAAATTTATGAAGTACCATTTTACCCTTCATTGGAAAAATAAAAAAATGTAGCATATTAAAAATGTCAATCTTCTAATTGGATGGTTTCTAAGGACAAATGGGTCAATTATCTACTTTTGACGCTTACATAGTGACATTTTGGTGTATGCTTGTGTAAGCGTCATAAGTAAACAAATGACTCATTTGCCTTCGAAAACTGCACAATTAGAATACTAACAATTTTCTATAACAAGCTATTAGTTTTTATTTTTTAATGAAGAATAAAATGAGTACTCCATAAATTTAATGAGTTTTAATAGACAGTCATAAAATGAGTAAATCTGTGAGTTATTAAAGTTTAGAAGGGTAAATATGATATTATGAATTTTAAACGGGAAATATGTAATTTCCAAGTTTTTTAGGGTATAGATGAAATTGCCCCTTGTTATAGATATTTGTTTTTTTTTCAATACAGGAGAAATAAAATTCTTGCAGGAGATCGTTTGATTAAAAATGCACATGTTTCTACTTTTGAATTTTTTTTTGGATATATTCAACAAGTAACATCTAGAAGAGTCCGGTTAACAAGATACATTCTTTATTATTTAAATGGAGAATAATGCAACCTTTATGAATTGTTTATGTTAATTTTTCTTTCAGTTATATTATTTATAAACAATATATGTATTTACTTTTCCAGGTCATTTAATGTACGGGAAAAAAATACTATTATGCTTATAATTTAATCACTGTCAAGTCGTCTTAAATAAAAGAAACAAAATGTATTTATATTTTATAATTATTTATTAATTGAACATATGAAAAATCAATACACTAATTATCAAGAGAAAATTCGCAAAATCAAGTTTGAATGAATAGAATAAAAACAATCTACATCTTAATTTACTGAATTCTAAATATTTTTTATTAATACAATTATTAGTTGACAAATTCCAGGTTAGTGACCAAGGCTGGTACTGGTACAGGGGGGAAGAAGCTATTTGACAAAGCTATTTGCATTACAAAGTTGACAAATTGCAGGTTAGTGACAAATTGCCTAGATGTGCTTCACACATCGCGTAAAAATAAGATGCCACTTGCAATGCTCAAGCTTGACATAAAGAAAGCATTCGATACTATCAATTGGGATTTCACCTTGAAAGTAATGGAAAATTTGGGCTTCCCCGCAAGATGGCTGATGTGGATAAAAAATGCGGTACTTCAAGGCTCTTCCCAGGTTTTGGTCAATGGTCTACTTGGGAAGAAGATCATTCTCAAACGGGGGGTAAGGCAAGGCGACCCACTGTCCCCCTCTCTCTTTATCATGGCCATGGATTTTTTCGCGAGATACCTGCAACAACTGAAAGACCTGGGGGCGATTCGACTGCCATTTGCACACATGCCGAAATTTTTAAATATAGCACAGTTTAAAAAAAAATATACCAAAACGGCACTGTTTGGCAGGAATTTCAAATTTAGCACGGCCGCAGATCAGCTGAGCGGCCCTATTTACTGGGGACCGCAGATCAGCTGAGCGGCCCCATTTTTTTTTTTTTTTTTTTTTTTTTTAGACCTGGGGGCCGCAGATCAGCTGAGCGGCCCCATTTTTTTTTTTTTTTTTTTTTTTTTTTAGATCTGAGAGATAAAAATTCGAATTTTACGAAACTTTAAACGGCCATAAAACAGCGCTCGAGTGTCCGATTTCAGCAAATGACCACTTTTCGGAAAGCTTGTGAAAATGCGCATGCGTCCGAACTAGCTATGCTAGATTTCCAAATTCAGAATCGCAAAAAAACAAAGGGAAGAGCCTCAAAACTTCAGTTGAAGTTTCCGATTAAAATTTTCATTTCTATTCTCAAATCTACGTAGCTCAGTAAATTAGTTATCTAATGAACTTGTAGAATAGAAATGAAAATGAAAATCTTAATCGGAAACTTCAACTGATTTACTGAGCTAATTTCATTAGATAACTAATTTACTGAGTTACGTAGATTTGAGAATAGAAATGAAAATCTTAATCGGAAATTTCAACTGAAGTTTTGAGGCTCTTCCCTTTGTTTTTTTGCGATTCTGAATTTGGAAATCTAGCAAAGCTAGTTCGGACGTATGCGCATTTTCACAAGCTTTCCGAAAAGTGGTCATTTGCTGAAATCTGACACTCGAGCGCCGTTTTATGGCCGTTTAAAGTTTCGTAAAATTCGAATTTTTATTTCTCAGATCTAAAAAAAAAAAAAAAAAAAAATGGGGCCGCTCAGCTGATCTGCGGCCCCCAGGTCTAAAAAAAAAAAAAAAAAAAAAGGGCCGCAGATCAGCTGAGCGGCCCCATTTCTGGGGCCGCTCAGCTGATCTGCGGTCCCCAGTAAATGGGGCCGCTCAGCTGATCTGCGGCCGTGCTAAATTTGAAATTCTGACGAAACGGTGCCGTTTTGGTTTATTTTTTTTTGGGCTGTGCTATATTTAAAAATTTCGGCCACACATGAGGCCCTGCCTTCTATACGCAGATGACGCGTTGCTATTCCTAAAACCCGATTCAAATCAGGCTCAAGCAATAAAATTAACACTCCTAGTGTTCCAGCAAGTGTCCGGACTGGCAATAAACCTGGAAAAGTCAGAGCTCCTAGTAACAAACGTGAATCAGCAGACCAAGATGGACATAGCAAGGGTGCTCAATTGCCGATTGGCAGAACTACCCCTGCTTTACCTGGGCATTCCCCTTTCGGATAGAAGACTACCGAAGTCAGCGTACATGGAATTACTGCATAGATTGAATAAAAGGTTGGCGGGCTGGGCAACAAAGTTTCTATCAATCGCAGGAAGGCTCACTCTCCTAAATGCAGTTCTGTCTTCTATGCCAGTGCACTACATGTCCGTACTCAAGTTGCCGGAATGGGTAATAGCAAAGATAGACAAGATAAGGCGCAAATTTCTCTGGCACGGGGTCTTGGAACAAAAAAAAGGATTTAATCTAGTAGATTGGGAGGTGGTTTGCACACCCAAAAGCTCCGGGGGGTTGGGAGTACTCGACTTAAGAGCTTTCAACAAGGCAATGTTGCTAAAATGGTTTTGGTGGTGGTTCAAACCGGAAACAAAACTGTGGAAACCATTATTGGCAAATACAGCAGGCCGTATAAGTCATACACCGGATGCCGCTGTATTCAGTCAAATCAAAGAGGATACGAGAGACTTCTTTGCTGCACACACAACACATGCACCGGGTAGTGGAGAATATGTATCATTATGGGACCATGATTGGGGCCAAGGCATTCTGAAAGCCCAACTACCGGCATTATACACATTCTCTTTGGATCAGCAAACAACACTCCAGCAAGCAGCCTTGTCAGGAAGACATCTACTTCATCACTTCATGCCTAACTTATCGGAACAAGCGCAAGAGGAATTGCACCAACTGAGGGTATACCTACAACAGCTGCAATTGAATCAATCTACACCAGATGACATTCGTTGGAAGCATGCCAGTACAGGGGCATTTTCGGTACAGTCGGCTTACAGGAGAATGAAGGAGGGACCGATCATAACATCACACTTGAGCCGTATCTGGAAATTAAAAGCGCCACCTAGAATGAAAATTTTTGGATGGCTAGCAATAAGAAATCGGATCTTAACACATGACAATTTGAGGAGGAGGGGATGCATTGTCATATCAAGGTGTACATTGTGTAAGAAGGCTGATGAATCGGTTAGGCACCTGTTCAACACATGTGAATTCACTAACGAAGTATACAGAAGAGTAATGCTCAGGCATCCATCAGAGCACTGGCCACCGAGCCCGGTACTTGATGTTACAGACCCGGATAAGGTGAAGGGCTTAACAGCATCTCAGAAATCACTCCTATTGATAATGAATTTCGTTGTTTGGAGAGAGAGATGTGCAAGGTCCTTTGCGGACATCGAGAAACAGCCGCAGGAATTGATAGAAGAAATAGGGTGGCAACTTCAGTTCTTCGGATAGAGTGGTATTGAGAGCAAGAAATACAAGTTACACAACCAAAGCTACAAACTGGTGCGACCAGGGCTGGTACTGGTACAGGGGGAAAGAAGTCAACTTCGTCAAATAATATCATTAGATTCACTACTTCAGAATTGTAATTTTAAAAAAAAAAAAAACCTCAATCTTTGCTCAGATGTTTGAGCACTTTCAATTTTTTATGTTTACTCCATTACAAAACTTTTGTAATCTCGGATCTTAATGCAATTTAATCAATATGGGCTGGACCCATATTTCTTCTCAAAAAAAAAAGAATTCGGATCGTCCCTGTACTAAAAGGGATTTTTTTAGAATTAGAGAATCCAGACCATTCCTTTTACTTTGTACGAATCTCAAAGCACAAATAATATTGGCCTTGTGTTATCCCTGAATAGGCACCGAAAATAAATCTGCACCGTAAAATAGTGGGCCCCACTTTACACAAGGATACTCTTCCAATGTTGTATTGGTGAAAAACAACAGTACTAATATCATCATTCATCACCCATAAATATGAGTAAGGCTGCTGTGCTTTGCAAAGCAAACAGCCCTTTGTGCTTTGCGCTCATTTTTGGATTTTCAAAATTCAAAATGTCCATCCGACCGTTCAAGTTGTTCTTCATATTGAAATGTGCTTGGAGACCAAATTTTACATTTTTTGGAATTTTTTTACTATTTATTAAGCCACTTTGAAAATCGCTGATCCATTAGTCCAGAAAATTTTACTGTTTTGCTAGTGTGACCATTGGATCAGCGATTTTCAAAGTGGCTTAATAAATAGTAAAAAAATTCCAAAAAATGTAAAATTTGGTCTCCAAGCACATTTCAATATGGAGAACAACTTGAACGGTCGGATGGACATTTTGAATTTTGAAAATCCGAAAATGAGCGCAAAGCACAAAGGGCTGTTTGCTTTGCAAAGCACAGCAGCCTTACTCCATAAATATTGTCTTTTAGAATTATATATTTATCATTCAGAGTACCGTACGTATTAATTTATTTATTGTATAAATTTAAATATGAAATTTATATGAATTTCACTAAGGTCTTCTGATCATTCATCATTCAGACCTTCCGTATTAATTTATTAATTAAGTATAAATTTAAATATAAAATTTATATGAATTTATGAACTAAGTTCTTTTGATCATTCATGATCATCCAGAGTACTTCACGAATTGTTTTCTTTATTAAGTATAAATTTAAACATGAAATTTATTTAAATTTATACGAATTTCACTAAGATTCATTTGACCATTCATCAGTCAGAGTAGTTGTCATGTATCGATTTTATTTTACTGATTATAAATTTAAATATGAATATATTAATTTTGTCAGGTGTGGACTTTATCAAATTTAATTTTGTACGTAATAGGCAGTTAATATTCGCCTGACAATTGTTAACATATTTTTTTTTATAATTTGTGTTTTTATGTTATTGTTTTTAACTTTCTAGCTTAATAAACTAAGTTAAAATTAAGACAATACAAAAGACAAGCCTTGTATTTATAATTAATTAATCACTCAACATAAAGCACAAATTAGGAAATTTGTGCCAATTCCCATCAAAAGAGAATAAAATAAATGAAAATAAAAATTGTGCTAATTAGTTTCATCTAAAATCATGTTGACGAGACATGGGACCCTCCTTTGATTTCACAATTTACATAGAAATTTAATTATTAAAAAAAGAGATAATAAGAAGAACAAGTTGAGGTGAGGTGAGGTCACTTTTAAATAAAGACCTCCATTAATTTCGATATTTAAAGTTTAGATATATTTTTAAATAAAGACTTATTCATGTATTAAATTATAATAATTAGGTGAGCTTAACAAAATTATAATATTTAAAGATATTAAGTAGTAATAGTTAGGGGTGTCGAGTACAGTAAGAGTTGGTTGGAAGCATTTTCATACCTGTACTCGTTACAAATTGTCATTATCCGTACCGTACCCTTACCCGCTACAAATTATCTTACCTGTATCCTATCCTTACATGTTATGGTTGTCAGATAACGTAACGGTAGTGGATAAATAACGGGTAATACTAATATAATAATTATTTTTATTATTTATTAAATAATACATTAAAACATATATATATTTCACATATGTATAGTACTTTATTGAAAAAAAATTATGACCATGCTAAGTGCAAGTAAACCAACTAAAGTACCCTTTCAATACTTATTAATATGAGGAGGGATTCAATTACACCATTTTATGGTGTCACATCTTGACACCATATATTTATAAATTATTTTTGCGATTTCAAAATTCAAACAGTTGATCCGAACCGTTCAACATGATCTCCATATTAAAATGTGTTTGAAGACTAAATTTTATATTTTTTGAAACTTTTTTAGTATTTATTAATATGTGTACAAAATTGTTGTTTTTAGACAATTTTGAATCATTGAAAAACAACGATTTTCAAAAATTCTAAATAAATACTAAAAAAATTTCAAAAAAATGTAAAATTTTGGAGATCATGTTGAACGGTTCGGATCGACTATTTAGACTTTGAAATTGCAAAAAATGACTTATAAATATATGGTGTCAAGATGTGTCACCATAAAATGGTGTAATTGGATCACTCCTCTATTAATATATATAATATATATAATTTTTTTTATAATTACTCGATCGAGTAACAAGTACGAAATAGACTTTACCCGTACCTTTACCTGTTTAGATAACAAAAAAAAAATCTTACCCGTACTCGTCTTATTGGATACGGTACGGATCGGGTAAACAGATAAAAGGGTGCCATTGACACCCCTAGTAATATTTCTCAATTTACCTCATTGTATTAATTAAACGAAACTACAATGAACTGCCAGTAATTTCTATTATCATCTAGGACCTACATTCCACAAAATTTTGCTATTCAGGGCACACAAAAAACTAAAATACCTACATAATACTTAGCCATGAGCTATTTTTCCAAAATTAATATTTCATAAATATTAGATTCTGATCAGAATTAGAAAACCGTCCGATCAACTAAATTAAAAAGTCGTTCGTCTGATCGAGCATTCAAACCGTTAGATTTATAAATAGATAGAATTTGGAAGTTTTCAGAAAATATTTAATTTCCTAATCAAACCTCCGAATATTTTTTGTTGTACCTAAAAGATGCAAAGTCGATGGAACAAATTACTGCTCCATTTATGGAGAAATTAATGCACGTACCTATCCCCACTTCCCAGCATGAGTCGCTGAAAAGCAGACCCCACCAGTCAGAAAAAGGCCATAAAGGCAACAACAAATTACAACGGTCTTGTCTTTATGCTCTCAGAGGACTCGCTCATGACATTTCTTTTAATTAAACTGGGTCCGACTTGTCGGTAGAACTTTAAATTAAAATGAGCCCACATCTCAGTCATGAGGAGCTTGTGAAATCTGTGGTCCTGGACCATTCAAAATGTTTACAAACAAAACGGTCACATTGCTCGGAATTCGAAATTTTTTGAGTCTAAAACGGAGGGGAGAGCGGAATTCGGATTCTCTCAGGTACCTGACGTGTACTATTCACTAGAATTAGTGGATCTGGACCGTTATTTTAACCTGGCACGGATATTAAAGGGGATCCTTACATCTTAATAGGCACGGATTGAATTTGGGCTGTAAAGGATTGGGCCCGCTTTACGGTACATGAGAGAATACTTGTTCGGGGAGAGGGAGCAACTTCTTTTCTTACCTGAGTTCAGATACTTGTGCTCTCAAAACTTCTCTCTCTCTGTATTTTCGTGTGAATTAGCGTCAATGGAAGAAACTTCTCTCTCTACTCCTTCTCGAACCCTAACCCTAGAATCCACCCCCTGCCATGACTCTGAGAAAACAGATTCTCCTCGAATCGAACACAGTGCTGATTTGTGCTCAGATGATCGAGACTCCATCGACTCCATGATCTTAGTTTGCGGTCCGAGGCTAATTAGATCTGGATTCTGGGAATCCAATTGTCTTGGAGGTATATGTTTCTTGATTCTCCGATTTTTTCCTTGATCTAATTGTTTCGATTAAAATGCAAGCAAGGATCAGTGAAAGGATCAATGACAATCGTGATCTAAGATTTCTTGGTTTTCAATTCTTCCGATTTTTTCCTTGATTATTTATTTCGATTAAAATGCAATCAGAATTAGTGACATTAACTCAAAGTTTCTAAGATTAAAATTTCTCTGAGCTTCCCTTTCTTTTGTTGATTATTGATGCAAATTCTCGGGTTAATAACATCTGAAATACATAAAGTTCATAGTTCCAGTTAAAATATCTTGCTGTTAAACTGAATTAGTTGCTTATCTAAGTCATAATGCAATAGGTATATATTATGTATATTGTGTCAAAATTAACTGGTTTATATTTTATATTTCTTTTGCAGAGAATGTCATAATGTTTATGAACTGTGGAGGCAGTGAAATAGAGGGGACTGGACCCAGTGAAAAGTTTTCTGAAGATTCATGCTTTGAAGGAGGCGATGTGATAGAAACAGGAGAACCCATAGCTGGTTCTGGAAGTTACACTGCCTTATACCAGTCTGCCCGGTATGGGGCTTTCTCCTACAAAATTGACGGAATTACCCCCGGGCAGTATTTCGTTGATTTACATTTTGCTGAGATAGTAAACACGTGCGGTCCCAAAGGGATGCGAACTTTCGATATTTTCGTCCAAGAGGAGAAGGTAACTTACTCTAGTTTCCCCTTTTATCAGCTTTCTAATTTTGTTTAATTAAAAACTTGGAAGTTTAATTAACACATAATTGTACAATTGAGTTTGTTTGCACACTAGTTGAACCCTTACAGTGTAATATTTGTTGCAACCTTGGTCATTGCGTGCTTCGGTTATGTATAATTGACTCCAATTCTGTAATTATTAAATATCTTTGCTATGTAAAATCTCTTATGCTCTTAACAGTTAACACTGTATTCCCGTACTTAACTTCTAAGTGTGCCATGAAAAATTAACAACTTAGATTCTAATGCAGCTTTTTCATCATTACAGATAGTGTCTGGGCTTGATATATACAAAATTGTAGGAGCAAACAGAGCACTACAAATTGTAGATATCAGGGCTTCTGTGGTGCTAAATGAAGCACTGGTAATTAATTTCCAAAGCTTGACAGGAAGCCCCATAATTTGTGGCATTGCAGTCCGCAAAGCCCCGGCATTGCCTTGTAAGTTTTGTTTAATTGGGGTAATTTTTCATTTTTACCTTTGTGGCATTGCAACACAAGAAATATCAAGTATACCCTTATAAAACATAGACAAACCCTTTATAAGATGAGAATGTCATATGTACTGTTACATGTTACATCCAAATTATTGCGGGGAAAAGAGGGAGGTAATTTTTTTGTGCTTCAAAAATAATAGAAGGGTGAGGTATATGTGGTATTTGTAGTGTTTTGAAAGGGCATACAAAATATACGCAGATTATGTGAGCATGTGTGATGCTTTTTCCTTTTGAGCATGTGTGATGCTTTTTCCTTTTCTTTTGTTTGGACATGAGTCATTAAATTGATGGAATGTACCTAACTTTTCGAATTCATAACAGCTGTTGCAACAAAAACGGGGGATCTGATGGACATGTCTGCTGTACAGGTTAGGATTATATAATGACTTTCAGAAATATCAATATTTCATAACATTTAACAAATAGCAACCTCATACGCACGGCCAATGCACAAAGTTTCTAAACAGACTGGAACTATACCTCTGCATGCAAATGCATTTGCTAAGCATATGCAAAATCCTTAAAACTTTTATAATTTGCAAAAGGGATCCAGAATGTTCTAACTAAAAAGCTATAGGAAATTGTTGGGGGTGGTGTATATGCATATGGAATCATGTACATTTAAATATTATTCTGATTTTGTTGTTGAAAATCCATTAATTAATTGATTATTTTTTTTCTTAAATATAGAACAAAGTACGGGGCACACTAATTGCCAGGTATGAGAAAAAAATTCAAGATTTGATCAGTGAATGTGCAGCAAAATCCGAAGAATGCTTCAATGCTTGGTGCTGTGTGGAATCAACAAGTGAGAATCTCCGCAAGATAGAGATGGAGCTGGATAGTAAAAACTTGAAAAATGGCACTCTTGGTACAAATCTGAAGTTGTTGTTAATAATTTCTTATATCTTGCAAGTAAAAGCACTGTGATGTAATGTTAAATTGTTTTTGGTTTTAGAGCAAACTGTAGAAAGACTAACCGGTGCACTCAGTGAGCTAACCGAGAAATATCAGCATGATAAGAAGCGATGGGCCCATGCACTTTCTGATTTAGAAAGAAAAATCAAGGTAAATTTGAGCTTGCATATAATAAGGATCGAACAAATATTTTCAACTTGTTTAGCTATTGCTATTTTTCTAATTTGTATATATTGGTTTTAGATTATGAAAGAAGAACAGGCTAAGCTTTCGAAAGAGGCACACACCTGTGTAGATACTATTCCTGATCTTGATAAAATGACTGAGGCTGTGCAGGCATTAGGTAGTTTCTTACACAGACAAATTAAATTACTAGGTAATTAACTTCTTACTCAGTTGGATACTGTACTAAATAGCACCTTTTATATTGGAATAATGTAGTCGCACAAGGTGAAGAACTCAAGAGCAAGTACAGTGAGGAGATGGCAAGGAGCAGAAGACTATTTAATGAACTTCAAGAGTCAAAGGGTATCAATGTCATTTCTGATATTCTCTCTTGCATATTTCACCCAAATATGTTTCATTTTTGCACATCATATTTTCATTAAATTTACATTACAGGGAATATCAGGGTTTTCTGTCGCTGCCGTCCTTTGAACAAGGATGAAATGTTATCTGGATACAAAGCAATAGTCGATTTTGACACTGCCAGAGACGGTGAAATTGGCATCCTGACAGGTGGTGCCACCAAGAAGACATTCAAGTTTGACCGCATTTTCACCCCAAAAGATGACCAAGGTAAGTAAAAAAAATTAAAATAAAATCTAACATCTCTAAAGTTGCATGTGTTAAGGCATTTATTATTGAGCAGCTGATGTGTATGCCGATTCCTCCCCTCTGGTGACGTCTGTATTGGATGGTTACAACGTGTGCATATTTGCATATGGACAGACTGGGACGGGAAAAACCTTCACTATGGAGGGCACTGAGAGGAAACGAGGTGTGAACTATCGCACACTTGAGGAGTTGTTCAAAATTGCCGAGGAGAGAAAAGAAACAGTTTCTTATGACATATCTGTCAGTGTCCTTGAGGTGTACAATGAGCAGATTCGGGATCTGCTCAACTCCAACCCATCATCAAAGAAGTAATAATTCTAAATCTTCTGATCAAAATATATATATGCATTGTTTTATACATGATAATTAAAATAATACCATTTATACTTGCTTAAAATGTTGATTCTGTTATGATTTGAGGTTAGACTTGAGATAAGGCAAGCAGGAGAAGGGTTGCATCACATCCCAGGCGTAGTTGAGGCAAAAGTTGAGAGCACAGAGGAGGTGTGGGATGTGTTGCAGGCAGGAAGCAATGCAAGGGCTGTTGGTTCAAATAACGTTAATGAGCACAGCAGTCGCTCTCACTGGTTAATCAATCAATCTCCCACCTTTGTCCTTAATTAATTAATTTAATTCGTGAACTTTTCTAGTATTCATTTTGTTTGTAATTTTTCTTTTGTTTTTACAGCATGCTTTGTATAATGGTGAAGGCAAAGAATTTAATGAATGGAGAGTGCACAAAAAGCAAGCTGTGGCTGGTGGACCTAGCAGGGAGCGAGAGGCTGGCCAAGACTGATGCGCAAGGAGAGAGACTAAAAGAGGCTCAGAACATCAACCGATCACTCTCTGCTCTAGGAGATGTCATATCTGCTCTTGCAAACAAAAGCACCCATATCCCATATAGGTTACTACTAAAATTCTCGTGCTATTCAGTAGTTGCTAGTATACACCTCATGAATTGCTGTTAATTTTTAACTTTTAGCACAACCTTTTATGTTTCTAACTGTCTTGAACTTCAATCTTAATTGTTATTTTGGTCACTTGTGTTTGTAAGAAATTTTCAGGATAAAAATACAACCAAGATATCATGAAATATTACAAAAAAAAATGACAACTGCTACAGTACTGTTAATCTATTTTTAAAGCCTCAGCAGGTTCTCACTACAAATCATTTGATAGTTTAAGAGAAGCTATTTTGTTTGCAGTTAAATTTTTTTTACCAAAATTTCATTAAGTTTGCATCGGGTGCTAAGAATCTATTTCAGTTCATGAGTAATTTACTATCAATTAATTCACTTAATGATTAATTGCGCTGAACGTGCTATAATGACTAATTATTTGTTATAGTTTACTTTTTTTTGTGAATACTCTAATAAATACATGTTAATGTTTACCTTTCTCTAGGAATTCAAAGCTGACACATTTACTGCAAGATTCACTTGGTATGTTTTAACAGTACAAGTCCCACTTAATTCTAAAACTGCTCAATATATGTCTTGAAACATTTTTTGATCTAATGCCTGTTTAATTATATTACATTAAATGACAGGGGGTGACTCAAAGGCCTTGATGTTTGTGCAAATCAGTCCTTCTGACAATGACCTAGGGGAGACTCTCAGCTCCTTGAACTTTGCTAGCCGTGTCCGTGGCATAGAACTGGGCCCTGCAAAGAAACAGGCTGACACATCAGAAGTTCAGAAGATGAAGCAAATGGTCAGTACATTAATACAAGATTTTCTACATAGTTTAAGAGTAAAATGCTACGGGTACTGTAAAATTGACTCCCATATTCAACATGATAATACTTCATAATTTTTTCTTTTGTTGCTTTTGAAGATTGAAAAGTCAAAACAAGAGGCCAGACTCAAGGACGAGAATATTCGCAAGCTAGAAGAGAATATTCGCAAGTTAGAAGGGAACAATAAGAGGCTTCAAGAGAAGGTATAATGGATGTTTATTTTATTATTTTTCTAATGTGAAAATCCTGAGCCTGATGCGGAGCATAAGGCAGTGTTTATACTTTTTATTATTTTATTGAAGATGGAAATCCAGAAGACTGATTTCCAAGCTACTTTAGAGAAGCAGAATTGCCAGTTCTCAGAAAAATTAAAGGAGAAGGATGAGATATTCCATCGAAAGGTAATAAACCAAATTCTTAATCTTTCTTGGTTTTCGGATTGAAGTGTTACGTCTGATCACTTCGAATATAACCTTTATATATATTTTAGGTGAAAGATTTGGAAACCAAATTGAGGCAGCATCAAGGTCAGAGCACGGAGAATATACTTCTTCAACAAAAGGTAAGTTTTCAATTGTTTGTAAGAAGATAGAAGGAAACTTTTTGTTATGAAAATTGCAACTGCACCTTGTAATTCTTACCACAAGTAATGAAAATTTGAAATAATAACTGAAGTAATTCATTTATTTTACTGGTAAAAAGATGAGTTTCCTTGGATTAGAAGGCAATTTGTTGCTTTTCTCCAACACATTCATTTATTTTTAAAGGCACTTTGAACCGTAGTATGGACCAATCTGCGCTATGCATAGTACCATAGCCTCACTGTTGATATATTTGAAATAAAAGTTTATTTTTTCGAGCTGAAACCTGTTACAAATCTATTTACATGTAAATGCAAACAGTAAGTTCGTAGGAATTTTTTTTTGTTGTGGTGGCAAACTTATCATCTGAGTAAGAGGGTGCAAAGATCAAGGAGTATACACTTGAAATGGTTTAACTCTTTTCTTTTTGGGTGCTGTTACACTTAAAAAAGTGGTGATATTACACTTAACAAGTAAAAAAATCTTCTTGGTTGCAGGTGAGAGACCTCGAAACAATGCTCAAGGAATTGAGAGAGAAACCAACACAGATGAACTATTTTGCGACCCCCAAAGCAAATGAAACGGACCAAAGCATTATTCTTACAAACAAAAATTATAACAAACCGCCGGTTGCTGCCACAGTTTTGATGAAAGACTCTGTGTTACTTTCGGGTGTTGAGTCTCTGCACGAGATCAAAAGGAAGAGAATAAGCAGAGATTCTGTACCAGGAGACAATGAGAACAGTGTACCAGTTGTTGAAGTAAAGAAGAAGAGTTTGTTGATTGAACCGGGTAAAAGTGGCAAAACGAGGAGAATTGACCCGACAAGGGGACTTGCAAGGTTGACCAGGTCAACTGTTGGTCCCAGTAGTACCCACAAAACACTGCCTAACGGGAGGGCAGCAGGGAAAGAGCAATCGACCGGGAGTAAGATGCGAGGGTGGGCCCGGTAGCAGATTTTTTTTGTTTTGTTTTTGTTTTTGGGTTTAGAAGTGAATTTATCTTCTTAGAATGAGATGTGAAATTCACCTGATAGTTGTTCCACAAGCGATAGATTTGCCATTGATAGTAGTCAACATATGACCAGCTTGTGAAAGGTGAAGGAAGAAGTGAAGGAATTTCCGCTAGCTTGAAGTGTTAAGACAAGTCATGACTGAAAAACTAAAACTGGAGCTTTAACAAACATTTTTTGTATATAATAAAAACTGTTTCCTGTTATTATATAGCTAACCTCCGTGTGCGGACTGTCATTTTCACCTAGTTCTCTAGGTATTTTGATATAATTTCTTGCTTTTCTGCTCATTTAGCTACTGAGCAAACTCTTGAACTCTGTAAATGTTTCATGATAAAACGGGCACTTTATGTCTTTTCTTCAAAAAAAAAAAAAATCCCCATCATCCCAGAATTAATCAACTAAAGCACTAAGTTCATTTCTTTTTAAAAGTAAAATAAATTAAATATTTACAGAGTTACAACATAACCCTGGCCTTCTAGCACCGACATTTTTATTAATACCCTCGGTGCATAAAAAATTATTAAAAATAACCACCGGCCCAAATCTTTATTAAAAATACCCATACCGGCCAATTATTGGCCGGATCCGATTAAAACGCCCTACCGGCCAATAATTGGCCGGATCCGATTTAAAGTCCCAACCGGCCAATAATTGGCCGGTTCCGAGGTTAATTGATTTTGAACGGCCAATAATCTGCACGAATCTCAAAGCAGCCCAATTTGTTTTAAAACTCCCTTCCTCTCCTCTCTTTCCCTGCCGCCTCTCCTCTCTTTCCCCGCCGCCCTCTCTTTCCCTGCCGCTGCCGCCTCTCCTCTCTTTCCCTGCCGCTGCCGCCTCTCCTCTCTTTCCCTGCCGCCTCTCCTCTCCCCTGCCGTGCCCTCTCCTCTCTTTCCCTTCCTCTCCTCTCTTTCCCTGCCGGCCCTCTCCTCTCTTCCCTGCCGTGCCTCTGTTGGCCTCCTTGCGCTGCTGTGTGGCCAGTCCTGTTGGTGTGGTGTTGCTTATTTTGCTTGACCCGCTCGATTTGGGTGCTGACCTGGTTCGCTGTTTTTGTTGCCTTCCCTCTCCATTCGGGTAATTGTTGGAACCCTCTGGTGCCTTGTTTTGCTGTGTAGTGCCCGGTTTTGCTGTGCTATTTCTGGTGCCTTGTTTTGATTTTGCTGGTACACTGGTACACCGTACCAGTAGTGTAGTGCCCGGTTTTGCTGTGCTATTTCTGGTGCCTTGTTTTGATTTTGCTGGTACACTGGTACACCGTACCAGTAGTGTTGTGCTTGGGTGCTGCTGTGAAGCTGGGCCTATTCTGGTTTGATTTCCTTGCTGGCCTTGTGGCCTTGCGTTGGCTTTTCTGGTTGGTACCTATTGGTGGAGGTTTGCCTGTTTTGTTGTTCCTTTGGGTGAGCCTGTTGGACTTGTGTTCCTTTTCTGGTTGGTACCTGGTTGGTACCTGTTGGACTTGTGTTCTGTGGTGGCCTTGCCTTGCGATATGTGAACAAGAGTTGCTGGTACCAGCCCAGTGTAGCCACTGGTACCAAACTTGAAATGACAGGGACCTTGTTGAGAAAATTTGAAATATTTTGAGTATTGGTGCATGAACTGAGCCCTTGCGTAAAATAGAATATGACATGGACTAAATTGCAAAAGTTTGGATTTTTGCTAATCTGTTGGAAATTAAAAAGGAGGCCGAAATTGATTAAAAGGAATAAAAAAGAGGATTTAAAAGTGGGTTTTTGCAAAGGCATAAGTGAAATAAAATTGGATAAATTACTTCGGGTCTCGAGCTTCCATTTGGTTGGCTCGATCCGAAGTTTCACTTAAAGCTCGGGAAATGATTAGATTAGTCCTGGATTGATGACTCATGACATACTATGAGCAGATACTAGATTATCCAGCAGGACACGATATGATCCCGAAATACACAACAATTAAAAGTCCCAACAATAGTTAATTAGGATTAACACATTTAAATTAGATTAAATTAATTTTTTTTATTTAATTTAGTTAAGTATTTTTATTTCGTAATAAAAGTGGTAGTAATATTATTAATTATTCTAAAAACTTAAAAGAAATATATAATATGTTGTTAATTAGCAAGGACAACTAATTAACAACATATTAATGATTTTGTATCATTTCGATTATGTTAAAAACTAATTAGAGACGTATTATATTTATATACGTACTGAGGAATATAATGAAATTGACTTATAAAAGAAATTAAGTAAAATACGTATTTTTACATTATGAACATCTATACGCGATTAATTATCGCAATAAAAGTGGTAGTAATATTATTAATTATTCTAAAAACTTAAAAGAAATATATAATATGTTGTTAATTAGTAAGGACAACTAATTAACAACATATTAATGATTTTCGTATCATTTCGATTATGCTAAAAACTAATTAGAGACGTATTATATTTATATACGTACTTAGGAATATAATGAAATTGACTTATAAAAGAAATTAAGTAAAATACGTATTTTTACATTACGAACATCTATACGCGATTAATTATCGCAATAAAAGACTAAATAACCGAAGCAATTGGTTCTATGTTGTAATAAGGTCCGTCTGCATTATGTTCAAGCTTACCACCCCAGTGTATAGAAATCAATGGCATTGTGATCGAACTACATTTTGAAATTGATAATAATTTGTCAGGTTACTAATGTACACAGTGACTGAATAATAAAGAAAATTATTTTAAATTAAGTTCATTTAGTTTTAACTAATTTTAGTTAACTAAAATTAATTAAAATTAATTGTTATTAATTAAAAATAATATTAATTAATTTTCATTAATTAAAATTAAATAATAAAATTCACTACAATTAATTAAAATTAATTAAAAGTAATTAATTACTTAAAATGAATTAATTAAATTAATTTATTAAAATTAATTTATTAAAATTTATTAAAATTTATTAAAATTAAATAATTACAAGTAAGTAAAATTAATTAAAATTAATTAATTACAAGTAAGTAAAATTAATTAAAATTAATTAATTACAAGTAATTAAAATTAATTAAAACTAATTAATTACAAGTAATTAAAATTAATTAAAATTAATTAATTAAAAATAATTAATTAAAAATAATTAAAAATAATTAATTAAAAATAATTAAAAATAATTAATTAAAAATAATTAAAATTAATTAATTAAAATTAATTAAAAATAATTAATTACAATTAATTAAAATTAATTAATTACAATTAATTAAAATTAATTAATTACAATTAATTAAAATTAATTAATTACAATTAATTAAAATTAATTAATTACAATTAATTAAAATTAATTAATTACAATTAATTAAAATTAATTAATTACAATTAATTAAATTAAATTAATTACAATTAATTAAAATTAATTAATTACAATTAATTAAAATTAATTAATTACAATTAATTCTAATTAATTAATTACAATTAATTCTAATTAATTAATTACAATTAATTATAATTAATTAATTACAATGAAAATTAATTATTTCAAATTAATTGAAATTAATTAAAATTAATTAATTAAAATTAATTAAACTGAACTAACATTAATTAAAAAAAATATAGAATTAATTAAACTTAACTTAACTTAACTAAAATTAATTTAAATTTAATTAAATAAATATTAAAACTAACTTAAATTAATTAAACTTAATTAAACTATTTAAAACTAATTAACATTAATTTTAATTAAATTAATTAACCTTAATTACAAACATTTAAAAATAAAAAATAATTAAAATAATTAAAAAAAAAATGTTACCTCTCGGGCGCTGCCTCTGCCTCTGCCTCTTCAGAAGTTGTGAGAAAGATGGAGTGCGATTTGGGGTTAATATAGGGGCTGAAACAGAAAAAATGTATTAAAGCACGGGGCCGGCCAATAATTGGCCGGTACTGGACTTTTAATGGGAACCGGCCAATTATTGGCCGGTTGGGACTTTAAATCGGATCCGGCCAATTATTGGCCGGTAGGGCTTTTTAATCGGAACCGGCCAATAATTGGCCGGTATGGGTATTTTTAATAAAGATTTGGGCCGGTGGTTATTTTTAATAATTTTTTATGTACTGAGGGTATTAATAAAAATGTCGGTTCTAGCATGCACAAGCAAATGTTCTCTTGATTCACCAGGAGCTGAATGCAAAGGAAAATAAATGAAATTGAGAATTAGATAAAATAACACTAAATAGAATCCGCAAAAAAAAAAGTTGATGACCTACGCAAATAGGAGGAACCGGGGCGACACATGGCACGAATCGAAGGGAGATGCCGGATGCGGGGTGGGGGGTGCGGACCAGGAACCTGTTATTCCGATCCCAACCGTTGATCTTAGTTGAGATCCGCTCATGAAAAAATATTTCGTTGAGATTCGTGCATGAAAAATTTGAACAATTTGGATCGGAAGAACAGGTTCTCACTGGTCTGACCGTCTGAATTCTTATCTAAAGGCTAATATTGCATATAATGACGGACGTCACTCACTACCATAAAAATATATTTAATTTCTAAAAAATAAATATCGAAATTAATGGCAGTCTTTATTAAAAATAAACACAAAAGAAAAGTACACGGTACGTAGATCTCAACTTCTTCTTATTATTATCTCTCTTTTTTTGGAATAATTAAATTTCTATGTAAATTGTGAAATCAAAGGAGGGCCCCATGTCTCGTCGACATGATCTTAGATGAAACTAATTAGCACATTTTTTTATTTTCATTTCTTTTATTCTCTTTTGATGGGTCTCCAAGAAAATATTTTCAAGCGTCAGTAAACCATCTTGTAGCCGCTCTTCAGCATGCATCAGTGTGTTCTCCATTGAAATTAAAATCTGAAATAACTTGTTGATTTTGGGAAAGGTGTCTTCTGTACTGAGGCTGGATGAGAATTAAGTACTGTCAGCACTTTCAACAAAAACTAGATCCATCTCAGTTAATGCACAATCTAAAGATCATAGTTGCATTAATGTACAATTTAAAGAGCTTATATAGTTGCATAATGTATTCAGTTTGAAGCGGTGACTAAGTTAATAACAATAATAATATTGTCTTTATTTATTATTACATGTAATAGTAAAGTATTTACTATTATCACCAATCATATAATTAATGTTATTTCATGCACTGCTATTCAATCTATTTGTTAAAGAGTTGGGCTATGGTGCATTGTAATGTATATGTCATATTGTACATGGGACTGCAAACCGCTGGATTCGAAGTTCAAATAGTCGATCTAAAGGGCTCAACATGTTCTACATATCAAAATGTGCTTGGAGACCAAATTTTATATTTTTTGGAAATTGTTTGCTATTCTTTTAGAATTTTTGAAAATCGCTGTTTTTCAGAAATTTCTGGACCATACAAAAACAATGATTTTAAAAAATTCTAAAAAAATAGCAAACAATTTCCAAAAAATGTAAAATTTGGCCTCCAAGCACAGTTTAATATGGATATCAAATTGAACGGTTTGGATCGGTTGTTTTGAAGTCAATACCAATGATTTATAGTCCAATATACAAGAGAGTCCATACATTGCAATGTACCATAGCCCAACTCTTTGTTAAAATTATATATATTTATATTTGCGTCTTCAAACACTATTTGAATTCTCTGATTTGTGTTTGACAATCGCTTTTAGCTGGAATAACATCTTAGTCTGCTATTTCGTTTATTCCATCTCCAGATAAAGAACTAGCTGATGCAAAGTATAATAGTTATGTAACAATGATATCAGTTGGACCAAAATCAAGTTAAAAATACACAATTTAGGAAAAAGAAAAGAGAGAATTTTGTTCTGTAGCAATTACAGTTCTTTTTTTCTTTAATCGACAAAATTTTTAAACGATTCTTTTTAAGTTGAGTAATTAATTTGATTATGTTTTGTTCTCGTTTCCAAAAAAAAAAATCAAGTTAAATGTTAGATGGAATAGAAAAAAAGCTTTTACAAAATAGACTGATTAATTCGTTGCGCAAAGCATAAATTTTAATCTATTTCTATTATTTTCAATGATTATATTCAAATTCAATTCATTAATTGAACTTGTTTTTGTTTTCCATAACCATTATACTTTTCATTAGCTAGTTTTTTTATTTAATTTGATATTCCACTACAATGCAACTTTTTATTTATCGTGTGAGTCGTGTTACTAGTTCTTTTGTTTTGGGCATATATTAACTTGGAGGATTAAATGTTTAATAAAAAATAATCAAAATTAAATAGTATCAGAGTTCTATTTATTTTGTTAGATTGAAAGAAAAGGAAACTAAAGTTGTGCTAATTTGGTATGCGATGGCAATTATTGATAGATTAAGTTTTTTAGTAGGGACATATTCATCAATCAATTTTAAATTTTAAGTTGTGTTGTGTTAATACCAAATTTAGTAGTGTGAATATCAGCTCCCAAAATTATAGTACACTTTGGTACATACAGCAAACCACTTTTTTCTTTATTTAATTTTTATTTGTCTTGTTTATTTTTAAAATGAAGTTGAAGGCTGAACCAAAGCATACTTTCTATATAAGACAAAGTCAACTTGCTATAGTACTGTACGACGATAAATCGTAACTGAAATCGAGTAAGAGTTGATAAAATATTACCTGATACTAATAGAAGTTTCTCCATCAACAAAAGAAGTTGCATTAGAATTGAATTGATTAAACCTCTATTTCCGTGTGGCAATCCAATGGCAATACTGAAATTAGGAGAAGAAGCATCAAAGCAATTAGATCTGGCAAAGTACCTGTTGCTTAGTTGCTCGAAAGTCTCAGCAGGTGATTTTACTAAATTTTCAGGTTCCTTCTGACAGGAATTAGTTTACAAGAAAAACCAAACAAAAGAAAAAAAGGGAACAAATTGGAACTAAATCCAATAGTGCAATATGGACCATATGGTATGTTTACCTACTTTGTCTTTCTTAATTTGCAAGGTCAAATTCAGTGTTCATGGCTATTGCATAAAAATTATACAAAAAAAATTCCCTTGTTACCTTTGCCAAATGACAAAAGGGAATCTCAGGTAAATTTACAGGGCTTCTCAGGGTGTTTACCACGACACATAATCAAACTTTTATCTTTTTGTCATATATTCTGGCTTTCTCCTTCACTGGTTCTGCTATACCTGAGGTACTGCTACTTTGGTTCGCCCCCTTAGTTGGATCCGCAGTCTCCGGATCAGCATTTCCTTGGTAAATAATAGTTTTCACAGTCACAGATTTGTATTCGAGAGCAGAGAAATCTTGTTTTCAATACAATTTCAGACTTTCAGTTGGATCTGGTAGAATCATATTATGTATTATTTGGTTCGAATCAATAGCATAATTCGGGTAAATCACAAATGAATGTGGTGAAATGAAGGCCAAGCTAAGCATAATTCAGAGATCATTGCAAATGTAGTGTTAATTGAGAGGTATTGTGTGGATAATGCTTAAAGAGTAGGTTAATTGGGTTTAATTGTGGGTTTGCACAAAATGCAAAATTGGTGGAAATTAATTCCCAACTTTTGATGCACCATTTCATTACAGGGTGCAAAGACAGGCAATCCTCAATGCTGTTTCAGTTGGATTTATTTAAGTTCTGTTTCTAGCTATTTCGTGTAATTTGTTTTGTGGTTAAATTGCTCTTTAAGTAAAATCACGGCCGAGGAGAGAGTGCTGACTGAGCACAATTCAGAGACATCAAAGCAAATAAAAAATGAGAAATTTATATATAACCATCAAGTTATCATGAGACTAAGTCGTCATGTTTAATTGTGGAGTAAAGTTAATGAAGATTAAATGACTTACTTCATGAAGTCGTCATGTTTGGTTGTATTCTTTTACTCATCGTTTGGCTAATTAAGTATGGAGTATGAAGTTTACTCCACAACTAAATTTGGCTGATGATTTAAATATTTTCCCATCAAAATTTAAAAATTAGTTATTTTCCCATCTAAATTCATTATTTTATAAATATCTCCATTTCTTAATTTAATCAATAAAAGTTATAGTTTAATATTAGTAAAACAATTAAAATGACCATTTTACCCTTATTTTCAAAATACTATACTCTTTCTCTTTCCTTCGCTAACCTATTCTCCTTCTCGCGACCCTCCTCGAGTACAAAACCTCTGGCTCGAGTAAATGTATATTCACAACATGTTGTAAATGTATTTTGGCAGAACTTTTTTTGCAAAAGAATTGATGCATTATTTACAAGGGGAGGGATCCAATTACACTATTCTATGATAACACATCTTAATACCAGATGTTTATATGTTATTTTTGCGATTTTAATGTCCAAACAGTCGATCCGCACTGTTCAACGTGATCTCCAAATTAAAATGTGCTTGGAGACCAAATTTTACATTTTTAGAATTTTTTAGTATTTATTAAGATGTGTACAAAATTGTTGTTTTCAGACAATTCTAGACTATTGAAAAACAATGATTTTCAAAAATTCTAAAAAAACAGTAAATAATTTTCAAATAATGTAAAATTTCGTCTCCAAGTATATTTTAATATAGAGATCATGTTGAACAATTTGAATTGACTATTTGGATTTTGAAATCGCAATAATATATAACTAATAAACATATGGTATCAACATGTGTCACTGTAAAATGGTGTAATTAAATTCTTTCTCTATCTAGAATTAGAAGTGATATATAATTAATTAATTATTCTGTCGCTTGTTGAAGGTACTTTGGAGAATATCTCTGATTCTCTGTGTTATGCTTGGAGAATATCTGTGTTATGGTATTTTATGACATGAAATGTTTGCACTAAATTGATTTATCGATTGAAGTCAGCGTCAACAAATTTTTCTACGATGAGTTGATGACCTTACAAGAATATATGCGATTTAAGATTTATTATGACTTAAAATGAAATCTGAATTAATTAAAAATGTAAATATACACACGAGGCGTGCTGCAAAATTATTCCAACAGCATTTATTTAGACAAAATTGATGTATCAACTAGATTTAGCACTAATATTTTCACCACTAGAAAGTTATTGGAATTTTATTAGAATTAGCACTAACAAAATTTTACACCACTATTTAATAACTGTAGAAGAGCTCGGTGATGTGAATTGACACACGACTTAAATTGATTAAAGAATAATCATATATACATGCAATAACATGTTGAAAATGCTTTTTAGCCATATTTGTTTGCACAAAAAGTGACGACTTGAAACAAAGCAGTTCTGAAATATTATCATTATTTAATTCAATAGCTACAGGCAACAGTAAAGCAAATAAACACCTCTTTCTAATATCTGTCATGAAAATACATTTAAGAAGTTCATTTAATGACATAAAATATAATTAAGGATTGGTAAATGATAGCAGAGGAAGCCCCATGCCTTATTACATAAAAAGTACCATAGCACATTTATCTTTTAACTCTCATGTGTAAGAAGAAACTCAACAATGGAATTCATGCATGGTCTTCGATTTCTATCCTCTTCAACGCAAGACAATGCTATCTCTACCATAGCCTTAGCTTGCTTTTGGTCGAACTCGGCACCTAAATTCGGATCAACAAAATAACGAACCCATGACTCTTGTATCTCATGCCTTTCATTTAACATGCGAACCATCATTCTCATATCTTCATAGGACTGTTTTTCTCCTTTCACTGACGTCCAATCTGAAATCCGTTTTCCCTTTACTATCTCCAACAGCACAATTCCGTAACCGAATACATCAATCTTAGATGTGATCGGTAGATTTGAAGCCCACTCTGGAGCCATGTAACCCCTGGTTCCCCTTATATGTGAAATTCTTGATCCAATGGCTCCTCTTTTAAATAGCTTTGCAAGCCCGAAATCTGCAATCTTTGGTTCAAAATCACTTCCCAAGAGAATATTCTCTGGCTTTACATCGCAATGTATGACCCATTCGAGACACTCTTCATGGAGATAAGCTAACCCTCTTGCCGTCCCTAGTGCAATTTTGAACCTCTCTTTCCATCCAAGCACTTTTGCGGGCGTATCTCCTATAAAGAGGTGATTGTCCAGGGAACCATTTTCAACATATTCAGAAACTAGAAGCCTATGTGATCCATCAAAACAAAATCCAAGTAGTTTTACCAGATTCATGTGATAGATTTTGCCTATTGTACTCACCTCAGCCCAAAACTCTTCTTCTCCTTGAATCACATCTTTCAACTTCTTGACTGCGATCGCTCTTTGATCTTCCAGTTTTCCCTTGTACACTGTCCCGGAACCACCCATTCCGATCACTTCCTTGAAATTTTGAGTTGTCTTTCTTAGCTCTTTGAATGTGAACTTCCTGAATTGGCTGCCCATCAACTCATAGCCTTGTTCAGCTAATGACGCATTTATCCCTCTTTTATATGCAAAACACCAGCCTAATATCCCGAAAAGGATCTCTATCAATCCAAGTGCAGCAACAAACCCATAGAAATAGACCCAATTAATCTTTGATCCTTTTTTTGTGTACAAATGAGTTGAACGTACATCATCACTGATATTATTGCATATCAAGTTAAGCGCTTCAGGTTCATAAACCCTTGACATTCGAGCATTTTTTGGAACTTTAAAGTATATGCCACCTTCCATCGATATAGAGGATTTTCCATTAAACAAAGCAATTTTGGTATAACATATGCCATTCCCATGGATGTATTGGATTGCCTGGCATGTACACTCCCTTTTGCAAAGATTTTTGCAGTGACTTAATGATACATTCTTTTGAAAATCAAGATCGTAACCCCAAAAATCACTATGTGGAAGCTTAACAAAGGTCGTGGAGTTAGGTTCATGGCAATTTATTTTAAATTTGGGTTTGCAACCTTTATTCCAATCACTTGGGTCGCTTACTTCATAGTTAGGAGGGCAAGAACAAGTAACTCTAGACTGGGTATAGAGGCACAAACCATTCTTTCCGCATAGTCCGTGTACATAGCAAAGCAATTCAAATGCTATCCATGTCACAAGCCATGTGCCAGATTCATTATTCAAGCTATACAACCTTAGATTACCATCGGAATCAAGGGTTAGCCTCCTTATAATCCCCAAACCTTTATCAGATGCTTTAAATGAAAACCTATCACTTGCATTGAATTGCCCAAATTCATCAAGAACTCCGTGCCTGCTACTGTTATAAATTGTTCTACTATTCTCCCAGGGATCATTGTCGGGATTAGGCCAATATATGCTGGAAATGTCAGGCCCATCATATAACATTCGTAAAACATTATCGTTATCAAAGTAAAGGCTATAGTAACCGGCATAGACCGATCCATTGTTCTTTGAGGAGACAAGCTTTATGTTCCTTGTGATTGGTTGACATGGGAGAAGGGTGTTAGTAGGATAATCAAAGCTTTGCCACATGACTTTATTATTAGGATTAGTCACAACTAGGTTGCCTGTGTCCAAAAGTTTCATTTGGTTGGCTTGACTCGAGGTTGTGTTTGTGGACCACACTACGGTACCATCAATGTCAGTCAGGACTATGCCACCATCCTCTCGAAAAGTTAATAGTGACCCCTTGCCATTTACTATAAGGCCCCACTTTGCGGTCCATACCTTAGTTTTGTCAGCCGAGTTTGTGAACCAGATTGAGAAGGTGTAGGCATTTGCGCCAACGAGGATGAAGCCACAGGTGAAGACTCTGTTTGACGAGATGAGTTTATCTGAATCGTTCTCAACTGAAAGGGCGGAACCTCTGGATAATGAACTTGTGAGTTGGTGAGGATGAGACGAGACCAACGGAAGCAAAATGACAGTGGCAATCAGAAGAAGGTTGAGGTTATTTTTCATTCTCTTCAAAGAGGAAATGTACAGTACAGATGTGTCAGTGGGAAAGAAATTAAAACAGGAGTTGCATATTGTAAACTGCGTATCTCTAAGTTGGTCTATTTTACTTTGAACCAATTTCAAGCATTAAAATTTTAAGACGGTCAATGTAGTGTGTGTGTGTGTATTACACTATTTGTTTAATCAGTGATCTTTGTATAGTAATAATGTTAATTACTAAAAGGAAAAGAAGGAGAATCGAAGTTATAAAGAAAGTCTATCATACCGCTTTTTGAATCTTCATGAACTGACACCGAGGATGAGATAGTTGGAGGAATGATATAAGAGGAAAGGCTCTATGCTATACCCAACGATTTTATATTAACAGATCAGAAGATTTCATGAAAAGTCGGGGTCAACTTACAAGAAGGTGCCAAAAGTACCATATATATATTTTTTTAAGGTCAGGAAAAATCGCACCAAGGCAAAAGTAAGATATTTTGGAGAGACAATAATTCAATAGACAATAATGATGGAGAGACAATAATTCAATGCTTGCATGTGCTTTCACTAAAATATTTGGCCCAACAAATTTAATTGCATTGACATGTTTACGTACGACTCAATAATTTAATAGACTTGTAGCATACGGCAGGAAGACCGGAACAGTTGCCGGACTTGGCGTTGATTATTAAATAGTTTAATGTGCAGTATTGAAGTGTGAATGTGACGAAATAGATGCTTTACGGTACTAGTATCATTTTGGTGTAGACTTATAACCAGTATATATCCGTGGAATTAGCAGCATAGCAATTACAAATTATGTACTGATGCAATTAAGGATCAGTTATTGCAAATAGATAATTAACATACTAATTAATAGAATGAATTTTTGAAATATACCGAGCATTCCTTAAATATATTGAAGTCGAAAGGGGAAAATAAACAAAAGAGAAAAAAAAAAAATTCACGGTATTTCTCCAAAGAACTCAAATGCTTTAGAATGTTAATAACGACATGTTAATTAAACAATGAGGAAATCTAAAATGAAATCTAAAGCACCATGCTATAATTAGAAAGTAGAAAACAAATGAAAAAATAATAATTAAAAAGAAATGAGCTTGCTGATATTGATATTGAGCTTTAGAAAAGAAAAATTCAAAATGATGATGCCCTGCAACCAGTTAATTTTTTTTCAATTTTTTTTTATATATCATAATAAAATGTTACCTAAATTGCTACTTCTTCTACAGTAATATCAATTAAATCTCATCTCCACCGTGGTGCTCCGTCATGAATTCAAAATCTTTGCATAAAGCACATCACCCCCACAAAATACCCTTCCCATTCAGATAAAACAAGAAAACCATGCATTTTTAAATTCAACCTCTTTAATTTTTTTTGTATTCTACATGGAGGGAGTAAATACCTATAAAATAAAATTTTCAATTTAAGTTATAAGTACCTGGTAAAAAAAATTGAAAATGTTGGGAGTGGCTTAGCCACCCTTAACCATACTTAGCTACTTACCTTCTGCTTATGTTATAACGTCCAGCGAACGTTATAGTCCATAACATTTAGATAATCTAAAAATCTTAACCAAATCCAATCTACTAATTAACTAAACAGAATAAAAAAAAAATTCAGACCGTTATGGTCAATAGATGACAAGCTTCGAGCAATTATGGTCAATAGATACTATAAATGGACTAGATTAGGCATTTAACAAGATAGTCAAGGCCGTGTTATACCAAGTGCTGTTCATATTGGCCCCTCAATTAAGCCCTTGTCAAAGGATTATTATCAATGAAACATATGTAACTTGTTTTGTTACTATTGAAGGCATTGGTCACGGGATTTGTAGACGAGGAGATAACTCAGGAGGAGCCGGGAGATGCATTAGTCTAGCGGGAGTTCCTTAAGACTGTTAGAATTGTAGGATTTCAAAATGATAATGGATATGTTGATCAGCTAATTAACAAGTTGCTTGCTCATGTTAAGATCATTGGTGATATTGTTATTGATCCATAAGATAGTTGCCGTTGGTAATTTGGGGGAGCTTGCATATATGACTCAATTATATTAATATCATATAATATGTAATCTGTTGTGGGTGTTTTGGCAAAATTTGAACCTTATTGGGGGCTTCTCCGAGTGTGTTTTGCATGTTTCTACTATTTTGTTGGTGTGCATGTAATTTTGTGGTGCAGGGGGTTTAAAACAGAATTTGTATACCAAGGGCTATTACTATGGAGAGGTGATTTTCTATTTTTTCTCCCTCTTTTGTTAGATTATTATGTAAATTGTTGAGGCTTCTGTAATGCAACCTGTGTTGTATTGATGCCAATGGACTTCTATAATATTTTCTTTTAGTATTTATTTTTTATGTTGATGTGATTATGTACCAGGATTGCTAATGTAACTTTTGGCTTGTATTTCACTCATATTTGTAATGTTTGTCATATTACCTTGTTTGAAGTTTGGACGAGAGAAATTTCTGGTTTTGTTTTGCCTTGTTTAAAATAAAGAATTCGTTTTAAGACTGAAGTTGTATTTTTTTTTTTACAAGAAAATACAAGTAAAAGTTGTAATTTTATTTCCTGTTCAAAGAACCAAGAAGCAATAAGTCTCGGAAACTTAATAGCTTTTACATAGCCCAAAATAAATCTGGACATAAGACTGAAGGTTCCAAATCAGGGGTCCGACTCTGCTGCTTTTCTAGCAGAAAAGGAGGACCCTCCTCTTCCAAATCTAACGATTCAAAATTTTCATTCACGTATCTCGATAAAAAACTTATTTCATGCACAAATCTCAACGAATTTTGAATTGTTGAATTTGGAAGAGAAGTGTCACACCCCAAACCGGAATTTTCGGATTAAGGTGTGATCAGTCCCCGCCTCGTGATTAATTATCCTTAATCACGCAAGGCTAATCAAATACAAATAAATAACAACAGCGGAAGCATGAACAAAATCCAGAAAAGCACAAGTCATACATCCATAAATAAACACAAACATAAATATATCAGTCCATACAACCCACAGGATAATAAAACATGAACTACTGAAAGGAGATACATGATCTACGGTCCCGAGATAAATACAAAAGTCTCAGGACTCCAAAACCCTAGCAAAAGTCCTATAAATCCTAAATCAAGCGGTGTGGCCCTCAGGGACAGCTCCCGGCATCTCCTGCTGCGGAACACCAGTCTCTGTACCTAAAAATCCCACATCAAAAGGTGGGTGAGCGACTAATCGCCCAGTATGTGACCCAGAATTACCCCTTCAGGGATCCTCTTTTGTCAAGCACTTTTACTATTAATTCTACGTAAATTTATTGTCGTAACTTTTAAATGCACATGATTTAATACAATAACCCTGATTTATTATCTATTAAACGAAAAATACATATAATAGATGACATGATGCGATTATCCTATCATGACAACATGCAAAATATCCCAAAATAAAATACAAGGAGAATAGAATATAAGTATTCAAACCGGAGTCCAATACCGCAGTATTGTGTGTCAATTCCAATACATAATAATAGTACGAATAAAATATCACCCCGTGCCGTGCAAATTTGAATTTGAAAGATACACATGTTGTAATCCAACATGATATAATGACATAATCCAAGGACCGCGATCAGGGGGTGTAATGATACCCGATGCCTAGTGACATCGAGCATTGCCCCACAAGACATTGCACGCTTGCCGATGGTTATATCCGTCCAACATGGCATAATCCAAGGACCGCGATCAGGGGGTGCAATGTACCCGATGCCTAATGACATCGAGCATTGCCCCACAAGACATTGCACGCTCGCCGATGGTTATACCCAAAAATTCGTGTATTTTCCTTGCTCTAAAACGATCCTTCAACTTACATATACAAATAGGAGAAATCTACAAGCAAGTCGTAAGTCTAGTTAATCCGTCTCCTCATGAGCAGACGACGGAACTCCACCGCCTGGCCAGACCAATGGGACAATCCAGAGAGACACGCAGCCTCGTATAAAAACCTGGGACACGCAGCCCCATATCACGCAGTCTCGAGACACGCAGTCTCATATCACACCACTGAGACACGCAGCCTCAAAATCCGTATATGGCGAGTAGCTCCTAATGTAAGGGAGACCAAGCTCGGATCGTTTCGTACCCAGCGACCGCAGCCTCCGGTGTACGTAAATATAAAATGAACGAATATATATAATTCCGACTTTAATACATATAATATTTCCTAATGCAAGACCATCCGAGAAATCAAGTGATCAAACGGCTCAATGGCTAACGGGCCGTCTCGTATCCCATACTACGAGACGGAACGCAGTCACTCGGTCTCTGCTCAGCCCTCACCAATGCATATGATCATTTAAAAGATAATACTATTGTCCTCTACGAGAAGAGGACAAATAATAGCCTAATATCTATAAAGTCTAAAACCTATAATTAAATTACTCTACTCCTATTTAAAAGCAGTAAATTCTCAATTTGAAAAGGGCTTATGCGATTTCTAATTACAGTTCTGAAAGGATAAACATGCTCTAATGCAACTACAAATTTAAAGTGCGTATGACAGGTCAAGTGGTCGACTGGTTAGAGTACGCCATGAAAAAGTAATTCAGATATCCCACACCTGTAGGGCAAGCTGAAGGCGTGCGCTAATCGCCTCTGAAATCTGCGTGCTCCGCGTATGCTCCGGTACCGCTGTCAGCGGGATCAGTCCACGGGTCGGGATCAGGATAGGTCGGATGTCCTGAAATTCGTAACGTAATCTAATTAGGATCGAAACTAATTATCGTAACCCTTGCTACCCTTATTATATTATTTATAAACTTTAATTTGAAGATAATTGTTTTAATTAGATTCTTTAAGTATTTAAAAGAAATCCTAATTACTTACGAAATTTAAAACGCGTAATTATTTTACTAAGTTAAATATTGTGGTAATTAATTGTGTCTAAATGTTCGTAACGAAAAATAAGTATTTTATTTAATTCTCTAATAGTTATTTTAATTTATTCTTAAGTACGTATTTATTTCAATAAAATACGTCACTAACCAATTGTTAAAATAAGCGATATGATACGAAAATCATTAATATAACATATTTTATATCCTTGTAAATTCTTAAAATGCTTATAATATTATGACAAATTTTATCACTAAGTAAGATAGATAATTAAATTACTTAACTAAATTAAATCTAATTTAAATGTGTTTATCCTAATTAACTTAGGCCCTCTAAATTTTTCCAACAGCCACGGTCCAACAAGGATAAAGGTCAAGGGCCTTAATTTAATATACACAGGGGGGCCGGCCCAAATAAATTTCAAATTTCACCATTTTACACATAAGCCCTCAAGTTTCCAAATATCATCCAAGGCCTAATATTTACTTCCAGCCCCCTCTAAAATTTAATTCATTCGCATTCGGGTCCCTGTCAGTTCAAGGTCGGTAGCATCACTAATTAACCCAACAATACCACGCACTGGGCTATAATCACTGGTACCAATATCACAAATAATCATAACAGCAAGGCATCAGAATCGGCACCACACAACAGTACAGCAAAACCGGGTAACAAAATCCAGTACCAGTATCGGTACTGGTAGAACCAGATCCGAAATCAACAAGGCAGCCAGCAAGCAAGCAAGCAAGAAAAAGGAGATAGCGCCGCCCAAGGGTCAATGGAGGCTGGTACCGACAGCGTACCAGTCATTCAAAACAGGGGTAGAAAGCAAAGTGCTAGGAAGCAGCAACCCAGCACAGAAACCAGCAAAACAGAAACAGTCGTGCAAATTAACAAGCACCGAGAAAAAGGGATCAAAACAGCAAGAGTGCATAGCACCACATCAACAATCGCAACCCAAAAATCCCCAATTTCATCCCGTGATTAAGTCGGGAAAATCAACAACCCGCACGAAATCAAATCAATATACCCGTTTCATTGCCAAAATTCAGTGTTACGCCGAGAAATTCAACAACTCGCGCGAAACAACCCATAAGTCAAAATATACGCTAATGCCTCATCAAATCACGAAATCGATCTACTCAAAACAAGGTTCAAGTAATTACCCGAAATAGGCTCCAATTTCGAAGGCAACAGTGGTGATGATCGGCCAGTACCGAGGTCCCTCTGCCCCGCTTCACGACCTCTCAGAAATCCAGCAAACGCAAGGAAAGGCCACCTTCGAGCACCGAGAAAGCACAAGGAAGGCACCAGATTAAGTCCGCAACCACAAAAATCCAACACACAAAACCCTAGGGTTTGTGAAATCACAAGCACAGAGGGGAAACAGGAAGCGAGAGAGAGAAAGAGTAATTTTCTCAGCACATGAGCGAAAGTAATAGAGAGCAAAGCCAAAACGAGAGAGAGAGGGGTGTATATATAACCCGGGACAGTAAAAATCGCGCAAGGGTCAAGGCTCTCTGACAGCCGTGCGACCATAGTCGTCGCTCGCACGAGACGAAGTGACAGGAGCAGGTAAGCGAAGAAAATCGCGACCCAGAGGCCAACGGGCGGGAGAACCTAGGTTCTCGCAGCTACAGCGCAAGAGAGAGAGAGCGAAATTTCAAAGAGGTGGGGGGAGGGGGCCAGGGGCAGCGAGAGAGAAGAGAAAGAGAAAACATAAAAGGGAGGGGGTCTGCTTTGAGATTAGTGCAGAATAATAAAAAGGAGATAGTGAACGGTTGGGATCTATTCAAAAATTAACACATCATTTTTAGTGATCCCTCCCCTAGAATAAAAATATATCTAATTTGATCAATCAATAGATTTAACAATTTGTACAAATATTATTTATAAATCCTAAATTTATTTATGAGCTTCATCTAATATTTAACGACGTTATTATTTTTACAAATTTTCTTAATTCTAAACGTGTCGCGAAATTTGTATTTTAATTTACTAAATTGAAAATTTTATGTTAGTTTAATAAATGTCTTCATATAATTTATTTCATTGTTTAATTAACTACATTTGAAAATACGGAATATAACAAGAAGGGTCATGCTTTTCTTCTAGAAAAGCAGCGGAGTCCGTTCCCCAAATCAGAAGTGATCATAGCCTGGCCATTTTTAATCAGGTCAAATCAATGCCTCTTTGGCCCTTTTGAGAGGAGGATATAATAATTGTCTCTATTCTAAAAATAGTCTAAATTTTTTACTAGAGAAAATAATATAAATCTTATTTCATTATTTTATTTTCGTACTTGATAACTTACTCCTCCCAATCAAAGCTGTACCGAGTCCCAAGCCGACGCCCCATTCCTTAATCCTTACTACAATAATTGATATATAAAAAAATGGACATAATAAAAACACACACGAATGGACATAATCCGACATTTTTATTTATACCCAAAGTTAATTACAGATTAATAAATATACCCAAACCTGTCAACTTTTATTAAAAATACCCAAACCGGTTATTTAATGGTCGGTCCCTATTTAAAAGGGAAACCGGCCATTTATTTTCTGATTTAATTTTTTTTTTTAGAGACAAATAGCTGAAATGCTGAAATATAACACTAAAAAATTGAATTTTTTTTTTAATATTTGTCAAATTAATTTTTTGATAGCATATTTATACTAAAATACACTAAATTACTTGAAATTATGTTAAATTACGCTAATTAGCATATCTAGAAAGGAACTAGATTTGGGATATTGGTTCTTGTCAAATCAAATCCTCTCAATTTTAGGATGAAATTGAATATAATTGGAATTTTTTCATATTACACAGACTGTTTCTTGTTTGAACATACAAAATGAAAGATACTCAATATTATGATGCTAATTATTGTCAAATTAAATTCACTAGTCGCATGCGAACACTAGACATCAGATCAGTAATTTTGATACAAATTCTGACTTTTACCATGCTGCATACGACACTATCACTAGCCGCAAACGGGTCATTGTGTGTCTAGCGATGATAAAAAAATTAACTCAATTTTTGAGGCACTAAACGACGTTTTTTGCAATTCTGACTCCGCTGACCCCCTGAGGGTGACCCCGAGGACGCCATTGCCCCCGTCTTGTCCCAAGCTTTTCGAATTGGGGTCGTACGCGCAAATTCGAGTTTTCTAGCCAAAATTATGGCCGTTTAAAGTTTTTTTTAAAAACAACGATGCTTTCGTGCAAAAACACCGATGATGCACCAATGCTTTATGCACGGTTTGTCGATGGCAGAAGTGCATCGATATTTCATTACAAAAACATCAGCGACGCACCGATATTTTTTCAGCACTACCCTGCTTAATTGCCAATGGTAAGGCTAACGAAACATCGATGTTTCATTGTAAAAACAACGATGTTTAAGTCCCAATAAATTTGATGCATGCGCACAAGTCCCAATGGATTCTATGCTTATTAACAAATTTAACAAGAAATCATGTAATCAAATTCTCAATCTCATTAACAAAATCGGCATAATTTAGCGTAATTTAGCGTAATTTCATTATAATTACCGTAATTTATGAAGGATGGCACAAAATCGGCATAAATTCTAGCATAATTCTCATAATTATTGTAATTTAGCGTAATTTAGTGTAATTCAGCATAAATTAACATAATTTCAAGTAATTTAGCGTATTTTAGTATAAATATGCTATCAAAAAATTAATTTGACAAATATTTAAAAAAAAATTGATTTTTTTGTGTTATATTTCAGCATTTAGCTTTTGTCTCTAAAAAAAAAAAAAAAAAAAAATCAGGGACCGGAACGGATCTGGGTATTTTTATTAATCTGTAATTAACTTTGGTATAAATAAAAATGTCGGGACATAATTTAATTGAACTACAAGTGGGGCCCGGTATCAAAAAAATTGAACCATGAGTACTAGACGCAGCCTGACATTGTGTGATAGCTGTAGAGATGGATCTCTAAGCTAGGGCTGAACTTGGGCATCTCTAACAAACAAATTAACCGTGTGTGGATCGATCTAAAGGTTGTCACCATTAGTAAGTGTATGCATAAGAGTGAATCACAGTTTGATCGTGGGATCGTACTTAAATGGCCAAATGCTGAATCAAATTTGCTACCCCAAAATCATAATTTAATTTGATATGATTTGTTATATTTTCAGGGTAACCATACCTTTTCTAAGTTGAAGACCCGAGGGAGAAAATTTAAGAGTAGAGGCGGCAAATAGGTGGTATAGTTTTGCTTGCTTTGGGATCATCTCAGGACTCAGGGGGTCCATATCCCCTGAAGTAACCCAAATTTTGAGTTTAAATTTTACCTTCTAGTATTATTTTTAAGTAATGCTTTCGTCATTTTTGTCCTTTTCCCGTAATTATTTAGTGTGATTTTATGAGTACTCTTCAATAATGAAGGAATGCAAATCATTATTATTTTTTTTAAAAAAGAAGACATAAGCCTGTTTCATTGATAGAAACTGAGATTAAATTACAAGATTCAACCATCGGACCAATGTATTTTGTCTGATATCAAAAAAACGTTCTCCTAACTGAGATTAAATTACAAGATTTTTTGTGTTATAAATCTATGTTGCTGTCAAGAATTAGAGGTGGAGTCGATCATTTTATACTTGAATCGAAACTTTAGTTCAGTCATTGCTACTATTGGAACAAAAAATATCAATCATTTGTTCCCTGACAAATCAATTTTTTATTTTCGAAAAAATAAAAAATTGCGATTTGTAAATTTCATCTAATTCCAACCCATCTGAAATCTAATCAATTAAATGCATGTGGTGATACAGTTCATTTGAATTTTTTTTTTTGCTGTTGTACCTGACAATTTTTTAAAATGACATTATTTTATTAAAAAAATTAATTGATTAATACTAGAAAATTCTGATTGGATTAAAAATCATATCCGAATTGTATGCCTAGCAATGATTGGACGCTTATATTCAAAATTACTATATGAACTACAAGTGGGCCCCGGTACCAAAAAATTGAACCATGAACAATAGACGCAGCCTGACGTGTGTGATAGGCTGATAGCTGTAGAGATGGATCTAGAGTGGAAAAAACGTGCCTTGCAATGACTAACACACCGTGATTTTGATCTCGTGCCATGCTGTGTCGTGACCAAGTTAATTTTTCACGTGCCGTGCTGTGACCAAAATGTCAAGGAGTGGTCACGGCACGTGAATAGCCATGTCACGTGAGTCATGCAGTGCCTAAACATACCGTGACCATACGTGACCTCACGTGACTCCCGCGACCATTTAATCATAATTTAGGTTACTTTATTTAAGATTCACCATTAAATCAATATCTAATGGTCTTAATTACATGTCACTTGCGTGACTACGTGCCGTGCCATACCGTGACTAAATCTTTCACGTATCGTGACGTGCCGTGTCAAAGTTTCAAAAGATAAACACGGCACGCGAATGGTCACGGCACAGGACACGCGAGTCACGGCACGGAACTGACACGCGTGCCGTGCCGTAACCGTGCCATTCCGTGACGGATCTGGCTCCGCCGTGCCATTTTTCCCACTCTAGATGGATCTCTAAGCTAGGTTGTCAGCATTAGTAAGTGTATGCATATGAGGTGTTTGTGGAAATTCCTTTTAAGAGTGAATGACAGTTTGATCGGGGGATCGTACTTAAATGGCCAACGGCTGAATCAGATTTGCTACCCCAAAATTATAATTTAATTTGATATGATTTGTTATGTTTTTATGGGCCTCACAACTACAATTTCCAGAGCAAAAGGTCGAGCAGCTCTCGTGCAACCTCTCGTCCACAGCACTCGCACAAAGGGACATGACCTTATCATCTGCCTTGTCTCCTCCAAAGTGTCTCATTCCATGTCAGATCTAGTTGAAACTCTCCATGCATATATCCATTGCCACTGGTTCTCTTTCCTGGCACCCTGTTGCCTTTGCAGCTATTGGAGTTTGGGTAATCCACCAACATAATCACCAATGCAACAGCCGAATTACTCCAAAAATTCGTTTCCCCTTTGCTCCTTTCACCTCACCAAGTTTTGGATGAAAGTGGTAAAAATTGCGAGAAAACTCAATATTAAAAAAAGGAACACACTTGTTGTTTAATGACACTAAATTAGTAGGTATTTATAATCAAATTAGATTTGATACTTCAATTATCATTGAGCCAATTTCCTACATGATCATGTTTTTCCTTTCTTCTAACTCATTCATAGAACAGTTTAAAAGTAAAATTTACTATATTAGATAAATTACCATCACTATTACAATATACAAGATATGCAGCTACAAATAAATTACTACATCAAAATCAAGAAAATAAAATTAGTTGCGGTGATGACATCATGATGGCACGGATTTCCAAGCATGGTGCATCATATCATCATCAACATAAGGCCGCAAATCCCACATTTGACAGTAGGTCTCTAGCTCTGACAATGATGTATTTAGACTAAGTGACCGTATTATTTTTTCCTGAAATAATACAAGTGTTCAAACAAATTAATTACTTTAATTTAACTTTACCAAAGGTCTTTTATAAACTACACTGAACATGTATCTTATTTGCATTGAACAAAATAACCCACATTTTCACATTAAAACGGGCACTATTATTATTATAGCAATTTTGCAAATATTACCCCAAAATCCCAAACAAGATAATCAAGGTGACGGGAAGATAAATTGACGAACTTAACCCTAAACTTTTAGATTAACTCGACCGAATAAATTCAGAGATAACTCAAACAAATAAATTTAATTCATATAAATGCAGAGACCAAAATTTTTATAAGCTTTATTGGCATCAGTTAAAAGTGACTATGCAGTTAGCGATGAAATAGAAATGCTTTGCAGGCTCTGGAGAATAATTTCAGTATATATAAACTGTATGAATTTATTCATGTGTATCATAAAACTCAAGCAAACTGTTAGATCCTTGTTGCAATTATCTTCAAAATATGAGTTATAACTTGCAAGAGTGAGGCTATGGTACTATGCATAGCACGGCTGGATCTGTGCTACGGCTCAATATTTGAGTTTTCAAAATCCTAACGGTCGATCCGACCGTTCAACATGATTATAAAATGAATATGTACTTGCAAACCAAATTTTACATTTTTTCGAATTTTTTTACTATTTTTTTAGATAGGTAGAAAATCACTTGATCTGAAAATTCTGGACCATCCAAAAACAGTGATTTTCTACCTATCTAAAAATATAGTAAAAAAATTTGAAAAAATGTAAAATTTGGTTTGCAAGTACATATTCATTTTATAATCATGTTGAACGGTTCGGATCGACCGTTAGGATTTTGAAAACTCAAATATTGAGCCGTAGCACGGACCAATCCGTGCTATGCATAGTACCATAGCCTCACTCAACTTGCAATATAGAAATGCTGGTTGTTATTTGAAAAAAGAATACATGTCTACTGTATGTTTTCTGCAAATTATGATCCTAAAAATAAATGCTATGGTCTAACCTGCATTGTATAATCAAGCTTTAACATGTTATAGATGACCATCATCATAGTAGCATATGATACCGACTTCTTTTTTACATCTAACGGCTCTGCTTCATCCTATCATTAGTTGAATTACACAAATCAGACCACAAATTTAGTATCAAGTACTTGAATTAAAAATATACAAATTGCAATACATGAAATCTGATGTGGTTTTCCTGATAATAACTACAAAATTATGGGGAGCTTGTGAGCTTAATAGTATAATGGGCCAAATAATAAACCCCTTATTTAAAATATTTCTATTAATTTCTTAACAGATAATGGAGGCACACAGATGAACTGTAACCAACTTCATCAGGCAATTACACAACAAAAGTAAAAGAAAAGAATATTTTTATATAGATTAAGGTCCTTTCAAAAGTAGATATATTTCTAGAAGTTCCATTGGCTTGTTATACCTCAGGGGATGCGGTTTGATTCATCAAGGGCTCTTCTATGTGCTCTTGCACGAATCTCAATGCATTATGTTCTGATTCGATCACAGCTTTGTACGCATCCTCTGCAAAGCACTCAATCTCGTCTAGTGATGCTTTAGCTGGGAAGAGGTTGGTATCAGAAATGGTACAGTTTTATGAAATTTTGAAAAGATTTGAGTTGGTAAAAAAAAATAAAGCATACCCTTTTTCAAAAAATCTTGAAGCCCCAGCATACAATTGTGCACTACAGTTAAATATTTGAATAATTGAAACTACAATTGATCAGGATAATTTTGTTTGAAAAAAAAAAGAGAACAAACTTACATTGACTTAGATTTTGAATGTTATGGTGGGAATGAGTGCAACCCGCATCAAGGTAAGATTTCATTCTTTCGGTCATATTCGATTTAATTATTTCGTTAACTACTTTTGAATCCTTATTAATTTGTGGCCTTCTAAAGTATCCTGTTATAAAGATAACACAGATCAATTCAATGAGAAAAGAAGTACAATTTCTGAAATAATCACTTCTTAAATATAGAAGTCTATGGAATGAAAAGCATTTTTTTTTCTTGGTTTCCTTTTAGGTAAAAGGTTTATATCATTTGAGGTTATAATAACTAAACTTGGACTCTTTGCTTAGAAAATAAAAGAGAAATATTAAATGAATTACCGAGCTCTTGGTTAAACCTCATAAGAAACCTCTTTCCTGCATCTACTAGCTCATCAACCTTTGTAATCCTGCAATGAATCTTATCTAGGTAAGGACAAGGTTTTACATCAAGGTAAAATTACAAATTGGAGGAAAATTGAGGTGCCATATGAAATTTTACCAGACCAACCAATGAAATAAGTAAGATTGACAGAAACAAAAGCAAATTGAATATTTTAAAAGACCTAGTATCACAAAACATAATACCTCAACATGAATTGAGTGAAGATTGAAACGACCTTATTCTCTGTTGCCAGAAGAATCTTATCCAATTCTTTGTCTACCATCAAGTTACCAGTATTGACAAAGAACTGCAAAATCTGATTAAAAGAGAAGACGAAAAGAGAAGAGAAAGAATTAGTATTGGTACATGGCTTCTTCCCTTTCCTAGATTGTTCTGATCAGACTCAAATTGTAGTTGAGCGCTAGCGAGAGATTGTATTGGAACTGGAGATGGAGATGTGAGGAAGAGCGGCGGCTTGAATGAAAAGCGATGGCTTAATAACAGAACCCGAGGCCCAAGCCCAAGCCCAAGCCCAAAAAGATTGTCGAGTTTACACTAAGATAAAGAAGATATGATTTTGAACAAATGACGATCACATCTCGCTCACTACACTTTTCTCTGAAGTAACTCAAATTTTGAACATTTATGAAAACCGTACTATCTGTTTTGACACGAATATTAAAGAGTCCCTGTGCAGTCTAATCGGACAGTCCGAATTCTCAAATTTTGAGTTACTTCATAGTAGGGCTGTACAAAATTGCTCAAATTTGTAACTCGCTCATAACTCGCTTGCTAACTTCTCGCTTTAACTCGCTCATTTACAACTTGAGTCAGTTCCAACTCGAGCTGGCTGACTCTTTTAATAAATGAACTGAGTTTGAGCATACTCCAACTCGCTTATTAAAAACTCGAGTTATACAAAATTCATCACAATAAATCTCATGCCCTTCTAAATGACTCCTAAGTTGCTCTTTGGATTGTTTGTTTTGTTAATTGTCTTGTTAATTATGTTTAAATTATTTGTGTTTAGATAAACTCTTACTAAGCCATTTGAATTGTTTGTATTTAGATTAACTCTTACTGGTATATAACTATAACTAAGGAAATTGACTGGTTAAACGAGTTATAAGCGAGTTGTGAGCCAACTCAAGTTGGTAATGAGTTGAACTCGAGTTGGTTTTATAGCTCGTTATTATTACCCAAACTCGAGTTGACTCGCTCATTAACTAAATGAGCTGAGCACGAGTTGAGGGTAACTCACTCAAACTCGGCTCATTTACAACCCTACTTCAGAGGTCTGGACTCCTTTACAATGAGCTCTTGAGTAATTTAGTTATTTACTTGTGCACGAGAGTTGTAAACTTTGCATAACTTTGTTGGTTGCTTTTACCATTATGCCCTTCATAAATGCAAAAATGTAATTCCATATCAATTACAAAGAGTTCTTTCAGAAAAATCTAATTGAAAGGTTGAAGAGCAAGATTGGACAATTGATTGATCATTTATACTTTGCCTATGACTTTTTAAATACGTATTTATGTATCATAGTTTGTAAATATTTTAATAGGTAGATCAGATGGTAATGAAGAGTTCAATAAATGGGTTTGCAGTGACTACTCAGTTACTGTATTACAATTGTTTTGGTAACTAAAAACAAAATTTTCTTCATCTAAAAGTAGAATCTGGCAATGTCTCAGAAGGACATCATATCAAGGGCTACTATGATATCGTTCCATGCCCAACACGGGCAATACAATGTTGCATTACTATGATATCGCTGTTGTAGTAATTTTGTAGCAGACTAGCTATTTGAATTGGGCTCACAATTACATGGTTTTGTTTGGAAACATGGTTTTGCATTGAATTTGGTTGTTTTTAGCGCTCTGTATGAATTCTACTCGAGGTTTAGGGAACCCAGTTCTGCACAAAAGGTGTTCGACAAAAAGCCTCATAGAGATGTAATCTCTAATTTCTTACACAGCCATGATATCGTCTCTATTGGAGGCCAAAGAGTGGGAAAAGGCGGTAGGGGTGTATAAAACCTAATGCATTCACTCTTTCCAGGTTTCTTTCATCATGCGTCTCTCACTGTTGGTACCAGAGAGGCAAGATGGTTCACTGTCAATCTGTATTCCAAATGCTGTGATATGATATATGCACTAAACAAAGGAGTATGATGTTACACTATTCACCTGTATGAGTTCTGGTTTATTGAAAGCAAGAAAGCATGAAAAGGCCATCGCTATGTTTAGAGAAATGGAATGCTCCAATACAAGTGCTAATTCCTTCACTTGTGCCAGAATTATCAGTGCTTGTTCATCCCAAATGGAACTACTTTTGGGAGCAACTCTTTAATAGTTTTATACAATAAATATTCGTCTGATTTGCGGGACCCATTGTCCATTTGTCACATATAAATTCATTGTATTTAATTATTTATTAATTATAAGAGCATTTACATTTTTAAAATTAAACTTGAAATTATAATAAAAATAACTTAAATAAATTTAAAGTTAATTTCAAAATCACTGCACTCATGCAATTAATTTTGATTCCTTTTAACGTTCAAAAATTGAAAAAAGAATTCTCATACATCTCAGAAATTGATGAGCGAATATGAAATAACAGTTTTGTCAACACAACGTTTTTGAAAGCAATTTAATTAAAAAAATCTTTCCATTTACAAAATTATTATACATTCCTGAAGTGGCAATTGAATTTGCAACATAAATTTTGAAATTGGAATCAAATTATCAATATAGTATTTGCTAAAAAAAAATTTATTTCTCATATATTTAAAGACTTGCAAATCAGAATCAACAAACCTGATGACACCAAAAAATTGAAGGCTCAAACTACACCAAAGTAGTGGACCAAGTTTTGATAGAAATTCACATAATATGATTAGTTCCCTATCATGCAAGAGTTATTATGGGTTTTGTAATGTTGTAGGATGTCTTTCCATTTCGTACATTGTTAAATTGAAGGAATAAAATTTGAAGCTTCAGGTTTTAGTTCATTTATTTTATATTACACCACTTGTTAAAATGAACAACTTAGATTG